>BSBK01001539.1:0-345000 GCA_027943335.1 Chamaecyparis obtusa
TCTAACATAATTGGTTGACAACAAAATACATAAATTTAGCACACAGAGGGAACAACATCCACAATACTTAAAATATTCATCCGACATCTCTGTATGCTTGAGACAACTTTACAACACTAAAGTCAATCATCATAACATAAAGATAAGGTTTTCAAAGAATAGAAGATTTAGCAAAAATATCTTTTTTAGAAGCACAAAAATGCATAAATTTTTCAATAAAAATATTGTATAACTCTAATAAAGACCAATTTGACAACTGAACCAAAGATAACCCTATAAATTTGGTCATTTTTGGCATTGCAAGAAGTCTTGAAGTTGGAAAGAGAGAGCTCATAGCTTTCTTTCCCTATGTAGCCCATGAGAGTTGAAACGTGGATGCTATTTTTCCATTCACTTGCATATGAATCGATTGTGTGATTGTTTGTGAATTATGAGACTATGTTGTTCTATTTCCAGATCATATGTGTTACGTGGAAGAAATAAAAAAAGAAACCTATTGCCAACCTTCCACATAATATCCGTATTCAAGTGAAAATAGTTTTAGGGTTTATAGGGACATAGGGGAAGTTTATATTTTGGTAATATGCCAAATAAAGCTCTAGAAAGAATTAACAATAATATAAATCCTAAATCAAAATGCATAGAATCAAGTTAGAAATTATTGAAACCATGACAATCAACTTACATCAATATTCTGCACAAATTGTGTTATATAGTCAACAATGTTGATGTCAAGATCTAGTTCATTCTACTCATAATAAACAAAATGGAGTCTTTCTAACTACTAAGTGCTGAACAAGTTTCTACAATAAATGAAAATGCAAAATGCCACAACATAGAAAAGGCAGGTGAACTAGTTTCCAGAATGCAACCTACCCATGTAGAAAGGACATGTGCACATTGTAGATAAATTAAAAAATTTCCCACCATTTTTTCTTGCCAAAATGTTTTTTTAAAAAAAAATATTTTATTTTTTATTTTTCTGAATTTGCAAATGGAAAAAGTAAAAAAACCATAAGGTAAATAGTACAAGCCAATAAAAAAATAGAACAATGCAAGATAAATCAAATAATATAATAAATTCCTACAGACCATAGGATAAACCACCACACATGATTTCTAAGAAGTGAATTAATTGCAAAACAACATAGTTAAATCATTAGTTCCTTAGAGTTCATAAACTTTGCAATTACAATTTGAGATGCTTATCATTACTTTTCAATGTTCTTATGAAAATGGATGGTCGTTTGTTTCTTGAATCAATAATGACAGTAGAAGTTTTGAATGTGAAGTAATTTATAGATCCAGTTATTATTTAAATTAGTTGTATGGCATTTGTATCATTTTTCCATTGTATATTTAATTCATTCTTTTGCATGAAAGGTGAGAATAATATGGCAAGAAGAGATGCTAAGAGGCATTATCATTGACATTGAATCTCCACGTGTTGTTTTAAATCTCTCATATTAAAAAAGGATAAATATTACATAGAGCTTGATATATTTTAAAATCCCCGGGGAAAAGAATTGGGCATATCTACATGCTTGAGACATCTTTGCAACACTAATGTCAATTATCATAGCATAAAGAGAAGGCTTTCACAAAATACATGTAGTAGAAAACCTCTTTTAGGCACAAAAATGCACAGAGTTTTCAACAAAACCATTACATAACCCTAACAAAGAAGAATTTAATTGCTAAACTATAAGGAAATCCTAGCAATTTTGACAGATTTGGCACCACCAAAATTCTTGAAGTTTACAAGAGAGAGCTTGTTGCTTTCTTTTCCAACATAGCCTTTGAGACTCAAAGTATGAAAAATAGTTTTTTTGTTCACTTGTATATGAATTGACTGTATGGTTGTTTGGGAATTATGAGACTATTTTGTTTTGTTTGCATATTTGTCCTATGAAGAAGAAATCTAGAAAGACACCTATTGTGAACCATCCATAAAATACTTGTGTTCAAGTGAAAATAGATTTAGGGTTTATTGGGACATAAGGGAAGTTTATATTTTGATGATATGAAAAATGAAACTCTTGCAAGTATTAACAAAAATACAAATCTTGAATCAAAATGTACAAAATCAAGTGAGAAGATGTTGAAACCATGGTAAGTGACTCACCTCAATATTTTGCACAACTTGTGTCATATAGTCAACAATGTTGATGTCGAGCTTTGCTTCATTCTACTCATAATAAACAAAAAAGAGGCTTTCTAGTTACTAAGTTTCAAATGAGTTTCCACAAAAAATAAAAAAAGTAAAATGTCGTAGAATAGACAACATGGGTGAAGTAGCTTGTAGAATGCTACCTACATATCTAAGGACATGTGCACACTATTGTGAAATTGAAAATTTTCCTGCCATTTTTTGGCAACAAAGAAGATTAAATAAAATATAATATCTAGTACACATACAATACACAATTTTTTTCAATGATATAAAATAATCATAGTATGGTAGAGATATTTCACTTGTGTTTCTTTTGGTACTAAATCCCATGGATCCTGCAGACAACTAGGTTGAGCCATAGGGGCATGATCAACCATCCAACCTATAAGTGGATTAGAAGGATTGTTAGGCATTGGTTGGAATGGCTAGTTAACAACATGCATAAGAGCATTACCAAATTGAATTTATTTCCAACACATACAACAATAAACTAATGTAGAAGAAACAAGTTGAAGGAATGAATTAGGTTTTTGAGCTTACAAACATAACACAGTTCGAGGTAGATGAAGGACATAAGAAACATGAATGGTATACATGTAGCACCTAGATATTTTCCATATTATCCTTGCAATTTCCTTGCTTGGCATGCGTCCAAAAGGAAGAAGCAAAGGGAAGACACATGAAATGTATTACATAATCCTATGCTCCCAAGAAATATAGTGCAAAGACTTTGATGTTTCTTGCCAAAATGATTTGTAATTTTTCAAATGAAGAAACCATTAAAAACACTAGCGAAAATGCTATATACCATATGTAAGGTGCATGCACCACCTTGCAAAATGCCATCTACCCACTAGGAAGGACATATGCATATTGTGGAAAAACTAAATTTTTTTTGCCCCCCTCCATTTTTTTCTTGTCACTAAAATAATTTGTAAATGATTAATGTAACAAAATTGTCACAAACCATGCCAATGTTGGTATGTTGTGATGGTTAATTTGTTGTGTTTTGGTTCTTTCCATCAAGGTTCAAATCTCATTGGGGATGAAGTCTCCCATTTGTGGCCTCACCGGTTCATAGCTCTGGGTCAAAGTGTTTACCCCTCTAAAAAATAAATAAAATTGTCACAAACCATAGCATAAAAAATTTCCACGTGATTCTACAGGAATATATTAATTGCAAGGAGCATAATGAAAATATTAGTATACACCTAGAAAAGAAAGGACAAACAAATTTAATTTGTGCATATTCTGGTACCACAATGGACTAAACCCACATATTTTGTTTTATTTGCATGTTTGAAAATTGTGATATGGTTTAATAGATAGGTAGTGACAAATACATTTAATTTATGCATATTTAGGTGCCACAGGGGACTCCAACCCACACATTTCCTTTTCTCTACATGTTTGAAGGTTGTGATTTGATTTAATATTTGTTGGATATATTTTGCACAAGGTCTATTGTCTCTATTGTTTCCTATAATTCAATACCACAAATAAAATAATTCTAATTATTCATTAACAAAACTTCAATACCTTGTTAAAAAACTCCAATTAAAAGGTAGGTCATGCGAGGAGATGGAAAAAGTAGTTGAATTCATTTTTCTCCTCCCACTACATTTACTTGAGAATATAAAAATATTTTCATCAAATCTATTGCATGCATATTTTTTCATCCTTGGAAATACATACTACAACAATTCTCGAATTAATAACTTACACCATATATGTTGCATGAAAACAATAATATGCACTTTATACAAAAGACTTCCAAACAAATGTACTTGGAATGCCAAAATTGCAAGAGATGTGGAAAAGGTTTTCAAGAAAGTACAACTTGTGTTGGAAAAATAGTTGTTTAAAATTGTCATATTTTATTTGTTGTGTATGTTGTACCTAGGAGCACCCAGATGGATGTGCAACATATAAACATTCTTTTGGAATATTCTCAGGGCCATTTGATGTTGTATTATAACATTACTATATTATATTGTTGTAATTATTTAATATTTATTAGAAATAAATTAATAAGTATCCAATACTGAATATGGAGTGAAGGGTTAGATTCCCATGGTTTATGCAATATCACTTGGTGGTTTTGTGGAAGCTTGTTTCCATAAAAGAAACCATAGTGGTAGTTGTTGAGGTTAGCTAGGTTAGCATTTGTGAAGGTTGGAAGCATGCCATGAGATCTGTGGTTACATACTTGTTCACATGAAGTGCTTGTTGATGACTGAGCTTTTGAAGGCTTTCATGGATGTAATATAATGTTTCTCTGAGGCCCCACCTATAAAAATAATATATTTTATATATTTTGATGCTATTTTGAGATGTTTAAGTATGATGGTTTGTAAATTTATTTTACGGGTGAATCTTAATTATGATTATGTAACTCAAGTAGAATAGTTTAATTGTAAACTCTCTAAGAATATTTTATACTTGAGAAAATATTAAAAACGCAATATGGCTTAGCTAATGTTCTATATTAAACTAGAATGAACAAATAAAATATGGTGATTTTACATGGATAGTGTTGATAGACCTTATAAGCATGGACTTATTGCTTTCATGATACAAATGAGCATACTAATGAATAGAATACATCTTCTTTGTAAGAAGTAATACATTCTAAAAGAGATTATTAATGAATGATAATTGATAAAGTGAGGATTGAACTTAATGGTACTTTTAGTTACTTGATGTTATGTTGAATATGAGAAAGTTATGCCTAAATCTTGTGATCATGCTTATAATGTGAATGGCTCTAAATGTTACAAATAATTAATTGAAAGGTGGAAGATTCTAGTGGTTATAAAATCAATTGATTTAGTAGATAACTTCAACTTGAGGAACATTTGCACAGTGAAATCAATGAATATGCAAGGAGTAAATATTGACTAAGCGTTAAATAAATTTAATGATGAGAAAAATATTTTCTTTCTGAATTGTAGGTTGAATGATTTAGCCATTTTATGATATATTGAGAATGAGTAAACTTATTTTTCTTTGTCTATGTTTACTATATTCTACTAATAATTATGGTTGAGCGTGGTGTGAGGAAAGACTTGAATGATTTGAGAGTGAGGTACCAATTTTCATAAGGTAGGGGATATATTTATATCAAGGTTTGACCTTACTTGATTTTATGACTAAGTTAATATCTTTGCAATTGATGAAGAGTGATGAATTCTTAACCTATCTTTATTATTGACTTTCATATAGATTGTGTCACGTTTAATCTATCATATTCTTCCATGGTAAATTAGCATAAGAAGTATTGGTCTATAAATTAAAACTATGATGAATGAAGATTTTAGATGAAACGAAGCAAAATAGAGTTGAATATAGAAATTGATGAATAATTTTACCATTACAAAGATTAGAGATCGAATCATTTAATTTAGAATTCCAAGACTAAATTTATTTGGACGTAACCGTTTGCTCAGATATTTCTGTTTTACATACAGTTCATTGCTATATGGATGTCCACACCCTCCCATTTCATCACAGGCAAGAGACGGGGTTATACGCATGATCATCATTTTGGTGCTTCATGTGTTATTGATTTTAAGCACACATTGTATAGTAAAATTGTACTTCCATTGGTTGTTTCGAAATCTGTAACTCCTTTACCTGTGCTCAATGTATTGTGATATCTAATGGCTAGGATATTTAAGATTAGGGTTGTTCTACTCTTATGTAAATTGGGTTCTAAAAATTGGGGTTTTCCTATAATTTTGGAGGTGTTTCATAGGTTATTTTTGTAAGGGTATAGTCTTATAGAGGAGGGTGCTATTGATATTTTTAAATTATAGTTAAACTTTAAATGTGAAAAATAAAAAAAATAGATATTCGTGTAAAAATATAAATGTTCTATATTAGTTAAAATATTTTTAAAAAATTATAATTAAATTAATTTTAATATCTTTTATTAGTATTTATCATTTCATAAAAATATTTAGAGACCGTGCATAGAATAGGTTTAATGAAATAAAAGAAAATTGAATTTTCTTAACTATTGTGAGAGAGTTGAACATAAAGATTCAAAGCATAAGCATTTGTCAAGATAGAGAATGTTTGATGGGTTGTAGATATTGCAAGTATAAAATCTTCAATGGACAATAAAAATAAAAATAAAAATAAAAATGCAGGCATCAAACAAGGTGTGTGAGTAATATGATATAATAGATTGTTATTTCATGGAATCAATTATTTGGTCGTAGAACACATATAATTTATTAGAAAAGATTTTACAAAACCTCAACTCAAATTAGAAACAATCAATCAAGCAATATGTATAGACTTGAATATGATTAGGAGACATGGAATTAAGCATGCAACCATGATTTGTGGATCAGGAGTGGATAATTTTAAGCTCACGTGTTCCCTCTAATCGATCCTCACACACAAAGGTTAATTTCATTCCTCAAAATTTGTATATTGCAGAGAGAGTAAGGCTAGTTGAAAACATGTTTTTGTTTATGGTTCAATAAAGAAATGCAAGTCATCTACACAAATTTAATGTGCTATTCATCTAATATTTTAGCAAACCAAAATGAATGGTCTTTAAATTTGTGGAAAAATATCAATAAAGGTATGCAAATTTAATAAAAAAGTTTACCAAAATAGCCACACTTTGTGTAATATACTAAAATAAAAAAGAAATGGTTACAGAAACTTAATCAAATTTGTAGTTTGCTAATGCGTGTTTGATCTACTTCTAAAGTGATAATGAATACTTAGACTCTTGTTTATCCCTACTACATTTCAATAGAAACTGATAGTTTCGAAAATGAAAAAAATTGTGTTTAAAAATTAACAAAATAAAAAGTGCAAAATACATAATCGATAGGATTGAAGATTTAAAAGTACAAATGCCTTGTTAATGGAGCGTATGTGAATCTCAAATTATTGTTTTAAAAGCAAAAAAGTACAATAAACATTTTTATTTGTTCATTTCTTATTCAATAACATAGATAATTAATTATCTTTCACAACATAAAAAAAAGATGTCTCCTACCGCGCTTGTGCTTAGGATTCTTGATGTTGTGTCGTCCGCCTCTGCAATAACTCATGCTGCTTTTTTGGGTGCTTCCTCTGCCTCTGCCGATGGCGCTCCCTCTATTGGTTGTCGGGAGTCTCTACCCGCCAACGGTCCGCCTTTTGTTGGTGTGGGGGAAACACATGTTGCGTCTGTTTTCAAGTCTCCTGCCGTTGCTTCTCATGTAACCTCTGCTGTTTTGGGTACTTCTGCTGGGAGTGAGAAAGTTGCCTCTTTGTTGGTTTTAGGTGTTTTGGCCTCTTCTACTGTGAGTGAGGGTGGGGTTAAGGGCACTCGTGTGGTGTTTGTGGAGCCCTCCTATGCTTCTAGGGATGCAACTTTGTTGAAGCTGGGGGCTGATCGTGGGCCTGTTCCTATCTCTAATCCTATCTCCATTGTGGTGGATCTGGATGTGGAGGAGACAATAGATCACACCATCTCTATTTTTTCTTCCCATACATTGATTTGCAGGTTTAGAGGTTTTTGGCCCAGTATTCCGAAGCTTCATGATTGGATCTCTAGTCACTGGGAGCCTATCCTCGCGAATACGGTGCACATATTTCCCTTGGCTAAGGGGTATTTTATTGTAAAATTTTGAAGATGTTTCAGACATGAATAAGTTGCCATGCGATCATTTTTTCAGCTGGGAGGATCATTTTATGCTCATGGTTAAGCCTTGGCATATTGATTTTAACCCTATTTCAGACTCTTTCATCAGGTTTCCTATTTGGGTTCATCTTTCTTATCTTCACCTACATTTATGGATCGACTCACTTTTTGAGGAGATTGGTAATGCTCTTAGGGAATTTTTGATGGTGGATGGTGATTCTTTAGACATTTTTCATTCTACATATGCTCGTATTCTTGTGGATATTGATCCTTCTAAGGGTCTTCCTGTAGAGATAGTGATCAACTCCTCTAAAGGAAGCTGGACTCAAACCCTGGATTATGAAGGGATTCCCTTCAGATGTAGAAGATGTTTTAAAACTGGGCATATGGCTGCTTAGTGTGGATTGGGTAAAAAGAAATCTGCTGCATCTTGGTGGAATATTAGTACTTTTGCTCAACACTATTTGGTGGAGAAGAAGCCTATTTCACCGAAAAGTTTCTCCTAGGTGGCTGCGCAGGTCCCCCCTCCTCCTTATGTTGGTTTGGATGTGGTTCCTGTGTTCTCTCCTGTTGGTGCCTCTCCGGTTGCTTTGTCACTTGGTTTGGTGGGGGCGACCACATCTTTGGTCTCTCTTGGTGTTGCAGGGGTTGTGGCTGCTGGTGGTTCTGTGGATGCTTCTCTTACATGTTCTACTAGTATTTTGGCTACCTCTCCTAGTATCCATGATCACTCTGGTTTGGATGATGATCCTCTACGTTGGCAGGTTGAGGCGGCCAGAGTTGAAGAGTGCTGGATTACTGTTAAAGGAAAAAAAATTAAGAAGTCCTCCTCTTTTGATATGACTCTTCTCTCCCATCAGAAGGGTGCTAAAGGAAAATCCTACATTTGGATTTTTCTTTAGCTTGGGTTTGCATGAAGGTTGTTTCATGCATTGCTTCATCTAGCTGCGGGTGCCTGTTGTAAAACCCTCGCTTTGGTCTTGCTTCGTTATGTTTAGAGGGCTATTTTGAATATCTTTTGTGCCCATTTTGTACAGGGTTTCAGGGTCCCTTCAAAACCTTCTTTTACCTCAATAAAAAATAGAGATAATTAATTCTAATATCTTTTATTAGTATATTCAAAGATATTCTTATAAAAAAATATAATAATAAAATATAGATTCAGATTCTTTTTCTTAGTAATAATATTTAAATATATAACTTTTTCAAAATTGTAAGCAATAAAAAATTATTAGAGTGTGTGAACATTGAAAAGAGTTTTTTGAAATTAGTTTTTTTATTAGTATTTATCTTCTTTTTTAATAATTTTTATTTTTTCTTTCTAAAAAATTAAAAAAGATAAAACATCCTAATAAAGGAAGATAATATTAAAAGATATTCTTATGAAAAAATAATAAAGTATATATTTTTTCTTTTAAGCACATTTTTTTCTTAGTAGTAATATTTAAATATACATGTTTTTTTAATTTTTTAAGCAATGCAAAATCATTATAATTGTTTTTTGATCGGTAACATTTATTTTGGAGATTTTCCAGCTAGAAAGTTGCGAATAGTTGTGAATAGTGAAGTCCACAATATAAAGCCTATTAGCTAACAATAATATATTGATAAGAATTGAAAATTTTCATATGATTGACAAGTGACAAAAAAACCTCAATTGGTGGGGCAATTTCAAGCCCCCACCTTTTCACCATAATCTATGTAGCACCCAAAGTAACTCATTTATTGTAATTATTAATTAATTAAAAATGTTATATTCATTGTATTTCAATTTTTTAATTAATTAATAATTATAGTAAATGGGTCATTTTGGGTGTTGCATAGAAGTTGCCCATGTTTTCCACCTGCTAAACTATGCAACCCTAAAAAGTAGGGGTTGTTACTATTGAAGAAAAGGTTCTAATTAATCTTGGTGGCATTCATTTTTTGACTTCATGGAACCTCCTCCATAAAAATAGATCTTGAAGCTTGCGATGGAAACACGTCCTAATTAATGCAATTTAGCTTATTTTGTCTCACCTATTACAATTTAATAATGATTGTGTTCATGACATTCATGCTCGCTTCCTGAATTATACTCACTAACTAAAAATAAATAAAATATTTTTATATTATTTTACTCTTATATCATGAAAAAGGAAGCCTTAACTAATATATGTCCCACAAGATTGGTCCTACAACAATTTGTCCTACAATATATTGTCCTATAACGATTTGTCCTACAATATTTATCCTAAAAAATATGTCCTACAACATTGGTCCCAAAACAATTAGTCCTACAACATTTTTCCTACAAGATTGGTCCTACAACATTTATCCTACAAGATTTATCCTACAAACAATTGGCCCTACAACATCCTACAAACATTTCATCCTAGTTCCTTGTGATCGACATACTTAAATAGACATATCTTAGAATCTTTCCTTTTGCATAGTCATCATATTAGTCTCCAAAATCCAAAAATTCTCAAAAACACAGCTTGCATTTCTTAGGGTTAAAGTATTACATGTTAGAGTAATACATTTTTTTGCTTATTAATTAAATCACATTGATTTAATTACTAAGTCACTTATTACCTCTTTCTTTACTTAAGCTAAACTTTAAGCATATAATGATTAATTCTTTTATTAATTATTATTATGCAACCTAGGTTTCCTCTTTAGGGTTTTGATCTCCTTTTATAAGGATTAATCTCTCTTGTAAACAAAATAACAAATTCATTTTATTTGATTGCAACTTTTGTTTTTGCACATCAAGAATGTCTCATCTTTCATGGATCCTTGCGTTTAGGCCTCCATAGCTTTTGCTTCTCTCTTTTGTGACATGTATTTGCATGTAGGTGTCCTTGGGAGCTATGGGTTATTTTATCATCAACTCCAACATGGTATCAGAGCTTCAGGTCTTCATGCCCCTGTTCTCTTTTTGAGAGATTCGGCCTTGTTTGTCAGATTTGTAATTTTTGAAAGATTTTCTGTCGGATCTAGGGGACCTCTTTTTCTAGTCACTTTGGGCTCAAACGGACACCAACATTGCATTCTAAGCACCCAAGAACCCCTATTTCCATATAAAATTTGTCCAACTTGGACAAATTTGTAATTTGAGGCAAAAAAATTGCACTAGGGTCGTACGACCTTGACATGCTTCTCGAGGCACATTTTCAAAAAAAAAAATTCCATGGGCACGCCACTTGGTGGCCACCCTGTAGCCATCGAGCGGCACCACGGTCACTGTCTGTAGTTACCGTTGGGGGGCCGCGGTGACGCCACAGTCACCACCGACGTTACTATCGAGTGGGTTGCGGTGACACCGCAGTCACCATTGGTGTTCTTATCGAGAGGGCTACGGTAATCACCGCAGTGACCGACAATTACCGTGGTTACCCAGGGTTTAGCCCTCTTTTTTTTTTTTTCCCCCAGTCATAAACAACACTAGGAGCTAATTCTCTAGCTCCCAGTTGCTAACCCTTGGTCACCTAGATGACCAAGGGCCCAATTTTTTTGGCCCCCATACCTGAATGGTTTTTTGCAATGACGGTCATACGACTACCAAATTTAAGCTCACTACTTGCTGACATTAGCACACATCAACACATTTTGCACACCATTTGGGCCCTCTAGAATTCCTGTTGCTTTTTTACTCATAACTTGAGCATACAGTGTTGAAATTGGGCAAACGAGATATCATCAGAAAGCTCTTTTCAAGATCTATCTAGATCTGGAGGTTTGAATTTCTTATTTTTATTTTTTTTCAAAGCTAGAAGTTCCTTTTTGCACTCCAAGAGCCATATCTTGTGCATCCAAACTCCTTTTTTGGCAAATGAGATATTGTTGGAAATCTTGTTATGTGATCTTTCTAGTGCTATGATTTATTTTTCCAAATTATTCCCCTGGTATATTTTATTCAATTTTTTCCATTTTTGCACTCTGGTGAATATCTTGGATGTTTCAGGTCCTGGGATCTCTTCCCTGTATGGGATCGCTCTTCTTCACCTATTCTTCTTGTTTCAACATCATTATATATTATTTGATCATTGTATACATCATTTTGTAAGCATTCTTTTATGAAAACACACTGAGATAAAGTGTCATTCTATTGCATGCTTGGGATCTTGCACATATGTGTACCTTTTGTACTTGCACTACATTATAAAGTGCCATGGGGGGTTTGATGTTTGCCTTTGTTTTCCATCTACCTTTTTGTGTGAGTGTTTCTTCCATGACATTAGCCTTAGGATGTCTTTATACGTGTTTGTGCTTTCTCTGCACCTTCGATGTTCCTGGTTCTTCATGATGCAGTTCTTATTGGACAATCTTTTCAGTGTACCTATCACCTCTCCCTTGTCAGCATTATGGGGGGAGGGGTTCTACTATTGGTTCTTATGCTTCCTTGGTTTGATGGAGTGAGCTATGTATTCAATATTTTTTCCTATGTACTAGGTGGATGCAGTTGCTAGGTACCTATGCATTTCAGTGAGATGGATCATTTACCATATGAACACTCTTTCATTCCTATTTTTGGATGCACTCTTCCATATTTGATTGATTATCTCTTCAGGATTTGGTGTTTTATGCCATCTCTATCTTCGAGTTCAGTTGTTTGCCTTTCTTTGCCTCTTGATTCAAGTAGTGTCTTTTGAGGGCACTCATGCAGATTACAATCTTCTCTACCTAGTCATTTTCTATTTTAGTGGAGTTTCTTCAGATCAACAATTACTTCTTGATAGAGTTTTTAGCTTCTTCCTTGAGTGATGTTTTGCATGTTCATCCTTTGTTCCTATTTTCTGGAACATTCCCTAGTTTTGGAGGCTTCTTCAGTCCTTCAACTAGTCTTCGTCTCTTTTTGGAGTAGAGTTTTTCCCATGTGATTTTCTCTATTTATCCTCTTTATAGAGACTATATTTTGTACTTGGGTACCTAATTAGGCCTTTGTTGTTGGGACCCATTTGCTTTCAGTAGTAGTTCTAGGTTTTTAGCTACTCCCTATGTTTATCTTAAGAGGGTTGTTAGAGTAATAAGTTGTTTTTCTTATTAATTAAATCATGTTGATTTAATTATTAAGTCACTTAGTACCTCTTTCTTTATTAAGCTAAAATTTAGACATATAATGATTAATTATTTTATTAATTATTATTATGCAACTTAGGTTTCCTCTTTAGGGTTTTGATCTCCTTTTATAAGGATTGATCTCTCTTGTAACAAAATAACACATTCATTTTATTTGATTGCAACTTTTGTTTTTGCACATCAAGAATGCATCCTCTTTCATGGATCCTTGTGTTCAGGCCACCATATCTTTTTCTTCTCTCTTTCTGTGGCAGGTGTTTGCATGTAGGTGTTCTTGGGAGCCGTGGGTTGTTTTCTCATCAACTCCAACATTACACTTCCTAGAGTCATTTTTAAAAAAATAAGAAGGTGCATTTTCCTAGGACATTCCTACAATGGTCTTGTATTTTATCTTGACATTATCAACACTATCTTTATCTAGTGGCCTCAGCACAATCACCTTGTCATTTTGGTTAATATTTATCTTATACATACACTATTACCAACATTTATCACTTTTGTCCTACCTTTTGAGTCAAGATAGTCCTCATTATCATTTGGGTCTTTTCTTCGAGGGTATACCATCAAAGTTTCTAGAATCTCTCTTAGGGTAAGGTACTTACACTTTAGACATCATATTTGATTATTCATTCCCAGTTTGCATTATCATGCCATATCAACAAATCCAAAAAAGATAGAATTTGATTTCCTTAGTTGTCTCGCATTCATCATAGACTAGCATATTTCAATCACACGATTGAATACGAGTAAGGAAAAAATAGAGTACAATCAAATCCCCATCAGGAAATTGAATTTGCACCAAAAAAACTAGACACTAGACTACAATAATCCTGAGATATTTTTGCACTAGGAAAATACTAGATGATACTTTACAACTGCATGAACTAACCCCCATAAAAATTAAATTCATATGTACAAAATAAGAGATTGATGATGGTTTATGTGATGAGAAGATAAATAAAATCTTAGAATCCATGATAGATTCTAACCCAAATAAATACCTACAAATGCTCATACAAAAAGGTGCTAAATTACCAGCTGGGTTTGACACATCTACCAAAGTGGAGGATATAACTATACCACCAACTTGGGTAGCCTCAACGATAATCCTACCACTCAGTTTAGTCCTCCCACCCACTAGATCCACACAAAATGCTTCCCAGGTCACCACATCTTCCAATACCTTAGGGATCCAGTACACCAATCCCTTATTTGCCAGTTTTTTGTTTGCATCTACACTAGTAAATTTTACTCTAAATTTTGATGAGAATTAGTCAAATTTTCTACAACAATTGGTCGAATAGACGACTAAAATTATCGTCGATCTTTTTTCGTCGAATTTTCTACAGGGTGAATAATAGTCAAAATTTTGACCATATAACTAGTCGAATTATCGACTTAAACAATCCCTTGGAACTGGAAGAATAAGACGTCGAATGCATAGCATTGTCATCAATTCAACTAGTGTAAAGGTCAAAATTGAGACCATTTTGTCGTCGAATTATCCACCCAAGTGCGTCGAAGTGACCGTCGAATGCATAGCATTCTGGTCGAATTTAGTACTGTGTAAAGGTCAAAAAAGTGACCAATACTAACTTTTGTTTAAAAAAAAAATGTGACGCCATTTTCAATATATTCCTACTTTTAGTTGAATATATTGCTTGTCTATAATTAGTATGCATATATGAATCTATGAAGCTTTGATTTAGCTATTTTCTTCTATTTAGCACAATTAGATTATTTCTCAAGTAGGCCCACTTGAGATACATGTCCCTACTCTTTTTTTTCATGTTAGCATAGATAATTAAATTTTATAGTCAGTAACTTGGCTTCTGCTAAACATTACTAGTGGACTATGTGATGCTCTTGCAGCTTAGACAATTCTTTAGTAAGTTTAGTTTTGGCATGTTTTTAGTTTAGTTTAGGTATATATAATCTTTTAATTTTCATATGTTATTACTTATTATTAATTGTTTGAGAACTACTCAATTCATTGTTTTGCATTAATCATTATTGTTCATAGTTTTATTTCGTTAAGTGTATGGTTTTCATTGCAATTTTCTTTTTAACACAATAGATGACAACCTAAGTAAAAGCATGCACATATAGTGCTAAACCATGACATGCCTACATCCTTGGGTTGATGTTTAAATGTATTATATTGTCCATAAGAGGTTTTTTTGTTAGATAACCTATCTTTGAGTTTATGGAGAAGGAAATTTGTCAAGCTCAAGATTGATGAAATCTCAAGGGATGAATTGGCCTGATTCCACATCACTTTACTAGCACTCTAGTGAGCTAGAGAGATCAATTAATTAAAGTGGATATAATCTTAATGTGACAGAAAAACACATAAAATATAAGTAACATTATGCTACTAAGAGATTAAAAAACAATTTTAGTCTACTAGAAATGAAAGAGAATTTGATTAAGATCAACTGGTGGGCTTTATTAGTTCATTGTCTTAAATACTTGTACTAGTCAAGGACTATAATGTGGATTCTTGACACCAACATGAGATGCATGCATCCTATATGGACAAGGTATAGGGACCGAAACTAGAGAATACGAAATCAATAGCTATGCTTACAAAACTAGGAATAGATGATATGTTGATCCTAGGTTAGTGATAGTTGGAAATGACCTATAAGGGCCTATAATGATGTAATAAGGCCAATAGAGCCTCTAAATGATGTTAAAAGTACTAAAGGTGCAAAAACCTGTAAATTGCCTATGAGGGCAATATAAGCCAAAATGGGCTTAAGGAGGGTTAGTTAGGAGTTAGTAGCGGTAAGAAGTTATTAAAGGTTGTCTTTAAACCTTTTAAGAGTCTTTAGATTAGTATAGAAATGTTGAGTTGTCAAGTTGACAACTTTGTTGTCAACTTGACAACATTTTCATATGTTATGTTAGTGAACAGTCAGTTTTTTACTGTTGCGGACAGTTAGGAGTTAGTTGGGTGGTTACTCTCGGGTTATTTGAGGAGTTAGTGTCTTTTGGATAGGGGAGCCACAATGGAAGGCAATGTGATATGATCCAAGGTCATTGTATCCAGAAAGAATGAAAAAGACAAGTGATTTTGAATAAGAATTGAAAATTTCCTACAAACTGGTGATTCACTGTCCCTACGGGTACAATCTAGTAACAACAAGTTGTTCTAATTGTTTGTGAAGTGGTATTTTCTTGGCTATGATTTAGGAATGTGGTGCAGGGCACCTTGGCAAAAGCATGCAAGGAGAGTCATTTAGACTCATGAAGGTTTAATGATCTAGGAAGATCAAATTTTGAATGTAATTGGACCTATGGTCCATTTTTGTAATTGATGTTTTAAATGTGATAAGCCTAAACTATAAAGGCATGTAATAGAGGCAAATGACATTGAAAGGTCAACATGTACCTAAAGGGGTTCATTAAAGGTTGTTTTGTTGATCCTAGTCTATCAAAGGGATCTAAAGGCCTATAAGTTCTTTGACCAATGTAATAGGGTCTCTAAGGACAATTTAAAAGGTTGTGAAAGCACCAAAGAGTGCCCAAAGTTGTAATGTGCCATGTTGGCAATTAAGGCCTGATAAGGCTTATAGGAGATTTGATAAGTTTATAGGCCTTTAAGAAGGCTAAGGAATAGAGATAAACACTTAATGGTTATAAGTTGTCAAAGTTGACACTATAGTGTCAACTAGACAACAAAATTTTAGTTTGTAACTAACCGGCAACAGTCAGATAACTGACTGTTACGGTTATGCAGGAGGATAAACTACTTTTGAAAGCCCATTTGGTAGGTGTAGGCATGTGTAGGAGGCATGGAGAGATGGTGGAGTATCGACAAGCAATGTAAAGAATATCAAATTAATAAAAAATGAATTGTTCTCTGTAATATTTATTCACTGTTCCACGAGTACAGTCTGAAACAGTGAATTGTCTTGATAGTTTGAAGTGATTTCTTGGCATAGAAATGCCATAGGGCACTGTATTAGTTGTTATTTACCCTTTTCTTTAATTTCTTATTAATTTCATCGTGTCTTAGGCAAGAATAATAGATTGGTACATTCAAGAATAGTGACTGGTTGGGCACAATCAAATACTTCTTGTTCTGAGGCTTTAAGGATGGTGAACCTCTCCCACCCTCTATAATCACTATGATTGGTGGGAGAGGATGAAAATGTATTGTTCAACTTGTGTTATATCCATTGTATGCAAGGGAGTGCAAATTTGTTGGAAGAACCACAAAAGTTGGTTGTTTGCTGATGGAGACTAAGCCCGGATTGAGACACCAGTCATTATGAAAGTGATTTGATCCATGGAAGTGGAGATTTGGTGATGGAATGTGTATGGGGGGGTCATTTATGAAGTGTTTTTTCTATTGTTTTAATTTGGGAGTGAGTTTAGAGGTCCTGTTGAACAGACCCTAGAACCATGGGTTTGGTGGAAAATAAGTTGGGTGAAGGGTAGAACCTTGTAAGTTTGGAATCCATTGTTTATCAACCTCTAGAAAGACTATTTTAGTATTTGGAGTCATGGGAGCAAGTGGAGTTAGGGGTTGCTTTGTAAAATTGGAGTTAGGCCTAGTGAGGATAGGTTAGGGGTATTGGATCTTGGGTATGGTCCAAAGGATCATAGGCTAAAAATTTCAAAGGATTTAAAGATCCCAAAAGGGTATCAAAATAATGTATTATTTTCCTTAGTTGTTTGGGGAAAGTTGGAGGAAAAGTCAAATTAATGACTAGTGAGGGCTACTAGCTTCAAGGACTGATTGTGTGTGTTGGATAGAAGATGAGTGATCCAGACTTAAAGGGTTGATGAAACATGGTAGATAGGCTATATGGAGGTGTTTCATGAATTTAGATCAAAGGTTGGGGCTTTGGGTGAAGATATGGTGTCTAGGAGGAACTAGGTACACTTGGGAGACAAGTCATGGAGGGACATTGAGGTAAAGAAGTTATTGCAAAGTGGAATGGATTTGCTGTCTGATATGATGAAGATGGATACCACACACCACCTCTACATCAAAATGTTTCTTTACACTATACTCACCTGTCTATATAATCAAATCATTGTTTTTTGTCATTGACATCACCAAAGAATTGACTAGTGTTTGTTAGTGCCAGAAAAGTCACTGTAGACACAGTTGATGTTTGGGTTTGTAACCACACCATGTATTGACCCTATATAGTGCAATCACTTAAAAATTTCTTCTATCAACAAAGACAACTAGCTTTTCACCTACACAATGTAATCACTTAAAAATTTCCAAGGCTTTTTGTCAACAATCACATTTTTTGCATATCCAACAATAACTATAGTCGAGATGACCACAATTTGTTGATTTAATTTGCAAACCAATCTAGCACTCCTATTGAAAATTGATTTGATAAAATCATATTGCAGAATGATCCCAAGGTACAACCCTGAATTTAACCACACATGCTCTATAGAGTTATTTTCTAGAGATTATGTATTTGTGCACATAGATTGACCTTGAAGGATGAAGCAACAAGCTATAATGGAAAATGAAAAAAATGAATTTAAGGAAACTAGTTGTGTCAAACAAGCACCTAAGCATAGATGCCTTAACATGCAAGAAAGGAAGCAAAAGTATACTTCTCATGACCAACTCTGTGGAAAGACTATTTGTCTAATATATCTTAATAAACTTACAAGTTTTGTACAAAAATTCCAAATGTGGTGCATATCAACCAAAGCTATCAGTAATTTTGAAAATAAATAGCATGGAAATACTAGAGAAAGATCCAATAAACAGAATCAAAACATCAAGTATAACTCAAGAAGATTAAAAGCCATCAATATGATCAAAATTACAAACTATGTTTCCTACAAAAATACCTGATCAGTTGCAGTCTTCCACTTGCCTGTACAATGAGAAAGAAGGAAGCTCATCAAATGGAAGAACTCCATTTGTAAGTCTGGCCTTGCTTGCAGACCAAAAACATAAAAAGTTTTGTGGGACAGATAATAATAAAAAAACTATTTAAAATCATGCATATTGAATCCTTTAATTGACTAGTATACATGGAAGCCTAATAATATTTAATTGATGATAGCTATTAAAATATGTTAAACGGTGATGAAATAATCAAATCCAAATAATAAAGAAGATAATTTCTGCAAGACGATAAATAAATGTCTCTAGAAGAGTAAAGAAACATTGAATATTTTAGCTGATTAGTTACTCAAAATAGTACACAACTTACCAGCATACTTTGTACAACAGTAAGATTCAAGTGAGCCAAATTATTCATAATCTTCAGAATACCAGTTGCCACTTCTTCAAAATTGATAGGAAGCATATACGCTACCTATAGCTTCAAATCAAATAATTAGAGTAACCCTAGTCGCTTCAATAGGTGAACAAAAATTATCTATCTTGACTCAAATCTAAGCAAGATGCTTCCAAAAGTGTATATGGCTTGAATAGATAAAATGAAAATCACTAAAATAGTGAACTTGAGGTCAATATAATTCATGGAGGCAAATTTTTAAGAAAAAATATTATCACAGAAATAAAACCATAAATGTACTACATTAATTCATATATAAAGGTCATTGGATATCATCATGAATACATGTGTTACAGAACATCTAAGAGATTATTTGTTTCTACTTGTATTCACATCACAATCTACAAAATCAGAAGACTCATACATATACTTTTTATTCCCTTGTTTACATTGCCTATTCAGAAGATATAATGAAGGATTGAACCAAGTTGTCTCTTTTTGTCTCTGCTTCACTTCTGCTACTCTTTTTTGTAGTATCAAAGCTCACCCATGCAAAGGGAAAGACAAGGGATTTTAGGGAGATGATATTCATTTTTATTTATAACAAATGTGAATTCATTTGAGTGTGTTGTCCTTCAAGCACAACTTGGCCTCAGGTCAATAGCATCAGAGCACCTCATTATTGTCTATCAAATCCTAGTGGTATTGGAGTTGCTCATCTAAATCCTTCTTCAAATTTTGCATGTCTACTCACACAAGGTCCACATGGAGAAAGTAAGCTCTAGAAGTTCATGAACCTTGATCTTACTTATCTCCATAATCTCAATAGAAGATGGCAGACAAATTGATAGCAAAGATGCAGCAACAAAGGGATGATTTGGAGAAACATTATGAAGAGGAATTTTGGCTATAAGCATGAATCCAGATTAGAATGTCACATAATATCATATAAACAACAAAAATACCATAAAATTTTAATCATAGCATCATGATCATACCATCGTATCATCATATGCTTCAAGTTCAACATCAAAATATTAAAATGTCAAATGATAAATCATAACATCAAGTTCAAGTAAAGGAAATAGAGCCTGTATAACCATATTTTTTTGTCATACCCTTTTTGCAAGGAACTCAAAAATTATTCAAATTAAACAAGTATGAACTATAAGAGACTAAGAAAGAAGGCAAAGGTGTTACCTCACTAGGATGATAGTAATAATGAGACAAAGAACCATGAAGACTAAATCCAAGGAGACCAGATCTGAACATCCGGGTTTGATCAAATTCAAAAATTGGTTTTCCTTCATAGCACCGTCAAGTCAACAACATGAGCATTATTTTGTGTCTGGAGTGTCATCAATGTTTTTAAATGTAGAATGAAATGGTTGTAAGTATGCATTTCTGCCACATGCAAATGATTTTGAGATACAAACCTGTGCAATCCAATTTCCCAAGGAATAGACAGTACCACTTATCGCCATCTTTGCCAAAATAGGATTTGTCATAAAGCGATGTTAGAATAGTTACTAAAATGGTCATAAATTATGTTCTTATAGTAAAAGAATACTTTGACATAAGAAAAAAACTACACAATATTAAAACATGACATTGTGCTTTAAAAACTAAAAAGGTACCTGTAACAGAGAACTTCATTTCGACTTGCTAATTGGTTGTCACTATTAACTCTAAGCTTATCTTTAAAGTTTGAGCTTCACTTGGTTTCGAGAATAGTTTAATATTCTCTACTAAACAAGGCCAGCCATGTGAAGGTAGAAGCTCATTTGGCCCCTCCCCCCCCACTAACATCACTCTAAATTCCCTATTAACATGTAATAACATTCATTCATTCATTCAGTCATCCATTTTTGAAATATAACATTCAATCATTATAATCACATGATAACATTCATTAACACACAACATTCATGAATAATTCATTAACACATAAATTTCATTAACACACAACATTCATGAAGAATTCATTAACACATCATTCATCAACATTACTAGTACAAAATTACATCCATTAAGACAATGTTCTTTCATTAGGAAAAAATGTTAATTACAATCATTTATTTTTGGGTTTCTTGCTATTTTTTAAAATCATGTAATTTCTAAGAGGAAGATCAATGTCCTCGTCATTCCCCTCCTCTATTGATTCTAATTCCAACACATGTCTCCTCCTCATCTGTTCAGGAACAGGAGGCCGCTGTGCTAAAGGGGGGTCCGCTGCAATATCAACTACTTCATGAGTTAAATTCACACCATTTTATATTAGTGAATTACAAGTATTTATTTAAGTAAAAGAACTATAAATCAAAAAATTAATTTAAAAGAACAAAACAAGAACTATTACCGAGTAGTCATATTGCTACAAAGATTGATTGTCTCAAAACAATCATGGTCTGCAATGGAAAAGAAGTGAGATTGATTGTCTCAAAAGATTCTATGAAGAACACTTTGCTTAACAAATGCTTTACATAGACAAGAGACAATGCATGAAGAAGCCCAAAAAGGAAAGGCAACCAAGAAGAAAAGAATATGAAGAAATAATGCTGAGCTAGGATAGAAAGCCATGAAATTAGTTTCATGATAGCTTGAAGTAAAGATTGGATGCAAAGGACACTATGGCTCAATAGGGGTTATAAGAGAGATCAATCATGAACTAAGAACTAAAAATCAAGTCACTCAATGATACACTCATGAAGAGAATGATATTCATGCAATGAAGGCAGGTGCTTTGATAGTTAGTAGTTAGTGTGACAGGTTGAATTTGAGGGTCTTATCAAAAGACAATAAATACTTAAGAAAACATGATTATGGTAACCTGTTGAGGTGAATAGTCAGGTGAAATAACATTTGACCATGATAGGTGTTGAAAAAATTAATCTTATTGATTCATAATGGTAGGGATTTCTAGTCTTGTGCCTTCAAGAAGACTGTGAAAAGCTAGAAACACGGTTTGTTTTGATAGTCCACATGTAGAGGGCATAAACTTTTTGGTCCAGCTTCTAAAGTTGTTGTGACCTATAAAAAAATTTCAATATATGCAAGACAATACATCTTTGTTGTCATAGACTATATTTGTTGATTAATAATTTGTTCTCTGGGCATTACTCTACGCATTGAAATCAAGATTATTATAAAAATGTTTTGCAGGGTCTTGTGAGGAGAGACAATCCATGAAGTGCAAAAGCACAATATTTTACTACCTTTTTGCCTTGGCATTTGTCATTATTTTTGAGAAATTCAGTCTATAAAAGGATGGTGAACAAAAATGACAGTCCAATAGATGGAAATTCAAGTCCCATAAATATCAGTGGACAGTGCTAAAACAAAATTATGATAGCCTTCATGTTGAAGTGATAGTCTTGCCTAAGAAAATAGTGGACAATTGTAAGTCCAAACATTAAGGTTGTGTATAAATAGTCTATAAAAGCTTACAAGCAAGACAAGAACGGCCTTTGAAAATGTTGGATGGCATGTTGATAATGGTTTCCATATAGAAACATAAAAGGAAAACCATAGAACAGTCAGTCCTATGAAGAATTTAAAAGGCTAAAATGGAAGACAATCTAAATGGTCATGTGACAATCAAAAATGTTGTTGGAGTTGAACAAAGCAAACTAGGCCAAGGGAATGATGAACTAATAGGTATAATAGTCAATGTTAAACAAGTTGTTGTCAAAAGAACGTTGATCTCAAAGGATTTTTAGTTAACCGTGAAGGTAAAATTTTGAAGACAGCTGAAGACAACCAACAATCCAAGTATAGCCACAAGAAACATCACAATGAGGACAATCATCCCATGACAGTCATGCCAAACAATAATGAGCATGCAGTAGTTCTTGATGGAAGATCAAAGGAGAGTAGACAACAAGTCAAGTTTTTGCAAGAAGTACATGAAAGATTTTAGAGGCTTAGTAGCATGACTCACTAACAATATGGAGGATAAGGTGATAGTCCACTAAAGGACATTCATCCAAGGCAGCATTATGCAAAGGACAGAACTAAAAAATGAGAAGTTTGGTAATGATGGATGATGGAAAGGTTAATGAGAAAAGTATGAATGGATTGGATCAATGGATTGGAATGGATATGGGTAGAGTATAGAAGAGTTTAGAATGATGTTAGAGTTTCTTGTGGATGAGAAGGCAAAGCCATAGTGCTTAGGGGAATAGTGTGATGACTGTCCCAACTAGAGAATCACAACTTGCAGAGTCACTGTCTTTAGAAATTGGTGAATAAATTAGATAATGTAGGGTACGGTGGAATTTGTTTTTGCAAGAGGATAAATCTCATATTGTTAATAGGAAATCTTATGCTCAAGGGAATTTTCTTGAGAATGGAGGAAGAGGAAGAGGATGAGGGGCTCTTAATTTCTATAATCAATTTATATAATTCTTTAAGTACTTTTTTTAGGCTCTTTGTGATTGATCTATAAATACTCTTCACTAAGGGTGGGGATGGTTTTTAATCTTCATTATATTCCATAAAAACTCTTCAGTAAGGAGGAGTGTAGCTTCTAATTTCTTTCATTCTTCTATATAATAAGTACTCTTCATTAAATGTAAGGGTAACTTTAATCTTCACTATTGATCTATATTATTCTTCAAGTACTACCCTTAATAAATGTAAGAATGCCTTTTGTCTTCACCATTGATCTCTATTTTGAGTATTCTTCACTAAGCAATAAATGTCTATGTTTAAATATAATAACACCTATTTTCTCGCTATACCTTTTCTTTCTTGTTTATCTTAACTTAAAATCTTTACAAAGTAATCAGTTTTCTATTGGTGTATTGATGTTTGATTTCGAATTATAAGTTTCAATAGTTATAAGGTATGTGTATCCATTAATTTTAAAAATTATTAGGAATATGTATCATTTTATTTTGTTCAAGATCTTCAAACTAATGATTTATAAGATTAATGTGGAGATTGAAATATAAATTAAAAATTAATTAAGAAAATGATATTTGTAAAAAAAAATTAGGAAATGATGAAGAGGATTTCGCTCTGCAACTAGGGTAAGTAGATTGATCGGTTTGTTGTACCTCCCACATGTGTAATTTATTCCCTCTCCAAGATGATGGTTGAGATTTATTAGGCATTAAGCCTTGCTTGGACCTCTTCCTACGCCCCTCTTCTTCTGCCTCACCATTTCTTGATCTCTTCATGTTAAGAGTAGTTTGACAAGGGTGCCTATGGATGAATGGATTAAAAGCTCTCACTCTCTGATGCCTATTGATGAATTATTGAGGAATGGATTGAGCAGCTGAATTACAAGTAATGTATGACATGTGAGGTTACCCTGCTCTTTAGGACTCATTTGTAGTAAACCTAGATTGTGTGAATTTATTCTATGTGTGGGTTTTTGACCAATGATTGGTAGAACTATGGCTTGATTCAGGGCTCAGTGATTGGGCACCCCTTTGGACGTAGCTTCCAATCGATGCAAAGATTAGGGTTTTGGAACTAAGTGGCACATAAATTAAACTGTAATGTTTTATAGAATGCCAATAAGGATACATGTGCGATGTGAAGTCATGGACAATGCACGCAAACCATTCAAAATTATAATGCTCAATGATAGAAATTGGAAATATACGGATTCGGCACATACCTCCTTCACTTCTACCCTGTTCTAGCTTCTACCTCCTTTCGACCTTCAACACATACACATTCAACACATACCTCCTTCGCTTCTACCTCCTATTCTAGTTTCTTCCTTCATGCACGTTGAAATGAAGTTTCAAACCTTTTTTTTTTACTTTAAGTTATGCCTGTGTTGGTTGAAATTTTGACTAACATTGTGTTAGTCGAAAGTTCAACCAACACGGGCATGTATTAAAAAAAAACAAAAGTTTTCCTTCTATAATGTGACCAACCTAAACATTTCTATTTGATGGTCGAATTGTTAGTCAAAATTTAAGGTCAAATGTACTAGTGCTACTACACTTGCTACCACAACAACACCATCTATATTGTCCTCTACTCATCCAAAAAGCACTTCATAAATGATGGAAACAAGTTCCTCTAGCATAATTCCCTAACCAAAGAAGGGGATACCCCTACTGGGATAACCTCCACCAAAGCCTCCTAGTATTGCCTCGCTAAGTGTCCCTTCCAATTCAGGACAACCCCAAATCAGTGAAGAGGCACCTCCAATTAATCTAGATTACTTAGTAATGTTTTCTAGTTTCATCCAAAAATGATGGAAAGTGGGCCCAACACTTCTCATATTACATCATTACCTCAACATAATCTAGCACCCCAACATATACTAGTACCTTAGCATAATCCAACACCCCAGCATATACCAATACCTCAACATAAACCAACACACTAGTATATACTAGTACCACAACATAATCCAACACTCCAACATATACCAGTACCTCAACATAATCCAACATCCCAATATATTCCAGTACCTCAACATAATCTATTACCTCAACAAAACCCAAAATTTCAGTACATTCCAAATCCAACATCTCAGTATATCATGGTACCTCAACATAATCCAACATCTCAGTACATCCCAGTATCTCAATATACCCCAAATCTTAGCATGTTTTGCCACCATATATACCTACAACATCCCAAAACCATGGATCACCTTTTGTTATCCCTAACATACCACCTGCTACACCAACAACCACGAATATACTTTCTCATCAGTTACAAAACCTTTAGTGGTAATTTATAAATCTAAAAACATGCACTTCTAAAGTTTTTCTTCATACTTTTCCTTGGATTTTCCTTCATCCTCAATAAAGTCCATTAAAAAATTGTTCTCAATAGAAGACCAGAGTGCATAAGAAGACATATCAAGAATGGACTGAGAAGTTTTATTGTCACCTTTTTATTTCATTTCCTTGAATTTAGTTGAGAGGGCATGATATTTCAAGTTCAGGCTCTTAATTTCATGAAAGACCCATCTCATGAGCCTGAAGAAGTATAAAGAACCAACCTTTGTAGTTTGCAAAACCCCAAGAGTCATCTCCCTCTTATCTTCAAAGTTAGTAAGACATAGTTCCATATAGGAAGCGTTGGCATTACCCTTGTATTGGGGTAAGGAATTAGTCTCCTCAAATGATGAAGGAGATTTATACACATCAAGATCAACTAAGCTCTTATAGTTCAATAAGACCATGAACTTACCTTTACCAACCACATCTTGCCCACTCTTATCAGTCTCAAGAGAAGGGGTCCCTTTGTCGATCTTAGCCCTTTTATCCACTTTACTTTTCACTGTTGAAGGAGAAGCCATACTAGTATCAATAGATTTACCATTTCTAGCCTCCAAAAAAAGATTATTGGGGATCATCTTCTTCTTATTATCCAAGGGCAAAGAGGCTTCATACTCCCCCTCATCCTCTTTAGTCTCCATCCCCTTTTCCTCCATAATCTTCTTATATTTTAAGGTGCCAGCCGACATATTCTTAGGAGAAACCCTATATTTTTAGCAGGAGGAGGAGGGGGACATCATCCTCCTCCTCAGTATCCCATCCATCCTGAGTCCAAGAAGAATTCTCCCCCCCAAAATCTCTAGAAGCTAAAATAATTTTGGAGGGACTGCCTGGAATCCTAGCACGAAAGTGCTAAAAAATTAATAGAATCAAACCCTAGTGAAGTAATGATTTTTTTAGGGTTCTTCCCTGGTTGATTTATGTTGGAGCTAAGATTAGAGAGAAGATAAAAAGAAAAAGGAATAAAATCCATATTCCTAAAATGATTCAACACCACAAAATGGTATCCACGAATCCTAGTGAATCTACCATCTAGGGTGAAATACTCCATGATTGGCTTCATTACCTCCCTCCAAATAGGTTTAATTTTCTTAGGATCATAGTAATTATTATTACCTTTAACCAACAACTCCTTCTCTTCTTATTTCTTAGGGAACTTAATCACAACTTTATCAAACACCTTCCTATCCTTGAAAAATTTCATTCCCTTTGTGGAAAGAAAAGTGATCTTAGTAATGAGGTCTTCGTCAATCAAAAATTTCTTACCAAATAGGTTCATCTTTCCATTCAACCACTCCTGAACAAAAATCCCGGTGACCTTATTTTCATGGTTGTGGAGCTTCTCAACATAACAAGTCACCACACCTTTCTGTAACTTGTGCCAGATAGTCTCATTTTTCTTCCAATCCTTGCAAGTGGAAGGTTCCACCCTTTTGAGATCTCCACCCATTTTCCAATTCTTAGAGTCAAGCACAAGAAAATTAAAATTATGAGAAAAAAACTAGTTAATAAACATACAAAAGACACCACAAATTGACCACAAAGCATGTGAAGTATAATAAGTAATAATGATCCTCAGCCTTGTAGGGTGAACGCCTTCCCCTGCACTGGTTTGAAGTCCTTATGTGTAATTTCCATCATTAAATGATATTTTACTAACCTTCCATTTAAACTGATCGTACCTAAGGAGTGATATTATGTCATCATTTAATTTACTCTCCCCTTCCCATATGTTTTTTTCTTTGATTTGAACACCAAGGTTAGCGAGCCCATCCACTACCTTATTAGTCTCTTGATATCATAAATTTTGATAATAGCTATTGAATCCTAGATTATATAATCAATTATCCATGAGACTTTGTGTTCCCCTCTTAAGAATTTTATGATATTATTGGAATCACCCTCAATCCACACCTTCTTTCTATTTAGGCATCTTGCATCTTAAGTTATGTTCCTATGCTTCTCTGGAATATCCAGAAGTGATTAGAGAGGTCGACATGGTTTATGAATTTATGTTTCTTTATTTTTCATTTGTGGGATGTTTTTCATGAAGTCTAAGAAAAGGTATTTTGGTTGTCTGTATTGGCACATTCACATATGAGAAAAGTATTGCATGCAAAAATATTGTGATGGATCAAATTGCTCGACTGCCACACATACCTCAACCCTCAATACACACACTCTCAGATGGATGGAAACATTCCTTATTTGTTACAAGTGCCTATTAAATGAAAAGGGACAATCAACATCTATATTTTCAATATCTTTATGGGGACATACCCACTTACTAAATAAAAGTGGCTCAATGATAAAAAAAAAATATTCGCTTCCAGTATGAAGATTTGGGATTTCAATGGATGGTTTTATCCTTTCATCTAATCTACCTAATTAAATTTTTACCTAATTAATCCTAACATTATATCAACCAGTCCTAAAAGTTATATCAGTTAGTCCTTACATTTACTATGGTCTTGTACTCCAACACAACTTAAAAAAAATGCATCCCACATTCATAATAAGTTAGTATATAAATCATAATCTATAGAATTTTTGACTCATTATAAACATCAAATATATGCATATAAAGGTACAAAAACATAGGTCACCATTAGTTAATGTAATTATTGCATCCTTAATATAAATCATCATACACATCATAAGTAGAACATGCATCATCATAATCATAGATATAAACCATATGCATCATAAATAGCTCATCACATGATCATGAATAGAAGCATGCACATAAAGTAAAGCATATAGACAAAATTCTGCCAAAATTGCATATCTCTATATACCTAAAAAAAATATGTATCAAGAGTACAATGGCATAGTGTTTGTTTAAAAAATCTTGTAATCTTGTAAATATATGCAAAAAAGTATCTACAATACTATAAAAAATCATCTTGTGCTACCTTTTCCTTATGATCTAGTGGGCCTAAGTGGTATAGTTGTGGAAGGTCTAACCTCTACTTTCCTAGAAGGTGTCATGTATCCTATATGTGGTGGAATAGGAAGCTCTATAACTCCACTCCTACTACTTTTTTTTGGTGGTCTTGACCCTATGATCTAGGTGACATTTTATAACTTGAAGCTTGTTTCTATGGTAGTACCTCTTTCTCATATAAACCATGGTGGTATATAACCTCCCAACCAACATGAAACATCTAATCTATATCATATTATAGAGTCATGTCATGTATTCCATTAATAAATTTTCTTGCATCCTCAGTTGCATATATATCCCTCTAAATAGCCATTTCCCTCTCACCTTGTAGCATATCCACCCAAGTTGGTGTCCAACCCCTCTCTATCTTCATTGTCTGTTCCCTAGCCTTTGCAATGTCTATTCTACCTTTTCGTATACTCATTTGGTTCCTCATTGTCTAAACCTATGCTCTTAATCCCTATAATTTTTGGATGGTTCCCATGTCCTATCCAATAGTTATATATTATATCTCTCATCACCTCTCACTACCACATCCTCCACTCCCATATCATGATCAATCTCCTCATTATAAATTGACTCTTTGGAGTCGTAATCACTAGAGTAGTCTCCTCAAAATCACTCCCCTCATCACCACTAGTCTTCATCATCTTAAAATACTCATCCTCCTCCATAGGTAAACCTCTATTGACCATCTCTCTTCTAACATCTACCTTGTCTCTACCTCTCATATCTCCCTTTCCATATCCACCACCTCCCATTAGAGAAACTGTTAGGGAAATTTCCATACCTACTACTCCTTCTCCACCATCCATCTATCACCTCCACCATCTCCATCTCTCCTATCATCCCTATATCCTTTCCCACCACCTCTACCATGTCCTAGGCCTCTCCCACCATCCCTACTATTGAGTGTCATTTTTACTTGAGACAACGAATAGGAACTTGAGATGAAAATTCCCCTCTTGAAAGAATGATGAAATCACTCCCAAGGTTCCTTTAGGCTATGCCTCAACTGTGTGGATATCTCAATTGAAGATAAATGTGAAACTATTCATGAGGAGGCCTTTTTTGGTTCGATTCTTGAAGAGGCTGCAAAAAAAATTTCAACAAACAATCTTTTTTGTATTTTTGGGTTTAGATATGTATGTAATTCCTATTGTGCAAATTTAACATGAATCTATCATTAATCAGATTTCCAAAAAAACAAAAAAGGTTAGGTTAACGAGAAATTAAAATCAAATAACTTGTAATAAAATTCCTAAAGGACATAAAGCACTAATATATCAAACTTGTAAATTAAACCACCATAGAATTTTAAAGAAAAATCCACATAATATGACTCAGAATTGCTCACAAATCATAAGATGCATATACGATCATCAATGAATGTAAATAAAAGATGCAACATTTCTCCAAATTCATCAAATCATGAAGCTTCCATGAATGCACACACACACAAGACAAATTTATCCTTATGCATGAAAGAAGTAATTCCCGAATAGTTCATCACAACAATATGATGCAACAATGATAAACTCTAAGATAATGAATACCACAAACATAATATGTAATAAAATAAATGGATCTCTAAAATAGATGAATTAGCAAGCACAAACTCATAAATTCCTCAAAGATGAAACAATTATCACACCAAATGTATTAAACTTTACTGCAACAAAATATAGACCTTAATTACATTATTTTTTGAAGAGTATATAGTGCTTCAACTTCTAGAAATGGAAACCCGTAGTTAGGGTTTCAACTACACAAAAAATATGAAAATAACATTTAATCTAAAGCCAACTGAAGAAAAACACTATCCCTCAATGGGTTTGCATAGACTCTAGTCCATTTGCATTATATTTACAAGAGAAATCAAGGCCAAATACACCCAGAAAATAAGAGGTCAATGTTGGAGTTCCATTGTTTGTCAAACTGGAGTCTTCTTCAAAACTTGGAGTTCTTCCTTGGCTCATGTTCATGAATTCAACTAACGGATATCCCCAAGACTATAAAACAAACCCCAAAACACATGCAATCTGACCCAAAACAAGTTCTTCATGTAAATTAGTCCATGTCAAAATGGCCTAGGAATTTTGAACACTGGCCCTAACTCCAAAAAAATTAAAGCTGAAAAAAACTAAGTGTAAATCCTTGTGACTCCCAAAATTTTAGACTTTCAGAGTCTGAAAGGCCAAAAAAATGAACTTCAAAAAATTCTTGTGTCAAAATTCCCCTATTTAAAAATTTGACTAAGTCCAAAATTGAACACTTAGTCTTTTGGGAGGATTTTTGGGTGCGCCTTGCAGAGTCTTTCTACTATCTCCCGAAATTCTTCAAAGTCTAAAACTTGAATGTAAATAAAGTGTTATTATTGCTTCTATCTAAAGATAACTAATTCTGTAGACAAATATTTAATCTCTTCTTCATGACCCATCATTCTTTGCATATCCTCTTTAAAATAGAAAAGTTGTTGGAGGTCCTCCTTCGTATTTACACCAGCCAAAATTACCATAAACTATTGTACAATACTCTTTATTGGGAATAATATGTGATTATCTTCATCTAATTCAAGGTTAATCCCTTCAAATAATTTCTATATTTCTTTGACCCATGTCATTAATCCTTCTTGTCTCTCATTCACTTTACTCAGACATTTATGATACACTTTTACTGTTTGACCAATGTCTTTGATCCAGGTCTCAAAATTGTCTAGTTATGATCCTTCATATACTTTAACCAAAAACTATAAGCAATGCTTCTTTATTTTTTTTAGGTCCCTAATAATCATTTTCCACTTATCAATATACACTTCCAACCCTTCCTCGTCACCTATCATGTCCACCAACTTGGTGACCTCCTAAAGAATGATTCTAAACGGCCTCAAAATTGCTTGGATAGTGGCATTCCAAAAGTCTTCAAAATTTGCCTTGCAATCTGAATAAGCATGAATGAAAGAATGCGGTATATCTTCTAGTAATTCTAGTGTAGTTCTCTTTTCTAGGGCACCTTGTAATTAGGCTTTTGGGCTATCTAGGTCAATGGGACTTGCTATCTTTACAATGAATTTCTTCAATGCTTCATTTTTCATTGTTAATGCCAATATTTTCTCTTCATCCTTATCCATGAATCCTAAGGCATGTTTCAATACAAGTTTAGCCATGTTTTACTCCCTTCCCTTGTAGGTTCTCCCAAATCAACTTCATCAAAAGTATAGTATTTTGGATTTATCTTTGAAATACTAGCATTAATAGTTGGTACTGCCACCTGCACTTTCTGCCAGCCTCTATGGTCTTGAGTGACATGAGAAATTGTTCTCATTGGGGTTCTAGATTATCCTCCATGGAAAGTATGACCTAAGAAAACCATGTCTATGTCTTCTTCCTCTATGTATACCCTTCTCCTCAATTGTATCTCCTTGGTGAACCATGTGGGATTAGCGAATGCAATGATTGGCTCATATGGGGAAATTTTAAAAATAGATGTTGCTTCTCTTTCTACTTGAGCTTATATATCTTACCCTTCTTCCTCTTTCTCCAGAGATTCTTTGATTTCTTCATCTTTTGGCTCTCCCTCTTCTGCTTCCTTAATAGTGGGATTTGGTTCTTTGGGTATGTCCTCATAAAGAGGAGTACTCTCTTCTCTTTCTGATTTGTCAGGAGATTGTTGGGATTCTACATCTTCAAATGAACTTGTCAATATCTCTACTCATAAACCTATTTCCTATCTCACCCTTTTGTGTGGAGATTGTGTATATCTTGGTAGTGAAGGGCTTGAGTGGTTGGAATTGAAAAAATATGGGAATGGAAGGCAAAGGAGTAGGAATTTAGACTGAAGGCAAAGGTATCGGATGTGAAGATGATGGAGGTGTATGTTGTTCTTCTATTATGTCAACTTCAATCTCCTTATTGATCTTGTTCTAATTCTAACATCTGTATATCTAGGATATCTTGAGTAGCTTTATCTTCTTCCTCCTCTACTTCTAGTGACTCTCCTTTTAGCAAAGGCATTTGTGTATTTGGCTATTCTTTATTAGCCAATTCTTCAAATATTTTTTCAATAGTGGGGACAATGAATTGGGATGAAAGAGGAGTAAAGGTAAATGACACATGTTCTTCATTTGTATCTATAGTTTTTACAAGTTATTCTACCATTTAATCATTGAATCCAGGGATATCTTCAAAATCAGAAACATAAAATTCATCGGGACAAAGGGAATCCTGAGGATGTATTTGATCATCTTGTGCACCTGTGCCTATATCAATCAGAATGTTCTCTTTGCATACTCTTCTTTTAGTAGCTATTTTTCATGACTGTGTTCTCCTTTCCAAGGGCACATGTTCTTCTTCTTCCTCCTCCTCCTCCTCCTCCTGCATAGTTTCCAACCGAGGGGATTTAGAAAATATCTTTCTCTTGTATACCTTCCCCTTTTTTACTTGGGTGGTTTCAAGTCATGTGACTTTTATTGTTGGGGACCTTCCCGAGGTAAATGCTTTTCCTTGGTCAACATATTGAGTAGAAGGTGGAGTAATATTCTCTGTCATTCTTTTTTAGCCAATTTTTCCTTTGGGTTTGAGCCATATACTGCTAGCCAATCATGTCTGTAAATGGTTTCCGTGTTTTGAGGAGCCGCCCTTTAAAATTGGGCATCATTGCTTTATCTCCCTTCCCCTTTCCTCATTTAGATGGTGGATCAAGTTGTGTCTTCATAGGTATGATATCCATTTTGGCGGCCTTATAATCCAATCCTTGGTATTCTTTATCACATTTCTGGCCTTGAAATTGATATAATCATTTTCTTTTTTATCTATGTCTGCATTCAAAATGCCCCCCATATATCTTATCTTTATTGTACAGTGGATCCAAAATATCTTTAATATCCATATCCCATATCTTGGGTGGAATGCAGAGTAGTATGACATCTTGTGCAAGCTTGAGAGACATTTTTAAATAGTCCCAGATCCTTACCTCATAGTATTCTATATAGTTTATCCAATGATCTTCAATGTGAGGCTCATGAACATAGTGCCTTCCCATGATGCAGATATAAGTTCATATGGGATCAAACCTAGTTTTGATTAGATTAAATGGTTATAAGGGACACTTGTACCATTCAAAGGCTAGAGACTTGCACACTTCCATATCTTGTAGAGAATGAGGGATGATGGAAATGTGGAGGTCCCAACAATATTTCTTCTTATGTTTAATATATTCATAGGCATCGAAAAGTTTCCTAGCCATCTCCAAAAGAATTATTCTATCTGAGGGGTACCTAGGAAATGTCTTTGGTGTAAGAGTACACCCTTCCACTTTGACATATGTGAAATTTTTATACTAAATATAATAGGCACCTATTGCTTGAACTTTAGCAACAACCTCCTCTGAGAGTCTCTTTGTATAATCACCCTCAATTGAATGGATGATTGCGAAGACATAAGAATCATTAACAATCTTGTATTTTGTACTATTTTCATCCAATTTATCTTTCCTGGATAGTTACAGATATATAGTGAATGGTCATGCATTGGGTTGACCCAAAGCTGCCCTTTTCACTAACCTAGGGTATTCTACCTTGGCGGTAAGTAGATAGACAATATAGGGATTCATGTAGAACCTGAGATTTTTCTTTACTACAATCAACTTCTCATCTAATTTATGAATGATAATGGTGGCCCAATAAAATCTATCCCTTGTCCCCTTGATCCTTTCAATCAACAAAATCATCTAGGATTAAAGTTGGACAAATTAAGGATGCCCATATACTCTTCTCATCATGGTAACTATGGCCTGAATATCATCCTTCAAATATCCCATTATCATGTCTATTCTATCTAGCTTGTTCTTGGGTAGGGGTTGCATCAAATATTCCTTGTTTGTAATTTCATAAGCAAGCTGAGTGTTATTATTGAACCATTGCAAAACCTTGTTGATGGAGAATGTGTAGAACTTTTCTACCCCCTTAAGAAAGTGAAAGACATCCTCAATGTTTTTTGGCCTGATATCGAGGAAAATGTCTCCTATTTTATTCTTGAATACCCTCTCATTAGGAACATAGTGTTGTGTGAGGGTCACGATCAACTATAAAGACAAGATTGATACTAGATTGGTTACAACATTGACCAAATGTGAAAATACAAGAGAAGTAGAGTCAACCAATCTTCCATTAGGGTTGGCGCACCTGATGAGAAAATTAGTCCAATCCATATTCCCTAGGTGTATATCTTTAATCTCTCTATGAAGGTTCCCAAACTTACAAGGAGCATGGTATCCTTTGAACAATAACTTCATGGCTAGTACGACTATCTTTTCTGGCATTCTGCAAGAAAACATGAAAGCATAAGAAAAACTATAATGAGAACAACTAAAAACCAAGGAAATAAGTCTTGGTGAATCCAGAGAATAAAATCCAGAAGCTTAAAACTAGCTAGAACAAGTTTAACTCAATTTTTTGATGTCTTAGAGGTGTAGACACCAAAGACATAATTGACCTCTAAAAATTTGAAAGGACAAAAAATGAGTATTATGATTGCATGATTTTAGTATTTTAGAGTATGAAAGAGGTGAATAAAAGTCAGTGACTGAAAGTGTGAAAGGGAGAAAGATCATTGTGAGAGAAAATTGAATTTTGGAGTTGCGGAGATCAAAAGAAGGTGTGGTAATATCAGAGGTTGAAAGGCTAAAAATATGAAATGAGTGATGGCCTCTTTGTCTTTGGTGTTTTAGAGTTTCAATGCTCTAGAAAGTATTCAGAGGTGGAAATTTCAAAGAGTTGAACATGAATTGGTAACTGGGACACTTGTCGATGTTTTGATGGTTCAGGGATGATCAAATTTATCAAAGGTTGAAAGACCAAAAGATAGGAATTGAGATGAACAAAAAAAAAAGAATAAAACTTAACCTAACAATGCTTGAAAATGAGCAATACCTAAATGAATGATGACACCCAAAATCAAAGACAAACAAACCCTAAGAAAACCTAAGGAAAATAAAAGGACAAATAGGAAAAATGAAACCCTACCTAAGAACAAGGCATTGACAAGACCTCTGCGATGAGCTAAAAGAAGGATCCTAACAACCACAAAAGAGTACAATGAGAACAAGTGTCTACATGCCTAAAAACCCTCACTCGGTAAAAACACTAAAAAAAATAAAAAATAAGAAGTGGTGAAATGAAGAGAAAGAAACCCTCGATTTCTTTTATAAGCCTTCAGGCTAAGTGAGGTCATCATTGGGTTTCAAAGTTTTATATTCTAAAAGTGTGAAGCCCGTGAGTCATGTATCCTCATCCTTTCAGACTCCAAAAGTCTGAAAGGACTTTCCTCTTAGATGTGTGGGGTTATGTATTTTTGGATTTTTGGATGTCTGGGGCTCCAAGGAACTCTAGAATGTCAAAAGGATGAAAAGGGATTTCCCCTTAGATGCATGAGGTTTTTGTGTTTTAGAGTTTTGGGAGTTTAGGGCTCCAAGGAACTTTGGAATGCTGAAAGTTTGAAAAGTACTTTAAACACTCTTTAAACAAGTTTTTTCCCTAAAAGTCCAAATAAAGGGACCAAACAAGGAAACCTAAAGACCAAAGGAAGAAAAAATAAGCAAAAATAAGGGGGCCCCATGGCCAAGTGGCCAAAATAGGGTGCATGTTGTGGAACCATAAAAAATAGGCCAGAAAAAAGGAAGAAATGACTAAGGTATTTATTTATCAGCAAATACCATCCAGATTCTATCTTGCAAGAAATTGAACACAAGTGTCATTCATAGAGAATCTCATACCAAATATCAGAATTGAGGTCCTTTTCTATCACTTCCAGTGTGTTCATTTGTCTGTTCACTCCTTCAAAACCTTGGAAAATATTACTTGGGTAAATGCCAACTGGTACTAACCTTTACCCATAGATAAAGGATTTGTCAATCTCAATCTAACCTTTCTCTACTACTAGTCAGGTATCCATAGCCCCGGAGAAGGTTTCTAGAGTCACCCTCCTCTATCTTGTAATGAGATATGAATTTTTTAAATTTGGAGGGCTCTTTTAGAGTTAACATTATTTATATGGAAGGAAACTTTCTTGAGCCATTGTGATCTGAATATGTCACTTCTTCAATTATCTTCATTTCATTTTTGATATGCTATGGCAACATTTAGGTTGTGTTATCTTAGTACTTGCATTTATAATTAGTTTTTTTTACAAACCTGGGTGGTGATTAGGTTGTCCCACATAAGCATTTGAACTTTGATTTTTTAGTTTTGTTGACCTTGTATTTATGCATTCCTCCTTTTTATTTTTTTTCTCTTCAAGTCAAGATATAGACAAAGAGGGTTCTGAGATCTAAGATCACCCATAACTGTAGGATCCAATCAACTCTAGCTGATACGTACCGAAGAAACCAACAATTCTGGTATTTTTCTTAAAGTGTGTGACATGTTGAGGATGATCAACTTTAAAAGTCAACTTTGATATCCAATGAAAAGGTATCACCATTCAAGATTCTTGTATACAATTTCTTGCAGGACAAATTCATTTTAAAAAATTATCTGAGAAATACCTTTGCCTCTTATCAAGAACTATTTGATTTGGGACATCTTTTGAAAACAACCCCAACAAAACAAACCAAGACAAGACCGAAACAAAAGAAAAAGAAAATAGAAGATCTAAACTAAAATACAAAGGTGAAACATTTCACTTCAGGATCCGAAATAATGTTTGAGGAACTGGTGATTGATAGGAAATGGAACTAATTCCCCTTCTAGAGAAATGATCCTGAAAGTATTTTCTCCCAAAATTTATACTATCTGATATGGGCCAACCCATAGTCATTGAAACTTGGTATGGTTTCTCGACTTATCCCTTGCCTTGCTCCACATGAGGACTAGGTCTAACACAAGAGAGGGAGAGGAGGGGCCAACAATGGCACCCCCTAACCTGATCCACCTTGCTCAGCAACACGTGGAAGAAACAACATACAACAGTGAGAGAGAGAATGCAGAACTTTCATATATTATCTTCAAATTGATTCATACATGCCAGGCTGTAAGGCCTTCCCAGTTTTGACTAGATATTACAATCAAGTACAAAAGTCCTCAAACATGTGAGGATTTGCAGGTAATCTCTAATCTTCTATCTTCTATTTTCTACCAAAAACTTACTCTCAAACTGACTCCCTAAACTCTAACCAAACAACTACATTTATACAAGAGGCTACCAAATCAAGTCGGCCTTCAGATCCATAATCAGTGGAAGGAATGACCATATCTAGGTCCACATGCTTCCCAATGATGGATACCAACATTAAATCTGTGACCCAAATTAAATGCACAATTCAGCCTCAACAGAAACTCAAAAAAAAAACTTGTCGGTAAGAAAATCCAACTGAGCACCAGACAAGCATCACCGAGTTCCAGGGAAATTCACTGAGTGCTAGAGAGATAACCGACCAACACCGTCGAACAAAGGAAATTGAGCAACACCGAACCAACTCAGTCAAAGCAGGAACCGACCAACACAAACAAACTCAAATATGTATTTGGTGACTCAGGATTGCCAAGGACCCGAGATGCTCCTGCATCAAACACTTGTGGTTATTTGAAATGATTCTTCGAATCATGAAATAGGTATGATCCGAGATGCATCCAACCCAGACTATGAAATCCAAGAACTGTCTTCAATCGGTCTATTCTTCCATTTTACCAGATATTCCATATACTATTTTCCTCTTGTACTTCTACCAATTCTTTTCTCCAAAATATGCTCAACTTCTTCATTCTGCTTCTTAGGATAATCCATTGGTACTGCCATGTCTTCCTCAGGTTCATGAAATTCATACAAATCAGCAATTTTGAATATAGGTGATATATCCATGTCATCAGGTAACTTGACTTCATATGCATTTCCACTATCAAATTTTCTCAAAATCTTGCAACGCCCAAACTTCTTCATCTTCAGCTTTCCATACGTTCTAATAGGAAATATGCCTTTCTTCAAATGAACCATTACTTCATTAGCAACATCAAAAGTCTTATGTCTCGTTGATCTATTAGCTCTGTCTTTGTATTTTTGATTACTCTTTTCTAGTTTAAGTTTCACATCTTCATGCAATGTCTTCATGTACTCAGCAAATTTTACTCCCTCAAAATTTCTTTTTCTTTCATCAGCAATGTCTCTCAAATCTGATATACCTCTTGGTTGTATGACATTTACAATCTCAAAAGGTGTTTTTCCAGTACTCCTATTCATTGAATTATTTTATGCAAACTCTACTTGTGCCAACATAGAATCCCAATTACCCAGTGTGTCTCCAACTAAACATCTCAAAAGATTTCCCAAACTTCTATTCACAACTTCTATCTGTCCATCAGTTTGGGGGTGAAATGTAGAACTATATTTCAACTCAATACCCAAATTTATCCAAAGTATATTCCAAAAGTATCCAAAAAATTTCCTATCTCAGTCAGAGATAATACTCCTTGGTAATCCATGTAATCTGACAATTTCCTTAAAGAAAAGATCTGCTACATGTACTGCATCTGATGTCTTTCTACAAGGTATAAAATGTGCCATTTTAGAAAATCTATCCACAACCACAAATATAGAATCATTACCTCTTATTGTCTTTAGTAAGCCAAGAACAAAATCCGTACTGATGTCAATCCAAGGTTTCTCAGGTACAACAATTGGTGTATACAATGCAATATTCTGACTAACTCCTTTTGCAACTTGACAAACTCCACAACTTTTCACAAATTTTTGAACATCTTTATACAATTGTAGCCAAAAGTATTTTTCCTTAAGCAAATTCAATGTCTTATCAACACCAAAATGTCCAGCCAAACCACTACTATGTTTCTCTTTTATCAAATTAGTTCTCATTGATCCTCTCGGTATACACAACTGAATACCTTTAAACAACATACCTCCTTGCATAAAATATTCATCCCATTTAGTACTTTGTTGATCTTGAATAGGTGCTCTGCACTTTCTCCACAACTCATAAAAATTAGGATCAAATTCATAAGAATCTCTCATGTTATCAAAGCCTAGAATTCCAATTTTCATCTCGGTCATCAAAGATCTCCTTCTACTCAATGCATCAACAACTCGGTTAGTGACTCCACTCTTATGCTTTATCATAAATGTATAACTCTACAAATACTCACCCATTTAATATGTCTCTGATTCAACTTATTTTGACTACCCAAATATTGTAAAGCTTTATGATCGGTATACAACACAAATTCTCTTGGTATCAAATAATGTCTCCATTTCTTTAGTGCTTGAACAATCGCATATAATTCTTGATCATACACATAATATTTCCTTTTTGCATCATTTAGCTTTTCACTAAAGAAAGCAACAGGTTTACCTTGTTGACTCAACACAACTCCAATTACACTACCACTTGCATCACATTCCACTTGAAATACCTTATTGAAATCAGGCAATGCCAAAATAGACAATTCAACAACCTTCTGCTTCAGAGTCTCAAAATTTTTATCAGCTCCATGTGTCCACTTGAATTCTCTTTTGTCTCCTCTCATAGTCTCAGTCATAGCATTACAAATTGAACTGAAATTCCTAATGAACTTTCGGTAAAAACTTGCCAAACCATGAAATGATCTTACCTCACTAGCATTCACAGGTGTAGGCCAATTCAAAATAGCTTCAACCTTTTCAGGATCCATCTTCAAACCATTATATGAAATCACAAATCCCAAATACACAATATCCTCTTTCATGAATGAACACTTTTTCAAATTTATCAGCAACTTTTCTTCTTTCAATCTCTACAAAACTTGTCTAACATGCAACAAATGTTCTTCTCTAGTCTTACTGAATATTAGAATATCATCAAGATATACAATCACAAACTTACCCAAGAATTTCTTCAAAACTTCATTCATCAACCTCATAAAAGTGCTATGTGCATTAGTTAAACCAAAAGGCATACCCAACCACTCATACAAACCTTCTTTTGTCTTGAAAGCGGTCTTCCATTCATCACCTTCTTTGATTCTGATCTAATGATACCCACTTTTCAAATCAATCTTGGTAAAATACTTTGCTCCAATCAAACTATCCATTATATCATCCATTCTTGGTATAGGAAACCTATACTTCATTGTTATCTTTTTGATTTCTCTAGAATTAGTACACATTCACCATTCTCCATTCTTCTTAGGTGCCAATACCACAGGTACTGCACAAGGACTCAAAATTTCTCTGATCAAACCTTTCTCCAACAATTCTTGAATCTATTGGTTCAATTCCTGATTCTCGGTAGGTGTCAATCGATGAGGTACCTTATTCGGTAAAATAGCTCTAGGGATAAGATCCATGCAATGATCAATACTTCTCTTCAGTGGAAAACCATCAAGTACATTATCAAAAATAATATCTTTGTACTCAGTGAGTAACTTATCAATCTCCTTAGGGACATTATCCTCTATTTTCTTACTCAATTTGTTAGGAATCAAAACAAAACATACATCATTTCTCTTTAAATCCTTAAAAAATTTTCTTCCTTCCATCAAGAAAACTTTCACAAATGTGCAAACATTACTAATAGGTTCTTCCATCAAAGGTAACAAGATTTGTCTTTTTCCATCAACCAAAATAGTATACTTATGCAATCTCCCATCATATATAGCATGTCTATCATATTTCCAAGGTCTACACAAGAAAATATGACAATAATCCATAGGCATGATATCACATAACACCTTATCATAGTACTTTCCAATTTTCAAATTCATATAACATTGTTCACTTACCAAGAGTGTATGCTCATCTTTGATCCATGAAATCTGATAGGGCTTCAGATGTCCCAATCTTTTAAACTACAACTTTGTGACCATTTCCTCAGATGCCAGATTCTCCAAGCTACCACTGTCAATGATTACCTTCCAAGCTTTGTCAAAAACTCTACATCTGGTCTTGAACAAAATTTTCCTTATCGGATCTTCATTTTTACCTTCATTCCAAAGTTCTCTTCTTACCATCAAGTTATTTTCCTTCTCAGGTTCATTCAGTGACTCTTCTTGCACCAAATCATTTCTACTACTACCAGCCTTCTTACTTGCATGTGTACACTCAAATGATCTATGTCCTTCTCCATAATTGTAACAAGTTCCTCATAAGTTCCTCTGTTATATCCACCTCAGTAGTTACTACCTCTGCCTCTAGATGAACTTTCACCTTTCCACTCGGTCTTGCCTTTATCTGGAGTTGTCTTTTCTATTTCAGATCTACTATTTTCACCATGGGATCTACCTCTTCCTCTAGGGAATCTACCACCTCTACCTCTTTGTCTTTGCTCATGTTTCTTATTCAATTTCTCCTCAGCTTTCAATGCAAATTGATAAGCCTCTTCAATGTTCTCCAATTTGACCAAACTGATTTCTTCTTGGATGAAAACTCTTAAACCATTCAGGTATCTAGAAATTCTTTCCACATCATCTTCATCATGTCTAGATCTAATATCTAATCTATAGAATTCCTCAGTATATTCCTTTACCGAGCTATCTTTCTGCCTTAAACTTTTCATTCACCTAACTAGGTTAATCTGATAATCACAAGGTAAGAACTTTCCTTTCAATTTATTCACCATTTTACTCCATACCTTGATTTTATCTTTTCCTTTCCTCTTTCTGTCCAACTACAGATGTTCCCACCATAAGGATGCATGACTTTTCAATTTTGTGCTTGCAATTTTCACCTTCTTTTCCTCAAGTACATTTTCATACTCAAAATAATTTTCCATCTCAGTGATCCAATCCACCAATTCATCAGAATCCAATTTCCCACCATACTCAGGAGGATTGAAGTGTGGTGTAAACTTCAGACTTGTCAAAGCCTTCAAGAATCTTTCCTCACCCTGATCCATCATAGGTGCAGGTTCTACATCACCTTGTTCTACCTCAATTCCATCATCACTAACATCTTCAAGATGTCTTCCTCTTCCCTGGGCTGTTTCAACAACTTCTAATCTAGCAACAAGTTGTCTCAACATGTCTGCCAATCCTGGATCTGCATCTCACCTCCCATGAACCATCTTGAAAACCCTCTACAATTGCAGGCTAGATTGCAATCTTCTATCCCACAACAATTCAACTAGGGCTTCGCAAGAAGGAACCTTCAAATCTAGATTCACAAACCTAGATCCAGATCTCACCTCGCTCTAATACCACTTGATGCAAGAGAGGGAGAGGAGGGGCCAACAATGACACACCCTAACCTGATCCACCTTGCTCAAAAAAATGTGGAAGCAACAACATACAATAGTGAGAGAGAGAATTCATAACTTTCATATATTATCTTCAAATTGATTCATACATGCTGGTCTGTAAGGCCTTCCCAGTTTCAACTAGATATTACAATCAAGTACAGAAGTCCTCAAACTTGTGAGGATCTACAGATAATCTCTAATCTTCTATCTTCTATCTTCTACCAGAAACTTACTCTCAAACTGACTCCCTAAACTCTAACCAAACAACTACATTTATACAAGAGGCTACCGAATCAATTTGGCCTTTAGATCCATAATCAGTGGAAGGAATGACCAGATCTAGGTCCAAATGCTTCCCAATGATGGATACCAACATTAAATCTATGACCCAAATTAAATGCACAAGTCGGCCTCAACAAAAACTCAAAAAAAAACTTGTCGGTAAGAAAAGCCAACCAAGCAATAGACAAGCATCATCGAGCACTAGGGAAATTCACCGAGTGCTAGAGAGATAACCAACCAACACTGGTGAACAAAGGAAACCGAGCAACACCGAACCAACTCAGTCAAAGTAGGAACTGAGCAACACAAACAAACTCAAATATGTTTTTGGCGACACAGGATTGCCAAGGACCTGAGATGCTCCTACCTCAAGGTCATAAATCTTAAAGTCTTTTATAGTTTCTCTCTTGTCAAACCAACACTTGACAATACATTGATACTTGGATACATGTTCTAGGACCATGGTTCTTTTTTCTTCCAAATAAAGGAGGTTCATGAGTTGTATCTATACCCTATCCTCACCTTCAATGTATCGGTCCATGAATCTCAAAACTGATATCTTTAGGTTCATATGAAAAAATGGGTTGCAGACCATAAACTAACTGGTAGGGGGATGTCCCTAAGTCATTTTTTATTCTAACTCAATCTATCCACAAGGCATATTTCAACTACTTGTGCCAATCCCTAGGATTTTCATCTAAAAGATGTTTAATTATCATTTAAGTTTTTGTTAGTGGATTCTACAACACCATTACCTTGTGAATAATAATTGGAAGAAAAATTATTGATTACCTCATTTTTGAAGGCCCATTGCCTAACTGAAGAAGATGAAAATGAAGGTGCATTATCACATACCAGAAAGAAATGCATGCCAAACTGTGTTATGATGTATTCCTCCAAAAACTTGGTTATCACTTCGGTGGTGCAATTTTTTAAAACTTGAATCTCTGCCCATCACATGTAGTAGGTTATTGCTATTAGAATATACCTATGACCTATAGAGGAGTGGGGATTAATCATTCTAACAAAGTCTAAGCCCCATTGAGAAAATGGGAGTACCTCATATACTGATTGCAAAAGAATAGTAGGATGCCTTTCTTGGGTAGTGATGGTTTGGAATGTATGACAAGAATGCACATGGTCACTTGTATCCTTGAATAGAGTTGGCTAGTAATATCTAGATCTTAATATTTGGTGTGCAATGGCCTCGATGAACCCATGGCTTGTGCCATATTTATCATGAAAATCAGCAAGGACTTGTCTATCTTCTATCTTGTTCAGACACATTAAGTAAAACCTAGCATAATTGCATTTATAGAGCTTCCCATTCAGTCCTTCAGGGCATCAATTTTTGAGAAGGTAATAATCTACATCCTAATACCAAATATTAGTTATAGTCCCTTGATTAGTCTATACTTGACAAGCCAAACCTTTCTCTATCTCAGCTATCATTTGTTTTAGGCATTGGCCTCTTACCAACTTCATGGGTTAAATTTCAAAGTCAAACTCATGTAGAATAGCCATCTAATTTCCTCTCCATTCACCTAATTTATTTTGCATCAGCAAGGATTTGACAGCAAGATCACGAATGATGGCTATAAATTTGTTTCCCAGAATGTAATGTTGGAACTTCTCAATAACCTTTACTAGTGAAAATGATTGTTTATCTAAGTTTGGATATTTAAGTTCAACATTTTTGAGGGGACAAATCATGAAAGCTATCCTTCTCTCATCTTCTCCATTCTTCTTTTGTGTAAGAATACCTGCGCATGAACATTCTAAGGAAAATAAGTAAACCTTAAATGGAAAAATATAGTCTAGACTAACCAAAACTGGAGTGGTAGTGATGGACTTTTTGATCTCTTCAAAGGATTCTTTGACTAGAGCATTCCATTTGATCTTGACATCTTTCTTCAACATGCCATTTAATGGGTGTACTATTTCTATAAATCCACTAATGAACTTCCAAACAAAATTGATCTTTTTAAAAAAAGATTTTAATTCCTTCCTACTATTAGGTGGGACCAAATTGAGGATGGCTTCAACTCTTTCAGGATCTATAGAGATCACAATTTCTGATATAATGTGCCCTAATAGTTTACCTCAGGTTACCCCAAAAACACATTTTTTAGGTTTAATGATATTCCATATCTTTGATATCTCTTTAAAACCTTACACAAATCATCAATATGGTTGGCCTAATGTTTTGAAAATATAGTGAGATCATCCATGTAGATAATATGCATTTGTTCACAGGCCTTTAAATGCTTCATCCATCACGCAGTAGAAGGTAGTGCTAGCATTGATTAACCCAAACAACATGTGATAGTATGCAAATATTCCTCATTTGGTGGTGAATGTCATCTTTAGTATATCTTCTTCTTGAACCATGACTTGATTGTATCTTGAATAACCATCGAGAAAGGACATCATTTGTGAACCATTGACTATTTGAAACACCTCGTTAAGAGAAGGAAGTGGATAGTTATCTTTTTGAGAGGACCTATTGAGATTAAAAAAATATACACATTGTCTGAATTCCCCATTTTTCTTTTGTATAGGGTTTAAATTAGCGACCCAAGTTGAGTGTCAAATGGGGAAAATGATCTTGACATCCAACAACTTTTGTACCTCTTTTTGTATCACTGGATCAATTATCGGATTAACTGACCTTTTACCTTTGGTAGAATGGTTTTGCATTTGGTTTCAATGGTATGTTATGTACAATAACTGATGAGTTGTAAGTTTTAAGATCCTCATACCTCCATACTATAACATCTTTGTATTTCTTTGAGAAATTGGACCATTCACTTCTTTTCTTCATTTGTATCGATGTTTCCAACACAAACCTCCATTGGTTCATCTTTGGTACCTAAATTGTAGACCTCATAATCATCTCCACCTACTACTAGGGATTTTCTTTTTCCTTGAGCGGAGCCATCTTTATAAAAAAATTCTTTCCAATGCCACCATTCTTTTAGGAATGGAGTTGGTTTTTAAGTTCATAATTTCTTGGTCATCTGATTCCTCCATTCCTTCAATTTCTTTATGAATGGTTTGTTTTTCAAAGTCTCCAGTATTCATGATGAATTCCAGTATATGCTTATCATCTTGAAATACTTGAAAATTTGTGATATTATCAGGAATTGTCGAAGCAACCACAAGTTCAATTGAGAATTTATTTAATTTTGACCTTTCCATGGGGTGCAGGGAGCTTTCCAATACTTCTAATGCATCAATGATAACATTCTTTCTACTAGAGATATTTTTTATATTGAATGCCTCAAGATCCTCGATCAAGTCCCAAACACAATTTTGACAAGCTATCAATCTTTTATCATTACAAGAGTATTGGCTATATATTTTTTTAATGATTAGTTGGGAATATCCTTCAAATACTAGGGATTCTAATTCTTCTCATGATCCATGAGAAGGCCTCAAATTAATTCCTTATACTCTATGATACTGTTAGTACATAAAAATTACCTTGGGGATTGATCAACTCAATTCCTAGTACTCTTGCTCCTTGTTCGCATTTGGAACTGTCAAATCTCAACTTCCATACTTGGTGACCATCAAGGGATCCTAGTTTGATTTGGGATTTAGTTTTAGTTTTTGGAGTGTGTGGTTTTGGCTTGGATTTCAAAGAATCTTCTGATATAGTAGCATTCTCACGGAGAAGAATCTTTTCAAAAACTAACTCTAAATTTAAATCTCTATCCATTGCAATGGGTTTCCACTTTTCCTTTTGTATTTCCTTAGTTTTTTCCCATACTTTTTCAAAAAGGTGGTAAGCACCCATCATCTAAAGAAATCCATTCTTCTTGTATGGGGGTCTTATCTTTAGAAATAAGATCTTCTTCCATTACTTGAACAAATACCAATGACCTTTTGTAGTGAGGTGAACCTCCACCATCTGATGATGTATCATTAGGTGGTTCATAGTGTTCATGGTTATTTCATGATTCTATATTTTAGATTGGTTCCATAGGCTGAGTCATCTCATTTAACACTCAAGATGCAAATTATTTGCAATTATGACACTCAAACTCAGAGTGACTTTCATGATGCAAGCAACAATATCCTGGTAACATATATTTGGATCTTCCTCTTACCCAAGACTTTTCAAGTTCTTCATCATTCCATTGATAAAATCTTGGAAAACCTCCTTAGCAACTGTACCAATCCCCATATAGGACTTCCATTGGTATCATCAAACTTGAAACATAAGGATTCTATCAAATCGGTACACCCCTAAATTAGTTCGTGAGAACAAAACCTCATTAGGTGAATTATAGTCGATGATCATCTTCTTCATCTTTGGTTCAAAATTAATTTTAATTTGGTTATTTAGTCCCTTTCGTAATAGCCAAAACTATGTGAAGTCGGTAGAAAACCAACCCCTTAGGAACCTAGTCCATTCTCTGCTGAGTAACATGTTGTATGTTTATGTGATGTCAACTATGTGTATGTCTATGCAATCTTGTATCTTGGGGTCTATTGTTAAATGAATGTAAACATCTTTTAGAACCCCAATCACTTTAACTTACATCTTATCTAGTTGAATTACTACCCTATTAGCTGGTAGAGGCCTCATCCCTAGTTTTTTGTAGATAGACAAAGGCATAATATTACACGAAGCCCCAGAATTGATTAATCAATTGTACATGTTCTTGCCAAAAATTTTAAGACTTAGCAAAAATGGAGGTACTTAAAATTTGTCTTTGAACATTGTTGGCATGGTTTCAACTGTAATAACATTGGATGTGGGCACTCATGTACTGTTATTTGACGTACTCTATTTAAAATGATCTATTGACTTTAGAAGTACTTCTCTTTGTGTAGGTCATATTTGTAACATGTCATACATTGACATATTTTCCTTAACCCTTTTTAGCTCTTCTATTGCACTGTATTTTTATGTAGACCAAGCCAGATTCCAGAGCATAGTGGGTAGATTTTGTGGTAATGGGGTATCAATATTGGGGCCCTTAGGAGGCTTGAGATTGTTGTTAGCTTGTGGATATAGAGGAGTTGGTTGTAATTCAGGAGGAATACCACCAGTCAATGGTTCTCTCCTACTTCTCAAATTGTAGGTGTACCGATCATTGTTATGAAATGCATAAATTTATATGTATTCTAGTTGATCATCTTTGTGAAAATGGAAAACAAACTCTTCCTCTAGTGGAATACTGCTATAACTCTCTCCTATTTATGGTTCGTAAGAATTGAAAATCATTGCATTGCATTGTATTGGGAGGTCATCAAAACATTGAGTTTGTTGATTTCCTATATTATTTTTGTATCCATTATCACCTTGGCTTGATCCTACAATCCTTGTAAAGTTAACATCAACAGAGTCATAAGCATTAGTATTATCAATATGTATAATCCCAATGTTGGGTTGGGTGTTCCAAGGCCTGTGCCTTAATTTGGGAAATAGGTCTTTGTTCTTCATAGGGTTTCAAAATTTGTTTTGCCTATGCCTAAAAACCCTACCCATGGTTTATTTTTATGTTACCTTTTCCATGGCACTTAAGTCTCCTTTCTAGCACGTGGCTTTTATGTCCTTTCATTCACCAAGTCTCATGATGTCTAAATTGCTAAGTTATTAATTCGGAGATCGGGTGACTGAGTAACTTTCTAATGGTTATCACATGATCTCTAAGTTCTCAACGGTTAGTTATTTTATCTAATGAACCAATGAACATGGCTTTCTCCAAGTCTCCAAGTACTTGGCGGTTATCTTTCAACATTCAGTGATCCAGTGCAGAGGTCATCTCCTATTCTCTCAATGTCATGGTAAAGTCTTGATGTATTCAACGATCCAATGAAAGATGTTGATGCAAGTCTTGATCCATGCTTGTTATTAAATCTCAAAGTTGAGTCTGCAGTTTTGTAAAGATCTGGCGATTCAGTGCATTAGTCATCTCACGATCTCTTAATGCTGGTAGTTAGTGATTTGCATTCTGAGATCTAGCAACAAAGCTTAGAAACAATTGTCTCCTGTTCTCATGAAGTAATGGTCAAATCTTGAAACATTTGGAGATTCAACGAGGACCGTAGATGAATTAAAAGATTGATGGTTGGTGCTTAGTCTAAGAACTTACCATGGTTAAGTAAGTTATCTAGCGACTTGGAGATAAAGGCTTTTCACTGACTCTCACAACTTGACTAGGGTTAAAGATTATGTCTTGAGATTGCGATAATACCTCAGTCGCTAGATATCTAGATCAAACATGAGTTAATGAAAGGGTATGAATACGAGAATTTCCTTGGTGGTAAAATCTCATAATCTAACTAAGGTTAAAAAAAATATTGTGAGATTGCGAGACTCACCTCAGTCGCTGGGTCTCGTGATCATATGTGAGTTAAGGAAAAGGTTATGAGACTATGCGAAGGCTTTGGTCTCTTTTTCTCACAATCTAACTCCAGTTAAGACATGTGCTTTAAGATTTAGAGATTTTCTTCACTCACTGAATCTCATGATCAGACCTGGGTTGAGTAAAGTGTTCTGAGATCTCAAGATGCCTTTAGTCACTGAATCTCCAAATAAGATGTGGTTAAGTTCACTAAGCAATAAAGAAAAAGGTGGATGTGATGTGGAAAAACTATCATGCTAGGATGCAAAAATTAATGAGATAGCCAATCCAATTTCAAGTGAGGGTTTTTAATAGTTTTTGAGGGTTAAAGGAATAAAATAGTAATAATTGGTTTTTTGCCTTCTTTTCAAGAATTTAATGTAGCCTGTCAACTTCTCACCTCATGACTAGCTTGGATTCAAATTTGGTTTCACATAGAAGTGGATGCTGAGGTGACATAGGGAATATTTGCAGTGATTCTGATGATTTCCATGCATTCATTCATCAGAGATATATAGACAAGATTATCCTACACTCACACATATCAATTTTCAAAGAAAAATTATGAAGCCGAGCTCTTGCAGTGTATCAATTTCAAGGAGATAATTTGTAGTACAGAGTACCTTGAGAGTGGGAAGAATGAGTCAGCCAAATGCTAGCCATGCTTCATCCAGTGAAGGAGAAAAAGAGTGGGGTGGTGACCGAAAGGGAAAGACAAATTATTCAGAGGAGTTCACCCAATTACTCCTAGGATCGACACAAAAAAAAAAAGGTTAGTGATCAAACCTTTACTGATTCCTTAGCTAATTGTAGAGATCCTATTACTCCTTCTGTGTCAGGATACCATATTTTTAACTACTTCTATAGCAACTGAGATAAGCCTATTCCACTGTGTAATGCCTGGAAATTAGGATTGGGAAAGCTAGTTGTCCCTGATGTCTTCCTGGATGTTGACCTTTTAGTTGAATTGGCTAGGAATTATGACCCAATCTCCAAGTCTATATGGAGAAGTGACCAGTCTACCTTAGTCACCTTGGATAGGGGATCATTTATGAAAGCCTTCAATCTATATACCTCTTCCTCAACAAAGATTGACTTAGGGAAGGAAAGGGAAAAGTATGTCAAATAGGTTGAGCTTGTAAAATCCCAAGTCGCTCACCATATGCCGAGAATTGGTAAATATATAGCCCCTCTCCCTAGCCACATGAAATCTCCTTATGAATTTAAGGCTCTCAATTTCTACATGAAGTACCTTGCTTATGGGTTGTGTCGAGTCATAGGGGTAGATGGGGATGAAGAAAAGATGCCTTCAGATTTGCTGATGATCATCTTGGACATGCAAAATTCCCATGTCAATACAGATTATGATTACATCTAGTATGTAATTTATAGGATGCATGAGGGCTTGATGTCAATCAATGATAGTAGTAAGCCAGCCAAATTCATGCATTATTCTCTATTGATGCATTTGATCATGTTTTATAACATTGACTACATGGATGTGTGTATGCTGAGATCAAGGAAGATGAAACATAGTGAACCAAACCCAGTTCAGTTCTGTTTGAGGGTTTGGAATTTTACTTCAAATGAGAATGATTTCAATGCATTTCAAAATTGGATGGTGAATCCAATTTTGAACATGATGGGCACAAGTTTCACAAGGATCCCAATGAAGATTCTTAGGCTTCTAAGGCCTAGAGAATATGTTGATAAATGGCCAGTTGATCACAATTGGGGAGATTTCTACCTTGGTGAGAATTTCACCTTGATCAAAGTGTATGGATGTCCATAGCCTCCACATGTTCTTCCCAAGTATGTGCCACCATGAATTTCTCTATTGGAGTTTTTTTGGAATTGATCTGGACTAATAAGGATATCCTGGCCCCACATAGGAAAGGGACTTTCACCCCCTGGATGTTCAAAGTAACAAATTTTGCAATTGGAAAGAGATCCCTGCCACAACTTTCCCAATGGCTAAATCATTTCAAATTGGCCTTAACAACATATAGGTATGTTGACCCTGAGGAGTTTATAAAAAATGCAAGGAAGATTCTTATTCCTAGCATTGGGGTCATCAAAGAGCATGAGGGATGTGATCTGGAGGATATTATCAGGAGTACCCTAGATGAAGAAGAAATTGAAAGAAGGTTGGGAAAAGTCCATGACTTGATGGACTTGGAGGCCCAATTGAAAAGGGCTGGGATTTCCTTTAGTGGTTGTTTCCCTAATCTGCCTTATATTTCCAGGATTGCCAAGATGATCCAGAATTATGACATCTTGTATAATCAATTGGACTCTCAATTGGATGCTAAAATGAAAGTTGAGAAGGCACACTCATTCGCCGAGTATGAGACTATCAGTGGGAGTTCATATGAGGAGGATATCCCACCTTAGAATGTTGATGATCCAATTCAAGAATAGGGAATTGGTGCTCAGGATGTAGGTGATATAGATGAACCCCCTCAAAAGAAGAAAATAATTACAGAGGGATAATCTTCAAGAGCATGTAGTGCAAGAAAGAGAGTTGTCATAGTTACTACTTTGGTGCTAGGTGGCAGGTCTTATCATCATCACCTAAGGAAAAGCATCAGAGAAGGCAAAAAGATAAACACAGAAGAGGAGGTTGAGCTGCTCGTGTTGCTATGCAAAGATGAAAGAGAGATTCTTCAAGAAGAGCTCATGAATGATGATGATTTCATCAAGAGCAATGAATTTAAGAGCTTCGTGGTCTAGAGGAAATAAGAAGAGATTTTTAGTCAAGCAACTGAGGTTGCATAACCAAGCAGTGAGGCCTTGAAAGCCCTAGCCTTAAATGATCTAGCCTCAAAGTAGATATTAGTTGAGGAGGCTATGCAATTGGTCAGGTCAAGTGGGTTGCTACTAGTTCCAGGGTGGGACCTAACCTCAACTTTCATCATTGATCAAATAAGGAGACAACCAAAGGGTGGTTTGTCATATGAAGCCCAAATTGTTGAGATAGTTAGAGGGAGTGGATTCGATCCAAGGTCCCATAGCCTAGCAATGTGGTCTCTTTCCCCTAGAACTCAGAAGCCCTCTCTGGTCAGCATTGAGGATAAAATGGAGGGAGATATGATCACTTGGATTGTGTAGAATGCCAGTGATCTCGAGGTTTCAAAGGCATTAACCCATTTTGCCCATTTAAATGAGGCTAAGATTGTGCAACTCTCCAACAGGTATGGCAAGTTGTTTGAGGACTCCATCCTATTGGTGAAGGAAAAAGAGGAAAAGCTCATGAAAATAAAGATGTTGAGGGATGAGTTAGATTTAATGAAAAGAAAACTTGAGGAAGCATCCAAGGCTATTCCTTCTCCTATTCCAGAAGCTGAAGTTGTAGAAGTCCCAGTGGCAGAGGTACCTAATGTGGCAACTGATGAATTAGAGAAGGATAAGGTAAAAGTGACCCTCAATGCCCTGGCAGATATCCTGCAACATAGACTTGAGGTAATAAAAGGAAAGATGGACTTAGTCCATACTTCATATGTCATGTTTCAGAGGATAGATGGGAATGTGAATGATGCTATGGCTACTTAAGAGACATTGTTTAATATGTGGTCTTCCAGAGGTGAACTTTTTGAGAAGCTTGAAATGTTACAACCACACAGGACTGATATCCCAGAATCTATTGGAGAAGTGGGAGAGAAAATTGAACTCGTTGCTGCCACTTGGGAATTTTTCAAAGGTAAGGCCAGCCAGGTCAAGGCCAAGCTAGAAATGTTTGGACCTAATTTTAGTAAGTATTTTCATTCAATTCATAAGGGTGATGGTGACATCATAAGTGTTGCGGATTGGAAATAAGGTTTGGATTAGTTATTGACAAGCCAAGAGACCTTCCTCAATAATGTTGTCACCTTGGGCATTATCATATTCAACAACATCCTAGATGATTTTTTAAGGTGGAGAATGATTGCACCAAGTTCATAGCTAATGCCAAGGCCATAACAGATTATATATGGGACAAACAGGTAAAGATACTGTAGGATTTGAATGAGTACACTTGGCCTACTGAGGAGGAGGTTACATTGTGGGATAAAAGTACAAAGCCCAAGAAGAAAAATCTAGTGGAAATTGATGTTGAAATAATGGAGGAGGACTAAGTGACATCTGGCACCTGATCATTGAGCAGAGGGAGGGTAGCTATCATGAAGAGGAAAATGTATGTTAGCCGGTTGAGGCGGTCACTATCCATATAATAACTTATGAAACTACCTTGAATATATGCAGACGAAGGTGCTAGCTGTTGAAGATTTGAAATGATTTGGAAAATATTCTTCCAATTTCCTTTCCTTATTTTGTAATGATTTGTAATTTTTTTTTTTGTCTTCTAGTGCTTTTTCCTCTCCTAGCCATGCAAAGCTTGTTGCATCTTGATTCTCCCAAGATTCCAAGATGGCTAGTGAATGCTATATATAGTTAGTTGTAACTTTTTGTTAAGGATGTTGAATTTTGTAACTGAATAGAATACTAAATTTTGATCTCCAATTTTTGTTCTAGCATTCTGCCATTGTCAATGTATTGATATTGAAAAATATTAATGAAAATACACTAGAATTCTGTCTCAAATTTGTGTATGTCTTCTTGTTTTAAACTTGAATTCTTATATGTTAATGTTGCAAAGAAAAATTAATGTATGGTTTACAAAGTAGATTTTGAGTTTGTCTTTGAGTTCCTTTTCAAGGAAGTGCTAAATCCTTTAAGATAACTTCAAAGAATTTATAGTTTTTGCAAGAATCTGATGTTTGAGTCTGAGAGTGAGAGGGACAATTTGTAAGGCATTTTTTCTAGGTTTTGGATGTGTTTGAATTATGTTTTCTATTGATGTATGTTGTATATGACTCTATGCCTAAGAATAAGACACTGATCTATTCTTGATAGGTAGTTCTTCATCATCAAATCAATCTATAAATGATATAATATTTAAAACAAATGAGTAACATAAGTGCTAAGTAATGCAAATAAGTTTTATGATTCCTTTCAAGAAGTGAATCCATAGGTATACCTGCCTAAGAATTTAGGCTCAAATTGTAGGAGGATCATTCTCTTGGTCATTGTTAATTGGCCCTTTTTCTTGTGAGATTTGGAGTGGTTTTAGAGAGTTAGTGACATTAGTTTGTCAGTGAAATTGTAAATCTTCAAGTAGAAAGAAAAGGAGCCAAAAAAATGATGACTCCGTTGGGGACTGTAACAACACAAAGTATTTGAACTTCTTGCAAGTCATTAGGTTTAAAAAAGTCTTTGAGGTCTCTGGCTACATTTTTAAGAAAACTTTGATTGGTGCACATTTATCTCTTCCTGGAGCCCCATGTTTTTCCTATTTTGTTGAGTTTTTCTTTAGATTCTCAAGGTTTGTGTTCAAAATTTTCCCATTAAACGTGGGTGGTGACTCAAAGGGTAGAACTAGTGTGGTTATAAGATACAAACCATGGATAAAATAAAAAATACAAGAGCCTTTTCCTAGAGGCACCCAAAGATCAATGTAGAGGTGTTGCCTTGGTTAGGAAAGAAAAGTTAGCTTAGAAAAGGTGGAGAATCCACCAGTGCACCTGTAAGGGAACAAGATAATGTTGAAGATGGGGTAGTACATATGTCTGCCAATGATGATGGGTCACAGTACAAGAGTTCAAAGTCTGACAGTGTTCTCTCTGGAGACAATTTTTATGATACTCCAAAAGTGTTATTCCAAGATAAATTATTCCTCCCTGCAAATCAAAACACAAAAGTAGGAAGTAAGAATTATGTGCTAAAAATGCATCAAAACTGAGTTAATTTAGAAAGGTAATCAGTGGAGCCAAGAGGGGTCCACTTTCCATATCAACAGATCACTGATATGGATGTGTCACCGAGCTCTGGAGATATTATGGTAGACCCTACTAATTTGGGTGCTTTAAGATTGCAGTTAGCAGAGCAAGATGCAATTTACAAGAGGTTACAAAAGGAGAGAGAGATTGAGACCATAAATGAATTCATGGAGAGAGATTCTCTACTTAGAAAGATTAATGAATTGAAGGAAAGAAACAAAATATTTTCTTTTGCTCCTAAATCTTTGTAGCCTGATATTTTTGGTGACCTACACGCCTTAAGAAGAGAGAAAGAACAACTATTGTGGAACTAGGAGTTTGAACAAGAGGGCTCTATGATTAGATAGGTCCAGAGTTATGCTCCTCAGCCTAAGGAGATAAACATAAAAGAAAACACTAGACCTACTGCTATTATAAATGAAAAAGAAAAGAAAAAGATGGGTGGGATTAGAATAAATGAGCCTGTGGTTGTACCAAAGATCCCACCACCTATTTCAAGTTTTGACATAGAAATAGAAAGGAGAAAAAAGGAAAGGGATGATCTAGCAAAGGAATTGGAGAAGGCTGAAGTCAAAGCATCTATTGTAGAGACAAAAAGAAAGATCCAGTTCTTGAAGTCTTCATCTGCAAACACTCTCAAACCATCTGCAACTGAAATAGGTATGTCATCTAGAACTTCTAGTGTTGTTCCACTTGGTAGTATTAATACTCAGAACCCACTTCCTACTTCATCTGCTAAGTTGAGTATTGATCCTAAATAACAATCAAATGTACAAGTAGGTGGTAGTACAGTTGTAAATGCTGGTCCTAGTGGAAACACTAGATTGAATTTTCAAAGAAGACCTATGCAATTAGAAGGGCATAGGAAAATTAGTTTCAATGGGATACCTGGTTACGCTAATGCTATTATAACTAAGATAAGAGATAAGGTACCCAAATTTTTTGGTAATAATGCTATTAGTTGTGAAGATAATCTTAATTTGTTTGTAGATATGTTAAATGATTATGGGATACATCATGAGGATGTAGTCATGAAACTATTTGTTCAATCTTTATTAGAAGATGCTAGAGACTGGTTTAAAAGACTCCTTGACCAATGTATTGATACATGGGATTCTTTTGAAAAGTGTTTTAAAGAACAATATGGTGATAGACCAAATGCTAGCTTCATTTTGAACAAGTTCAATAATATAAAGAAGAATCAAAATGAATCCGCAACTGATTTCAACATGAGATTTCAAAAGGGTATGCACAAGTTATTTCAAGTTATCTGGTATCAAGACATAATTTATTATTTGAGGAATATGAAGTGTTTGTTAGGTATAGATGATAGCAAGAAAAGAGCCTTAAAGCTGCATGTAATTAAGTATATTATCATCAGATGCAAGCTATGGAGAAAAAATTCAGACTGCATTTTGTTGAAATGTGTTGATGAGAATTTGGTCGATAAGTTGTTAAACAAAATGCATAAAGGAATCTATGGTGGACATTACATGGGTAAAACTACTGCTCAAAAGATTTTGAGAGTGAGGTTTTGGTGGCCCATAATTTTTAAAGATGCAGAAAGATTGGTGAGGAAGTGTGATGCTTGTCAGAGATTTTCTGGTAAGCTGAAGTTTTTAGGAAACATGCCACTAAGGCCAGTAGAGGTACATGCCACTTTCCAAAAATGGGGAATTGGTTTTATTGGAGAGATACCAAAAAATTCTAGTAGAGGACACTCTTGGATCCTGGTTTCCACTGACTACTTTACAAAATGGGTAGAAGCTATTCCCACAAGGAATGAAACAAGTAGGGTGGTAATTGATTTCTTACTAAACAACATTGTCACTAGATTTGGTTGCCCTGAAAGAATTGTTTATGATAATGCAATGTGTTTCAGATCCAGTGAGTACAAAGAATTCTGCGAAGGTCCAGGGATTCAAATGCCATATTCCTCGCCTTATCATCCACAAGGAAATGGACAAGCAGAATCATACAAAAAAATCCTGGTAAATATTCTCAAGAGGATTCTTGAAAAGAACAACAAAGTATGGAACTCAAAATTGCCATTGGTTGTGTGGGCTGACAGGGTAACTGTACAGAAGGTGATTCGGTGTGCACCATTTGACTTATTTTATGGAATATATGCAAGGATGCCTTAGAACAACTTGTTATAAATGTACAAGTTTGTCCAGCTATATGATGATGATTTAGATGATGAGATGCATCTAAGGATTGAAGATTTGATCAAGCTAGATGAAACCAGGAGACAATCAGCTTCAAAGAATGCTAAGATACAATTGCAAGTTAAGAACTTGTATGACAAGAAAGTTGTAGAAAGGAAGTTTGAACCAAATAACTTGGTATTACTTTGGAATTAAAGATTGGAGGACAAAGGGAAACATGGAAAATTTAACGCGATTTGGCTAGGGCCATACTTGATTCATGAAAAATGGGGACCAAATTCATACATTGTCAAAGAACTCACTAGTGACATTCAAGAATTGCCTGTTCATAGATAGTTCTTGAAGAGGTACTTCTGTTAGAGGTATTTTTCTTTCTGTGAGCATTAGCTAGGGTTTGTACATATTGTAAGTTTTTGTATCGATGTGGTGTGTTCTTTTCCTGGCTGGTGTGGTTTTTGCAAATGGGTTTTTTCCTAGTTCTCTCTACATGTTGTCATTGTTGTCAAGTTTGTGGTCTGCTCTCCCAAAAATCTAAGTTCTTGCATGGGAACAAGTTATCCATCATCCCTAGACAAAGCCACTATTAGCCAAAAATTTTCCATGTCTTCAAAATTTGTATGAAATTACCTTAATTTGGGAAATAGGTCTTTGTTCTTCATAAGGTTTCAAAATTTGTTTTTCCTATGCCTAAAAACCCTACCCATGATCTATTTTTATGTTACCTTTTATGTGGCACTTAAGTTTCCTTTCTAGCACATGGCTTTTATGTCCTTTCATTCACCAAGTCTCGTGATGTCTAAATTGCTAAGTTATTAATCCGAAGATCGGGCGACTGAGTAACTTTCTAATGGTTATCGTATGATCTCTAAGTTCCTGAAAATTAGTTATTTTATCCAAAGACCCAATGAATATGGATTTCTCCAAGTCTCCAAGTACTTGGTGATTATCTTTCAACATTCAGCGATCTAGCACAACAGTCATCTGCTATTCTCTCAATGTCACGGTAAAGTCTTGATGTATTCAGCGATCCAATGAAATCTGTTTATGCAAGTTTTGATCTATAGTTGTTATTAAATCTCAGAGTTGAGTCTACAGTTAGTAAAGATCTAGTGATTTATCACAGTAGTCATATCATGATTGCTTAATGCTAGCAGTTAGTGATTTGCATTCTAAAATCTAGTGACAAAGCTTAGAAATGGTTGTCTCCTATTCTCATGAAGTAACGGTCAAATATTGAAACATTTGGAGATTTAGTGAGGATTGTAGATGAATTAAAAGATCGATGGCTTGCGCTTAGTCTCAAGAACTTACCAAGGTTAAGTAAGTTATCTAGCGACTTGGAGATAAAGGATTTTTGCTGAATCTCGCAACTTGACTAGGGTTAAAGGTTATGTCTTGAGATTGCGAGAATACCTCAGTCGCTAGATATCTTGATCAAACATGAATTAATGAAAGGGTATAAAGATATGAGAATTTCCTTGGTCGCTGAATCTCATAATCTAACTAAGGTTAAGAAAATGTTGTGAGATTGCGAGACTCACCTCAGTCGCTGGGTCTTGTGATCGGATGTGAGTTAAGGAAAAGGTTATGAGACTACGTGAAGGCTTTGGTCACTTGTTCTTGCAATGTAAATCTAGTTAAGACATGTGTTTTAAGATTTAGATATTTTCTTTGGTCGTTGAATCTTGCTATCAGACCTAGGTTGAGTAAAGTGTTCTAAGATCATGAGATGCCTTTAGTCGCTGAATCTCCAAATAAGATGTGGTTAAGTTCATTGAGAAATAAAGAAAAATGTGGCTCTTACATGGAAAAAGTATCATGCCAAGATGGAAAAATTAATGAGATAGCCAATCTGATTTCAAGTGAGGGTTTTTAACAGTTTTTGAGGGTTAAAGCAATAAAATAGAAATCATTAGTTTTTTCTTTCTTTCCAAGAATTTAATGCAGCCTGTCAACTTCTCACCTCATGGATAGCCTGGATTCAAATTTGGTTTCATGTAGAAGTGAATGCTGAGGTGATATAGGGAAGATTTGTATTGATTCTGATGATTTCTATGCATTCATTGATCAGAGATATATAGACAAGATGCTCCTACACTCACACTTATCAATTTTCAAAGAACAATTGTGAAGCTGAGCTGTTGTAGTGTATCAATTTTAGGGAGATAATTTGTAGTACATAGTACCTTGAGAGTGGAAAGAATGAGTCAACCAGAGGATAGCCATGCTTCATCAAGTGGAGCAAAAGAGCAAGGTGGTGACTAGAGGGGAAAGCCAAATTATTCAGAGGAGTTCATCCAGTTACTCCTAGGATCGACACAAAACAAAAAGGTTAGTGATGAGACCTTTATTGATTCCTTGGCTAATTTTAGAGACCTTGTTACTCCTTCTGTGTCAGGATACCATATTTTTAACTACTTCCATAGAAACCAAGATAAGCCTATTCTAGTGTGTAACACCTAGAAATTAGGATTTGGAAAGCTAGTTGCCCCTGATGTCTTCCTAGATATTGACCTTTTAGTTGAGTTGGCTAGGAATTATGACCCAATCTCCAAGTCTATACAAAGAAGTGACCAATCTACCTTAGTCACCTTGGATAGGGGGTCATTTATGAAAGCCTTCAATCTATATACCTCTTCCTCAACAGAGATTGACTTAGGGAAGGAAAGGGAAAAGTATGTCAAATAGGTTGAGATTGTAAAATCCCAAGTCACTCACCATATGCCTAGAACTGGAAAATATATAGCCCCTCTCCCTAGCCACATGAAAGCTCCATATGAATTTAAGGCTCTCAATTTCTACATGAAGTACCTTACTTATGGGTTGTGTGGAGTCCTAGGGGTAGATGGGGATGAAGAAAAGATGCCCACAAATTTGGTGATGATCATCTTGGATATGCAAAACTCCCATGTCAATACAGATTATGATTACATCTAGTATGTAATCGATAGGATGCATGAGGGTCTGATGTCAATCAATGATAGTAGTAAGCCATCCAAATTCATGCATTATTCTCTATTAATGCATTTGATCATGTTTTATAACATTGACTACATGGATGTGGGTATGCTGAGACCAAGGAAGATGAATCGTAGTGAACCAAACCCAGTTTAGTTTTGGTTAAGGGTTTGGAATTTTAATTCAAATGAGAATGATTTCAATGTATTTCAAAATTGGATGGTGATTCCAATTTTGAACATGATGGGCACAAGTTTCACAAGGCTCCCAGTGAAGATGCTTAAGCTTTTAAGGCCTAGAGAATATATTGATAAATGACCAATTGATCACAATTGGGGAGATTTCTACCTTTGTGAGAATTTCACCTTGATCAGAGTGTATGGATGTCCAGAGCCTCCACATATTCTTCCAAAGTATGTGCCACCATGAATTCCTCTGTTGGAGTTTGTTTGGAAATTGATCTAGACCGATAAGGACATCTTGGCCCCACACAGGAAAGGGACTTTCACCCCCCGGATGTTCAAAGTAAAAAATTTTGCAATTGGAAAGAGAGCCCTACCACAACTTTCTCAATGGATAAATCATTTCAAATTGGCCTCAGCAACATATAGGTATGTTGACCCTGAGGAGTTTATAAAAAATGCAAGGAAGATTCTTATTCCTAGCATTAGGGTCATCAAAGAGCATGAGGGCTATGATATGGAGGATAGTATTAGGAATATCCTAGATGAAGAATAAATTGAAAGAAGGTTGAGAAAATTCCATGACTTGATGGACTTGGAGGCACAGTTGAAAAGGTTGGGATTTCCTTTAGTGGTTTTTTCTCTAATTTGCCTTATGTTGCCAGGATTGACAAGATGATTCAGAATTATGACATCTTGTATAATCAATTGGACTCTCAACTAGATGCTAAAATGAAAGATAAGAAGGCATACTCATCCTCTGAGTATGAGACTATCAGTGGGAGTTCATATGAGGAGGATAGCCCACCTCAGAATGTTGATGAGGCAAGTCAAGAATAGGGAACTGATGCTCAGGATGTAGGTGATACATATGAACCCCCTCAAAAGAAGAAAATAATTGAAGAGGGAGAATGTTCAAGAGCACATAGTGTAAGAAAGAGAGTTGACATAGTAACTACTTTGGTTCCAGGTGATAGGTATTATCATCATTGCCTAAGGAAAAGTATCAAAGAAGGTAAAAAGATAAACACACAAGAGGAGGTTGAGCTTCCTTTGTTGTTGTGCAAAGATGAAAGAGAGTTTCTTCAAGAAGAGCTCATGAATGATGATGATTTTATCAAGAGTGATGAATTTAAGAGCTTCTTGATTTGTAAGAAACAACAAGACATTTCTAGTTAGGCAACTGAGGGTGCAGAACCAAGAAATGAGGCCTTGCAAGCCCTAGCCTTATATGATCAAGCCTCAGAGAAGATATCAATTGAGGAGGATAGGCAATTTGGCAGGTCAAGTGGGATGTTGCTAGTTCTAGGGTGGGACTTGACCTCAACTTTCATCATTGATCAAATAAGGAGACAACCAAAGGGTGGTTTTTCATATGAAGCCCAAATTGGGTAGATAGTAAGAGGGAGTGGATTTGATCGAAGGACCCAAACCTTGGCAATGTGGTCTCTTTCCCCTAGAACTTAGAAGCCCTCTCTAGTTAGCATTGAGGATAAAATGGAGGGAGCTAAGATCATGTGGACTATGCAGAACACCATTGTCTTGAGGTTTCAAAGGTAGTAACCCATTTTTCCCATTTAAATGAGGCCAAGACTGTGCAACTCTCCAATAGGTATGGAATGTTGTTCAAGGACTCCATCCTATTGGCCAAGGACAAAGAGGAAAAGATCATGAAAATAAAGATCTTAGAGGATGAGCTAGAGTTAATGAAAAGAAAACTTGAGGAAGCATCCAAGGCCATTCCTCCTCCTATTCCATAAGCTAAAGTTGTAGAAGTCCCAGTGGCAGAGGTACCTAATGTGGAAAATGATGAATCCGAGAAGGATAAGGTGAAAGTAGCCCTCAATGACCTGTCAAACATCCTGCAACATATACTTGAGGTAATAAAAGGAAAGATGGACTTAGTCCATAATTCATATGTCATGTTGTAGAGGACATATGGGAATGTGAATGATGTTGTGGCTACTTTGGAGGCATTGTTTAGTATTTCATCTAGCAGAGGTGCACTTTTTGAGAAGCTTGAAATGTTGCAACCACACATGACTGATATCCCATAGTTTATTGGAGAAGTGGGAGAGAAAATTGAACTCATCGGTGCCACTTGGGCATTTTTCAAATGTAAGGCCAGCCAGGTTAAGGCCAAGATAGAAATGTTTGGACCTGATTTCAGTAAGTATTTGCCTCCAATTCATAAGGGTGATGGTGACATCATAAGTGTTGAGGATTGGAAATCAAGTATGGATCAGTTTTTGGCAAGCCAGGAGGCCTTCCTGAATAATGATGGCACCTTGGATATTAGCATATTCAACAACATCCTAGATGATTTTTTTAAGGTGGAGAATGATTGCACCAAGTTCATTGCTGATTCCAAGGCCATAACATATTCTAGATGAGACAAATAGGTGAAGATACTGCACGATTTGAAGGAGTACACTTGGCCTACTGAGGAGGAGGTTGCATTGTGGTATAAAAGTAAAAAGCCCAAGAAGAAAAAGCCAATGGCCATTGATGTGGAAATAATGCAGGAGGACTAAGCGCCATCTTGCACCTGATCATTGAGCATAGGGAGGGTAGCTATCATGAAGAGGAAAATGTATGTTAGTTGGTTGAGGCAGTCACTATCCATATAATAACCTATGAAAATACCTTGAATATATGCAGACGAAGGTTCCAGCTGCTGAAGATTTGAAATGATTGGGAAAATATTCCTCCAGTTTCCTTTCCTTATTTTGTAATGATTTGTAACTATTTTTTGTCTTCTAGTGATTTTTCCTCTCCTAGCCATCCATCAAAGCTTGTTGCATCCTGATTCTCCCAGGATTCCAAGATGGCTAGTGAATGCTATATATAGTTAGTTGTAACTTTTGTTAAGGAAGTTGAATTTTGTAACTGAATAGAATACATAATTTTGATCTCCAATTTTTGTTCTAGCATTCTGCCATTGTTGATGTATTGATATTGAAAAACATTAATGAAAATACACTGGAATTCCATCTCAAATTTGTGTAAGTCTTCTTGTTTTAAGCTTGAATTATTATATGTTAATGTTGTAATAAAAATTAATGTATGGTTTATAAAGTAGATTTTGAGTTTGTCTTTGAGTTCCTTGACAAGGAAGGGGTAAATCCTTTAAGATAACTTCAGAGAATTTATAGTTTTTGCAAGAATTTGATGTCCGAGTCTGAGAGTGAGAGGGACAATTTGTAAGGAATTTGTTTTGGGTTTTGGATGTGTTTGAATTGTATTTTCTATTGATGTATGTTGTAGATGACTCTATGCTTGAGAATAAGACACTAATATGTTCTTGATAGGCAATTCTTCATCATCAAATCAATCTATAAATGATATAATCTTTAATACAAATGAGTAACATAAGTGATAAGTAATGCAAATAATTTTTATGATTCCTTTCAAGAAGTGAATCTATAGGTATACCTACTTGAGAATTTAGGCTCGAAGTGTAGGAGGCTCATTCTCTTGGTCCTTGTTAATTGGCCCTTTTTCTTGTTAGATTTGGAGTGGTTTTAGAGAGTCAGTGACATTAGTTTATCAATCAAATTGTAAATCTGCAATTAGAAAGAAAAGGAGCCAACAGGTGGTAGAGAAACCAGTCATGGAGTTGGAATTAGATTTTGTAGTAGAGTATGATTAGTCAATGCATTGTTGATAACTAAAAATGGGTTGGGCATGGTAGCATTTCCTAATGATGGCATGGTGCCATAATTTCTATTAGCTTGTGGATCCATTTGTTGTGTGAAGGTGATGGATTCATTGCACACATTTTCTAAAGTATTTATTTCTGCTGGTGGGAGCCTTTTCAAAAATATGGACATCAAAGGATCTAAGGCTCGTAGGTATACTTGTATGGTAGCCCCAAAAGACACAATATAAGGAGCCTCAATTTTTTATGCATCTCTTGGAATGATAATTAAACATATAAATTGGCTCATTGGGATCTTTCCTTGCTGAGATAAATTGATGGTGGAGAGTAGAAAGATAAACATATAACTTGAATTGGTTAAGGAAATTTGTCTTAGATTCATTCCAACCAGTAATGGATCCTTGTGGAAAATTCAAGTATCAGTTATATGAAAACTCTCCTAGTGTGTAAGGAAACAAGTGGAAAATAAACACCTTTGTGTAAAATCTCTCTATGATTGAATATTTCTTTGAAGGCCCAAATGCGTTATTCCACTATCCTAGAATCTCCATAGATGAAATGTGGACAAAACATCTCAGTATTCTTAGGTAGTTCATCGAGTTGGCCTTGTAAGTCTAATGGAGAGCTTTAGACATTCACGAAAAAGGCCATCGGAGTTGGTGGAGGATCTTGATTGAGATTTTGTGGATTTTGAACCAATGGAGCAATGGGCTATGGTGGTAACTCTAGATGATGAAATAGAGCCAATTGATGAGGAAGATTCCCTTTTGGTTCTCCTTTGTTGCTGCAGGATTTGTGAAAATGATAGAGCTCAAGGAACTCCCTTTTGTTTGGTGATGATCTAAGGAATCGTTCAAACCTCTCTGGAGAGAAAGATCAAATGTCTGCTGGCCTCTCTTTTGAGGTCCCTCCTTCTAGTACCACTTCTGTTGAGCATCATTTTTATACGAGACAACAACTATGAATTTGAGATGAAAATTCCCCTCTTGAAAAAATCATGAAATCACTCCCAAGGTTCTTTTAGACTTGGTCTCAACCATATGGATATCTCAATTGAAGATAAATATGAATCTGTTCATAATGAGGCCTTTGCTGGTTTGATTCTTGAAGAGGCTAAAAAAAAAATTTCAACAAACAATCTTTTTTGGGGGGGGTTAAGATATGTATGCAATTCCTATTGCACAAATTTAACATGAATCTATGATTAATCAGATTTACAAACAAACAAAAAAAGGTTAGGGTAACAAGAAATTAAAATTAAATAACTTGTAAGAAAATTCCTAAAGGACATAAACCACTGATATATCAAACTTGTAAATTAAACCACCAAGGAATTTTAAAGGAAACCCACACTATATGAATCATAATTTCTCCCAAATCATAAAATGTAGATGCAATCATCAATGGAATGTAAATAAAAGATGCAATGTTTCTCCAAATGTATCAAATTGAAAAGACGCCATGAATGCACACACAAATGAGAAAAATTTATCCTTACACATGAAAGAAGTAATTCCCCAATAGTTCGTCACAACAAGATGATGAAGAAATGATAAAATCCAAGCTAATGAATACCACATATATAATACACAATAAAATAAATGTCTCTCTAAAATAGATGAAATAACAAGCACAAACTCATAAATTCCTCAAAGATGGTAGAATTCTCACACCACGATTGAAGCACCAAATGCATTAAACATTATTTTTAGAAAAATATTGACCTTAATTACATTTTTTTTTGAAGAAAATCTAGTGCTTCAACTTCTAGAACAAGAAACCCATAGCTAGGGTTTCAACTATGCAAAAAACTATAAAAATAATATTTATTCTAATGCCTACTAAAGAAAAACTACTTCTAAACTATCCCTTAACAGGTTTTCACAAACTCTAGTCCATTTGCATTACATTTACAATAGAAATCAAGGCCAAATACACCCAAAAAAAAGAGATCAATGTTGGTGTTCCACCGTTTGTCAAACTAGAGTCTTCTTCACAACTTGGAGTTCTTCCTTGGAATCTTCATCATGGATCCTCTTTGTGAATTAAATTGACTGATATCCCCAATGATATAAAAAAAAACCCCCACCACATATGCAATATGACCCAAAATAAGTTCTTCATGCAAATTATTCCATGTCAAAATGGCCCAATAATTTCAAACCCCGACCGTAACTCCAAGAAAAGACAAGCTGAAAAAAAACTAAGTGTAAATCCTTATTGTAATCACTTAAAATTGGTCTAGTAGAACTTGACCCCCCATTTCGATCAAATTGCCTCAAATAAATCTCAAATCTCAAAAGCATATTTACTAGGCATAATTGTGCAGAGTAACCCTTAAAATCCCCTTTGCATAATTAAATCAAAATCTTATATCAAGCTTATACTTTGATATAATTTCTAGAGCTTGCATATTTATTTAATTTCTATAACCTTAGTTTTAATATAAAGTTTCTACTTTTATTAAAAGAACACATTCACATGTGTACACACTTAATCTTGATTAATCAACAATTAAATGGGATTTGTGCTTTCAAGTTGCTATTTTGTCTTATTCTACCTAACATTTCCCTTTTGCCTCTTATTCCTCGCCACACATCTCTACCTAACCTCGCATCTCATTGCATCTCCTTTTTCCTCTTCATCTCAATCACTCATTATTTTGCCTCTTAATCTCCACCCTCCATTCTTGAGGTAATTCCTTTAAAATAATGCTCTTCCCTTGCTCAAGGATCCTAAATTTTGGTAATCTTAGCCTTGTTGTATCTTTTTATCTTGCACATTGGTTCCTATCTAGATCATCTTAATCTTTTGCATCTTACACTCTCTTGCATTCTATCTTTCTTGCATTCTTAGAATAATCTTGTCATTTGAATTCTTAGTTCTTAGTTTCTCCCATTTATTAGCTTAGCTTCATTTCTAGCTTAATCTTGCATTGTTAATCTAGTTTTTTTTCTTGCATTGCTTCAATAATATATCTCTTGCATCTTCATTCTAGAATACTAGTTTCTTGCATACATTCTTAGCTTAATCTCTCATTCTTAGCTTGTTGCACTCTTGCATCTTAGCTTCATTCTTACCTTTGAATCTTCTATTTTGGAGTAGTCAAGTCACTAATCCTCTATGCCAATTTGATGAGCATCATGAGAAGGATTAAACTCACTTCAACTAGGAAGCTATGAGCTTCTTCTTGATACTTCCTCTTCTATGGATTCTCTCAAGTTTAATGGTTCATAGAAATGTGTCACACTTTTGACCACCCATCTTTGGTGCTCACCGTGGGGCTGATTTCTCATATTTTGTTGAATTTCTTGCATTTTCAACTTTTTGGTGTCACAAGTTTGTCACTTTTTTTTTGTAGGCCAGAGAACTGTACGCCACTTCAGAGCATATCTGGGTGACATTCCAACATAATAGCAGGTAAAATTTCTTAGTTCCTAGAATATCGCCCTACTTCTTTGAGAAATATTGCCTCCTTAGAGAAATATCATTTTGATACTCTAAGATATATTTTCTAGACTTGAAATGTCACCTAGCTTCTTTAAGGTATATCGTACGATTTTATGATAGATTGATTAAGTGTCATCCAGATTTAATTTTTTTCACAGTCTGAGTTTTAGCTAAGATTGCTTGATTTTTCACATTTTCAAATTTTTTGGTTTCCTAATAGGAACTAACAAGTGATCTTGCAGGGTTATTTATTTTATTTATCATGTCCTTTGTGCCCTAACTTGTGGTTTTGTAGGATTTTCTTGCCAAAGAGATCAATATCTCCATGACTACTAATGCTTTGTGATGTAGGATGCTTGTCAAAGACTCAATCTTGAAACTAAAAATGCTATTTATCTTGTAGGTTTCCTTGGCGATACAAATCAACATTTTGTTTTCTCACATTTGGTTTTCTAGGCACCTAGCTTAATTAGAAGGCTTCTTGTCTTGTGGTTAGTTGAGTGGTAGGAGAGTATGCTCTTTTCCTTTTGGAAAATCATAAATATTGACCTACTTAGTTGATCACTTTCAATTAGTCTTGGGTAAATGAGCATGTGCTTGATGTGTTTGAGATACATTAGGGAGTAGGAGATTATGATCTTTTCCTTATGGAAAATCATAAATTTATACCTCCACTAGCTATCCATTTACTTTCTTGCATTTACCTTTAGAGGGCCTGCCAAGAGAGAAATCTTTTGGGAACAACCCAAGTGGGGAGCAAGCAAACATATCTGCTCCATCCCACTATAATCAAAAAATTCCTTCAATATAAAGAGAGGTAAGACTTGGATATTTTCTATTCCTAATGCTTCTTCATGTGTAAGGCCTAGGTGCATCAATCTTTCCAAGTAAGACTACACTTGACTAGGCACTTGTAGAGCCTTCTTGGTTTAAATCTTGTTTACAAGACTACACTGGAAGTACATTCACTTTGTATAGGGCCAATAGGTCTAAATCTTTCTTGTGATACTATGAATTTTTTTTGTTTTTAGGGCTATAGGCCTTAATTTCTCTTGTGAAACTACAAAGGGTAGTCATGAACTAAGATCTTTACTAAACACCTTAGGACTTAGAGGCTATCCTTTTGGCCATGTGACTTCCTTTGTGCAAGGATTGATCTAAGAGGAATTTACCTGGATCACCCCAAGATACTCACCATATGTACTCCCTTGGATGAAAATCCATGACAAAGCCAACATTACTTTATGTGAGGAAAAGGAGTATCAAGTTGTGGGAAAATGTTGAAACACTTCCCTCTTGAACTTAGGTAGTTTTTCTTGATGTTCTTTAATGTGCTAAGGCCCATGAAAACATTTTTTGAACATAGACTTGATGAACTTGACATATGCTTGTATCCACAAGGTTTGATTTGTCCCTTGTTGGATTGTTTGAAGACTATTGCTTGTTCACACTACTTTCTTTTAAAACAAATTTTGTCTATTAAATGCTCCAAACTTGTCAATCAACCCTTGCAATCCTTTGAAATTAAACTTTTGGACTAAGCTCAAATGGTCTTAACATTACTTCTTCATTGTTATCCTTATCTCTTCTTGTTATTTGGTATATTCCATCATATTAGGAATTGCCTCTAGCTGAAAAAATATTACTTTGATCTCTTGACTACACTCTTGGCTAGTAGAATGTTCACATGTCCATCATCTTCTTGATCATATTTCTTGGATTCTCTATCCTATCTTTACTTGTTCACAAGAGTCATACATATGGATCTACCCGCAGCTTGGACATCTTGTGGTAAGTTATCTTTGCTATCTCTTTCACACTTTTACACTTTGGACAAGTGAACACTTTTTCTTACTTAGCTTGAACATCAAGTCATCCTAAGTCATCATATTTGGCCTTTGACAACCTTCTTTCATGCCAGTCAAAACTTGATCTCAGATCTGCGGAGGAAAGAAAATCAAAGCTGCCTTTGACAAATCATCTAAAGAAGATCCTATACCTCAGGGTTTCAAACCTTTTGCTAATATTTCTAGTGAATCTACCTTATCCTCTCCTTGGTTGGTACATAGTGTTTCCTACACTCCAATCATGGAAGAACAAAACAAAAGGATTGAGGAATTCCTAAACCAATTGGGTGACAAGAACTTTGGACAAGAAAACCAAGAGCATCAAAACTCTAGACATGGCTCACAAAATGGCTCTCAACATACTAGACCTGGATCACATGGTTCACAAGGTGGTGATTCATATAACAAAATAATTGAGGAAGATATCTTGCAATTTCAACTAGATGAACACTTGAAAATACATATGAAGTTGACCTTGAGTCAAAACAAAGATCAATACTTCTGGCATTTGGCCTTGAAAGGAGTTAAGCTACATCACAACTTTGATATTGACAACCTAATAAAGGAAGAGGAACCATCTAAAATGGAAATCATGAAGAGACAGATGGAAGAAATGATGAAGAAAATGCTATGCTTAGAAAAGGTAAATGAAAAACCAAGAACATATTTTTCTCTTGAGGCTATATGCTCTTTTCCTTTTGATAAAGATCTATACATGCCTCCTTTTCCTTGAAAATTATCATGGTAGTAGAGATCTACATGATCATATTAGGGAATTTTGTGTGCTAAGAATGGAATTATTAAATGAACCCACTTATCTTATGAGACTCTTTCCTAGGAGTCTTAATGGTCAAGCTATGGAGTGGTTCACTAAACTATCTCCTCATCTTAAATCATTTGACCAGCTAGTGCAAAAATTTATTTATTAATACTCCTATAATATCCAACATGCTATCACTATGCTTGATCTTTGCTATATCAAACAACTCCAAGGTGAATCCTTTGTTATTTTCCTTCAAAGATGATGAAACCTATACTCATGTTATCCTTGATAGATTCCTGAGACTAAAAATATTGATATATTCATCAATGCTTTTGTTCCTGAAATGAATCATGCATTGCAGATGCAAATTCATGTTTCATTTGATAAATTGGTTCAATCTTCTATTCACATAAAGGATGTCCTTGTTTGTAAGGGTGATATCACTCTTCAAGAAGAGTATAAATCCTCTTCTAACAACCAACATAGAAATGATAAGATAAAAATTTGGAACAGGACTAAAGATGTTGTCAATGACAAAATCGTAGGTACAACTTTAGTGTCCATCACTGATAAAGAGCCAACTTTTAATTTATCTACTATTGTGAAAGCTAAAACTAATAAGCCGTGAGCCCCTAAGCCCAAGATAAACCTCACTCCTCTCAGAGAATCACTTGAAAATGCTTTGAAGACACTTTTGACTAATCGGGTTATTACTTTTCCTAATAATTCAAGACCCTGTGATCCTGAGATAAAAACTAAATGGTAGAATGACAACCACTATTGTGATTATCATCACAACAAAGGCCACAAGACTAATGACTACATGAAACTTAAGAATCTCATCCAAGATCTAATTGATAATGACACTATTGTGGTTGATCCCCCACAAGTGAACAATGATCAAAAGGCTTTCAAGGAGCCTTTTCCTAAATTTGAAAAAGGGGATTCTTCTAAGGCAAAGGATAACAAGGTTGGATATACCTACTCTAATAGAGACAATGTGATTAACATGCTTGAATCCTCTGATCATACTAAGAACAAAGCTAAAGTTGAATCATCTAATGCGGTAACCCGCTCTCAAGAAAAATTCACTCTATCAGGAGAAAGTTCACTGTCCTTCTCTTCTTCTAAGAAGACAACAACCTCAACATCTAAGTCACCTACCTTGTCAGCTTCATAGGACTAAAATTTGGTTGACCAAATTCAACATACCTCAGCTCATATTTTTATACTCAAGCTACTAAAAATCTATCGTGCTCATAGGGAGACCCTTGATCAAGCCCTTCTTGTGGCTAGCATACCTAAGGACCTAGACATTGATAAGTTCTAGTCCATGGTCAGTCATCTCTCTTCACCTCATTATCTAACTTTCTCTGAAACATACGATAAATCTATCATCCATCCTCATAATCAACCCCTCCATATTGAAGTTGTTATCCATAAGTATAGAGTTAAATGCAATTTGATAGATGGAGGCTCGGGTTTGAACGTTTGCACTTTCAATTTGGTTAAAGCCCTTAGTTTCTCAAAGCATGTTATTGATCCCCAACACAAAATAAAGATCAAAGCATAAGATGAAGAGGAACGTTCCTCAAAAGCTATGGTAGTATGGCCCATCTAGGTAGGGCCTTTTCAATGGGACATCATTTTTCAGGTCTTGGACCTTCCTTTGGCATATAACATACTTCTGGGTCACCCTTAGATCCATGTAATGCAAGCATTTCCTTCTACATACCATCGATGCATTAAAATCCCTCATCACAGAATTGAGATTACTATTCCTATAGACTCAACATACATCTGTAGCAATCCTAAATAGGAAGAATGAATGGTTCCTCACAAAAAAGAAGGATCAGATCCCAACAAATTAGAAGCAATAGAAACAACAACTCTATCAGAATATGGGAAAATAATACTTGTTAGATCTACTCGTATGGGAGAATATCGAATGGAAACTCTTCCACTTTCTTCAAAATCTTAAGGAAAATCATCTCTCTCATCCATTCCTACAGTCACAACAACACCTATTATATATGAAGGGAAGAAAGTGCTATCTTACAAAGACTCTACAAGAGAGAGGAATCTGAACAAGAACTAAAACATGATGACATTTCACCTAAAAAGTATGGTGCGGGTTAGCAACTTATGAAAAATATGGGATATGATGGAAACAACCCTCTTGGAAAAGGAAAAGGTCTTCTTGAACCTCTACATGCTAAATTCATAAATTCTAAAGATAATATTGGTGTTGGCTATTAAAAACCTAAGTTTGAAAAACCTAGCAGTAGTACTCACCCATATGAGGACTCAGATGATGAAGAAGAAGCATAAATTCAACCAGTGACATATGAAAGACTCTTGTACATTCAAAATTCTAATCTAGACTATCAAGGAGAACCTTATATTGTTAGTTTATGAGTTGTCATTAGTGTCACACATATAGTCTGTAAAGGAAGAAAACAGGCTAGTCGGTCAACACACTAAGTATAGTAATCAAGCAAAGCACAAGGCAGAATGGAAAAGTAATCAAGCACTAAGTACAGTTATAACTGAGCATTTATATTTATTGAGAATCAGTAATTTACTGAGTCATGAATGCAGTATATACCGGGTAATACAAGAAAGACATAGAAGTATGGAATATCACAAAATACAAGGTAAACGGTTTACATAGATTGAGGTGAAGAATAAATGCAGATGTAATCATTAAATGATTGATGATTCCTATGTAATGATGTTTTAGGTTATTCATTTGGATCATAGATCTTAGGTTTTCTAGATGATACCATAACCCTAATTAAGTCAAAATATTTTGATATAAGAATTGTCAAGATGTCATTTTTACATGTTAGACACATGAAGTAGTTACCTACATAGACATCTAAAGATTAGATAGGGTTGTGAAGTTAAGTATCTGACAGTCAAGGATTGTATTCAAAAGCACACCAGAGGCTATCGAGCATAATTCAAAGAAGATATATATCACAACAAGGTGATAACAGTTAAGTACTTATCAGATTTGAAATCAGGAAAAGTAAGTTTCTACATATAGATCAAATCTACTGTTACTTTCTATCAATTATGGTAGATAAAATGTCCTAACAGAGTAGACCTAACAAGTCTTTTTTGAAATCTCTTAACTGAGCGCACACTTAATAGTGTTTCTTAAATCATCTTACCAGGTAGATCCTTATAGGTCTTTATTGTTACTCCTAACATGGTAAGATCATCAGAAGTGATTAAGCATTGTAGCCTTAACCAGAAAACTATATTACTAAAGTTAGTGAAGCTTTGTGGGTGTCATCTCCACTGCAGTTTTTACCTTCTTACAAGGGTTTTAGCGATACCAAAATACTAGTGTATATAATGTATGAAGTTTCATGGATGTTTACATGTTAGATTATAAATAATTTATTATTTTTACTAATGTTATGAATAGATGGAAAAGATAACATGTCAGTCGGTTAATGAAATACATTCTCTTAAGGATTCAGTTCAAAAAGTTTTTAGGGTTACTGATTCACCCCTCCCCTCTCAGTAACTCACATGGATCTAGTAAAACATGGTCTTAATCAAGAAAATATCACTCAGTCTCCTGAATGAATTCCTACTATTGTTGATAGTACTACTACTACTACTACTACTACTACTACTCCTACTACCATTGAGAACATCATTGATTTTGATTACACGCATCCAGATTTGGGGAAACTAGATGATGTCTCCCATAGCTTGGATATTCCTCAGTGTATGCCTATTCTTATAGACTACTATCTTGCTACTGCTACTGAGAAAGCTCTTGCTACTGAAAATATACCTCCTGCTACAGAAGAAAGTGATGATGAAAATATACCTCCTAGAATAACTCTAACTGACTACATCAGACAATATCGCAACAGTGAAATAGACTCACATGAATATGCATGGGACTCATTATTAGATGCTACAAGATAAATACAAGTTGATGTCATACACAAATATGCTATTGCTATGAACTTTGAAAGAGGAGAAAGCTCAAATTCTCAAGATCAAGCGAACAATGAAGATCCTTTTAATCCTTTTGTGGAAATCATCCCTATGGATCCTAAGCCATCTTCTCATAATCAAAGTAACACTTTTGCTAATCAAACAAATCATGAGTATAAAGACCTCATCCTATGATAGCTTCATGGAATTTAGGAAGGTCTAGGATTGAGCTATTTCCTATTCGCATACTTCTGCCACAAGAAGAGGGACTTAGTTCTCAGGATATGTTGTATGGGTTGGATTTGTGTAATACTCTTCTAAACTCCCCTGAATCTTCTAGGACAACTCACGACCGGAAACACTTTATGAAAGATAAATTTCTTGATCTCTCTAATTCATGAATGAATGATGAGGATGATACCGGTGTCTTTGCACTTGAACCTATTGAACCTTTATCCCTTGTCCTTTCTCACTTAAGTGGCCAGACCACTTCTCATCCATCTCTCCATCTAAACCTATCATATCAGCCTTGTTCATCCATAATTATCAAGTCTTCCAGAAGCAATTTGGGTGTCCAACATAAAAAATAGAAATAAAAGAATCCACTTACATATAAAGATCATTATGTCCTATCTAATCAACGTGTGCCTACAAAGACAAAATAAACATCCAAGAGACCACAATGGTTCTCAAATAAAAGAAGAAAATCAAAGAAAATATGGATTCCAAAATTCATCATTAAAAAATTGCAATCAAAAGCATCTCAAAGTAAAGAATGATCAAAGGCTATGTGGATTCCCAAGTCTCTCTTGAAGGACTGGGATATAAAATAAAAATCAATGTTGACAATCCAACTTCCATTCCCTTCCCATGACTCAGTCCACTTCTAAATTCTCTACACCATTATTACCTCTCATACCTCATGCTGCTCTCCAATCTGTCATTGCCTTCCAAGAAGTGCATCCCAGTATCTACTCATCACTAATGACTTGCTTAAGAGAACTCTAGATAGAATTTTCTTTAGGCATCTAGAATGTGAGGAATCTGACAAAGTGTTAAGAGAGATCTATGAGGGTATATGTGGATCTCACTTGAATGATCTTTCCCTAGCTATGAAACTCTTGAAAGTTGGACACTACTGGCTGGATCCTTCTATCATTACCACAAAATTTGGTTCAGAAGCTTATCATCTGGTTACTAAAAATGATGATATTCTCAAAGAGCCTCTCAATGATATTTACCTGAAGCAATTCTACAACTAAGAATTCTGCTTCTTGTACAACAATGTATGATCCTGAAAAAATCCAAAAACTCATAAAATATCTTGAAAAAATGATCATCCTAGTGAAAACTTGGAAACGGGTGCCTTGATGTATCCACAAAAAAAATTAAATATCAAAAAATACAAAAAATAAAAAAATAAAAAAATAAAAAATCATACCTTAGTGAAAACCTAGAAATAGGTGCCTTGGTAGAAAAAAATAAAATAATCTCCAAGTGGTGAAAACCTAGCAAATAGGTGTCACTTGTAATCAACGCTCCATCTATCAATGCATGATTGATCTCTTGTCTCCCTGCATCCATCTCTCTCTCATTTTCCTTGTGTCATCGTGGACTGGAACTAGTCTTCGTCTTGTCCTTAGTTCTTATCAGTTATTTGGGGGAAATCATACACCTATTTGAGTTTTCAATGCTTTATCACTTGGCTGACCTCTTGAGCTTAACTTGATTCAGTTTATCAGTCCTTTCCAATGGACACTTTATCACTTATACTTTTTAGTGTTTCTCAACACTCCAATCCTTCAGTGTCTCTTAACACTACCAATCTAGACATCTATGTGTTTCTCAACACATATCAGATCTTGCACTATCCACTGCACACTTTCACTTTGACACTAGCACAAAGGTGTTTTCTTAACATCCAACACCAACTTACATCCTAGAAAACTTAAAACGTCTGAGATATGCTGAACTATTTTCTTGTGTGTTGTTTGTTATCATTAATTTTTTCTTGCTATGCCTTCTAAGGTCACTCGATGATGTCTACTTGACTAGAGACACATGACTGGGGGCATAACATGTTTTCTTTGATTTATGCTTGTGGCATGATTTCAACAATCCTAAGTTGTCTAATAAAATGGGTGTCTGTGATAAGAGCCTCCATCACGATTGGAACACCACACATACCTTGACCCTCTTTATTTGGACACTTAAGAGGGTTTGGAATTATCTCCTTGTATGTTGCTTGTGTTTAGCACATACAATGAGACTCTAGGTTATCTTGGTAGCCTATGCCTCGATACAAGTGTTATCTTAAAACATTAACTTGGAAACCATGTTCAGGTCATATCGATGCTTATGTACTGATGCTTATGTGTGTTTCCTACATCTCATCTAATAGGGTCGTATTCATATTTTCATGGTTTCTCTCACACCGATGAAGGTTGTACTAACCTCTAATGTCCCAAATGGTTAAATGATGAAAAATTAACAGCTACAGGATCAATGACTTGACTACTCTCATGTCTTAGGCTGCATTTCATTCTAGGGCTGCATGTAGTTGTGCATTTCTGGTTCCCTTGAGTTATGCTTTGTTTTCATTCTTTCCTTTCTCTCCGCTAAATTATTCGATTACAAATCCTTATTTTTTATTCTATTCTTCAGGATTGAAATCAAAATTCCAAATCTTCTAATGTAGTTGAATGCTAACACTATCACTTGTCATGCATTTCCACCTTCCTTTCTTGGACTTTAGAGGTTGATATACACCCCTTGTACCTCATTTCCTTTTTGATCCTGAGGGGGCATGACAATATAGAAAAGATTTTCGTCGATCAAATCCCCTAAATCTGCAAATCTTGTAATTGAACCAAATCTTAAATCGATCAAGTCAATCAGGACTAAACAGCATCGCTCAAGGTATCTCAGCTTCATCACTTCATATCAAGTAGGGATTCTCCACATATCCTTTCTAAAAGAGTGTTCTCATTGCTTCATATCAGTTCACTCAAACAAACATATTTTTGATCTCTTGGGGTATATCAAGTTCAACTTGACCTATATCAATCTAGTATTGTCTCTCAGATGATTAGCTATCTCAATCTCCTTGGACAGATATTCAATCTCATCGCTTCATATCAGGATGGGTATTCTCATCTTACTTATTGGTCTTTGTTCAATCAAATTCAGACTCAGATCTCTATCAGCTACCTCGACATCATCATTCTTTGACTCAATGTGTTCCCAAATCACTCACACTAGTCAAAGAGGGGCAAATGTAATCACCTAAAATTGGTCTAGTAGAACTTGAGCCCCCTTTTCGATCAAATTGCCTCAAATAAATCTCAAATCTTAAAGGCATATTGTCTAGGCATAGTTGTGCAGAGTAACCCTTAAAATCCCCATTGCATAATTAAATAAAAAATATTATATCAAGCTTATACTATGATCTAATTTCTAGAGCTTGCATATTTATTTAATTGCTATAACCTTACTTTTAATATAAATTTTCTACACTTTTATTAAAAGAACACATTCACATGTTTACACACACTTAATCTTGATTAATTTGAAATTAAAAGGGATTTGTGCTTTCAAGTTGCTATTTTGTCTTATTCTACCTAACATTTCCCTTTTGCATCTTAATCCTCACCACTCACCTCTACCTAAAATTGCATCCCCTTGCATCTCCTTTTTCCTTTTCATCTCAATCACTCATTATTTTTCCTCTTAATCTCCACCCTCCATTCTTGAGGTAATTCTGTTAAAAGGAAGTTCTTCCCTTGCTCAAGGGTCCTAATTTTTGGTAATCTTAGCCTTTTTGCATCTTGTTATCTTGCATATTGGTTCCTATCTAGATCATCTTAATCTTTTTCATCTTACACTCTCTTGCATTCTATCTTTCTTGTATTCTTAGAATAATCTTTTCATTTGAATTCTTAGTTCTTAGTTGCTCTCATTTCTTAGCTTAGCTTCATTTCTAGCATAATCATGCATTGCTAATCTAGTTTTCTTTCTTGCATTGCTTCAATAATATAGCTCTTGCATCTTCATTTTAGAATACTAGTTTCTTGCATACATTCTTAAGCTTAATCTCTCATTCTCAGCTTGCACTCTTGCATCTTAACTTCATTCTTACCTTTGAATCTTCCATTTTGGAGTAGTCAAGTCACTAATCATCTATGCCAATTTAATGATCATCATGAGAAGGATTAAACTCACTTCAACTAGGAAGTTATGAGTCTCTTTTTAAGACTTCCTCTTCCATGGATTCTCTCAAGTGTAATATGATGAATAAGCACAATCTCTTTGATCCATTGAGCGAAAATAAAATAGAGAAATAAAACAGAGAATGAAGAGATTTGGTTCACTTGGTGCAATTACCAACAAGGGGAGAAATTTTTTTTTAGCAGATTAGAAAAATTCTATGTGCATAATGACCTCTTTAGTTTTAAGAAAGATGACAATGAATCTAGTGTTGGAGTAATTTATTATACACTCACAAACCATCACCCAATCATTACTGATATATTACCTAGGTGCAATCCTCATATTCCTAAGGGTAAGAAGGATGCATTTTCTCTTAATATGAGTCTCCTTGATGATGGAGATGTAAGAAGTGCTATCAACATTATTAGACAGTTCAATAGGTGGGTGGATACACATAATAGTGTCATAGATAGATGGGTGTAGAATACCAGCAGTTGGAAAAGGATATTTCTGGTGGTGGGCTGGAAAAAAGATAAAACATGGTAGGAGGATAGAGATTGATATACACAATATGATTGTTTTGGCTAAAGATGGTCTATAGAATGATCTTTCCAAATAGGAAGATAGGGAGACCCTAAACCAAGCCAGACTCTCTAAGACGACTTCAAAATATCAAAGCTCTAGGAGCCAAAACTGGGGCTAGATTGAATTGGATTAGATAGGAAGATAAAGGATCTAAAAAGGAATTTAGATGCTTAAGTGGAAAGAGGCCAGAGATAGAATAGGCTTCCTATGGGAGGAAGGGGTTAACACAGAGAAATATAACATATTGAAATCTTTTGCTTCCTTTTACAAAAATGTATTCACTTCAGAAGACGATGGATGAATATGGACAAAGCTAGGGACAAAATTAGGAGCATCATTCCTAGTAAAGTTAGTGTGGAGGAGCTTGCATTTCTAGAAAAAGAAATATCTATGGAGTAAAACAATAATGTTATCTCCTCCCTTAACAATGACAAGGCCTCGAGACCATATGGTCTCCCAATTGAATTCTACAATAAATATTTGTTGGCTAGGTGAGGAATTGCATCAAGTTTATTTAGAGGTCATTGAACAAAGGTCTCAAGGAAGTGATAATAATAGTGGATTGATAAAATTAATCCCAAGGATGGTGACATATCCCTAATCAATAATTAGAGACCAATTACATTACTCAATGTCTCCTATAAAATCATTGCTAAGGTATTGGCCAAGAGGCTAGATAAAATTCTCCCCCAAGTGATTATCCCCACTTAGACGGGATTTGTTAAGGGTAGATATATCCTAAAGAATCTTATAACTTGTTGGGAAGCCATGAACTGAGCTAAGGAGTATGTCCAAAAAATTTGTACGATGCTATTTTATTATGAAAATATTAGAATAACAATGTCCTAATCAACTGAGAGGGTGGGGGGGGGGGGTGAATCAGTTTCAATGCCAATGTACTTTACTTCAAACTTCAACTTCAAACTTATTGTAAAGAACAAGATATTGAACTAAAAAGAAAATGCAACAATAGCACACATACGTATGAACACCAAGATTTTTTCTCGAGGAAAACCTTGTTAAGGGAAAAAATTTGGTGGGGATGGTACCCACAAATATCTACACTATAAGTATAATAACCATGTTAAGAGTTTTGACCTCGTTAGGAGCCGATTATTACAATAGGCAAGTCCTAGTTAAAGGACATACCCTATTAGGAGCCTTTTACAATGTGATCCCAATTAAGGAATCAATCCTGCTAGGAGTTCATCCCTGTTAGAGGTGATTACCCTGTTAGGGGTGTAAAATATATCAACTTGATCAAGATATTTGAGAGTTAAATCCACCCACAAGTTCTCCAAACCTTACAACTTTAAGATTTAGATAATAAAAAATTCTGAAATTGCTTCTAGTACTCAACCACTGCCAAGAAAGCTCCACCTTGTGCTTCAGTGCACAACTAATTTTCTTTAAATAGTATCCAATGCAGCCTCAAGCTTGCATTCACCTCTGCATCTCGCATATGCAGTTATGCTTATTTTTCTCACACCTATTTTCTAAGGATTTCAATCCTTATATACAAGTTACACCAATTATATCTAAGTCATCCTTCATAGGATAAATCCTATTTAAAAAAATATAAAATAGACCCATGCAAATATGCACATGACACCTCTTAAAATGTTACAACATAACAATTATATCAATTTATCATTTAGATCTGTAAATTAAGCTCGCTTATCGTATTACTTGAAATGTGTTCCAAGTTAGCCTCCAAATAGGTCTTCACCAATACACACTCCATATCTGACGTCACCTATATGATCACAACTCCATATGATCACACTAATATATTCATCCAATGTCCAATATGAACCTATGTTTGCACCTCATAACTTAAACAACCATGAGTTCTATCCACAAAGTTCTGCAATCAACTCTGTGAAAAATACAGTCTCCATCTTTTAAAAAAATATTTATCAACAAAATAGTCATAACTATATCAGATCAACTCATAATCATGTGCAATCACAGATGGTGATCCATGACATCATTAGTAGTCTTCCTCTAAGTTCACATGTTCTAATTCTCTGTACGGTGTCTGTACAATTCTCTACAACCTATCTACAAGATTCTAAATAACTAGTCAATAACATATGTTGACATCAATGACAAACTCTATCATGAATGAAACACATAATCATTGTAACATGCCTCCATCATTACTAGGATAATCCCCCATAGGAATACCATCAACATTCATGCTAACATTCTCACCCTTTGGAATTTATGGCAACATAGATGAAAAACATCTAAGTTCCATAAATACCAAACATGCCTATACTACATCAACATCAGTATATTTTCAAATCCTCTTCATCAATCATCAAATCCTCCAAAGGATGATCCTCTGATCCTCTCATACTTTTTTTCATGTGTCATTATCTCCCCCCATTGACATCAATGTCAAAGGTGTTTTTATGCCTCCAAGAGTTCTCGGTAACTTAGCCCAAATACATATACTCCCCCATAGGGGAAGCATTAAGCATTCAATCCAGATAATGAAATGGTGCTCTGATATTTATAGACTAATGCAATTTCTGCATTAATTAATCAAGATTAGGTTGGGGCATGACCCTTAGCATACCTCTTAAATACTCAAATGTATCCTTTGACAGAGGTTTTTTAAAAATGTCTGCTATTTTCTCCTTTGTATTCACATATTCTAACTTCGCTTCTTTCTTTGCTACCTTATCTCTCAAGAAATGATACTTTATTGCTATATGTTTTATTTTAGAATGCATAAAAGGGTACTTTGACATATTTATTGTGCTAGTATTGTCATAATGGATAGTAATAGAATATTCAATACATACTCTAATGTCCTTCAACATCTACTTCATCCATATGATCTATGTACAATTGATTGCTACTATGACATACTCTGATTTTGTTGTAGACTGAGCAATGCAATCATGCTTCTTGCTAAGCCAAGAAATCAACCTTTTACCAAGGAAGAATGCTCCTCCACTAGAAATATTTCCATCATTGACATTTCCTTCCCAATCAACATTAGTGAAAGCATGAAATATAAATTCCTATGATGTATCATACCATAAACCAAACTCAACTGTTCCCTTTAGATATTTTAATATCCTTTTTACTGCCATAAGATGAGATTCTTTAGGATCTTCTTGAAATGTTGCAACAATTCCAACAACATTAGCAATATCAAGTCTAGTATTTGTTAGGTACTGAAGACCTCCAATCATTGATTTATACCTTGTTTAAGGTACATTCCTTTCTTCATCTTCCAAAGATAACTTAGTTCCAGTTACCATAGGGGTTCCAACAGGTTTACTATCATCCATGCCAAAAAATTTCAATAGTTCTTTAAGATATTTGGTCTGAGATATGAATATCCCTTCTTTACTTTGACTAATCTGTAGTCCAAGAAAGAATTTCATCTCCCCAATCATAGAAATTTCAAATTCACTTTTCATCTCTTCTCAAAACTTGTTACTCATTTCATCATTTCCTCCAAAACTATTATCATCATCAAAAATTCAACAATAAATATACCTTCCTCATTGAGTCTTAAGTATAAAGTGTTGTCACCATTGCCCTTCTTGAATCCCAAATGAATCAGATACTTATCCAATCTTTCATACCAAGCCCTTGGTGCTTGTTTCAGTCCATACAAAGATTTCTTCAATATGAAAACTAGATCTTCATTTACTGATAAAGGAAATCCACCAGGTTTCTCAATGTATACTTCCTCTTCAGAGTCTCCATTAAGAAAATCTATTTTCACATCCATCTGATATACTTTGAAATATTTATAAGCAACATAAACCAAGAATAATATGACTACCTCAATCCTAGCAACAATTGCAAAAGTCTCTTCAAAATCAATTCCTTCTTGTTGTGAATACCCTTTACATACTAATATGGGTTTGTTTCTAACAACATTTCCTTCTTCATTCATCTTGTTTCTGTATACCCACTCGGTACCAATCACATTTTTGTCTTTAGGCCTTGGAACCAATTCCCATGTGTTGTTCTTTTGAATCTGATCCAGTTATTCCTTCATGTCTTTTATCCATGAATCATCTCTGCATGCCTCATCTGTGGACTATGGTTCTACGTGCGAGATCAAGCAAATTTAATTTGTAGTTTGTGACCTCTCTTATCTATTATGTAATCTTGTGCTAGTTCCCTTGTTGTTATCACCAATGATCTAATCCTTAGGATGATTTCTCAAAACATATTTGGGTGTGGTTTTTTCCCTTAACTCCACACTTATGCCATTGTCAATTTCCAAGACATCCTGAGATCACTACTACATTTGACCTCATTTTACTACCAAAATTTTTGACAATCAATTAAAAAGGTTTAGGTTGGTCAGATTATAGAAGGAAAACTTCCTTTTTTTTTAATCCATGCCCGTGTTAGTCAAAATTTTGACCAATAAAATGTAGGTCAAAATTTTGACCAACACGGGCATAACTTTAAAAAGGAAAAAGATTTTGTATCTCATTTCATTTGGAGCGCGCTCCAAATGAAATGAGATACAAAATATTTTTTCTTTTAATTTGGAGTGTGCGAAGGAGCTGGAGTCTGCGATTGTTTGAACTATTATTTGGTGAGAGTAAAAGGAGAACCACCTGCCTGCGAGGGTTGCCACTATGATTTGGTTTAAAAGGAGGACCACCTACCTGCGAGGGTTTCCACTATGATTTAGTGTAAAAGGAGGACCACCTGTAAGGATTTCCTTACTCTGCATTTGTCTGGCATTGTTTTATTGGTTACCTACTTAGGGCTCATGAGAAATGTGCTAGGGCATCATGTATTTGGTATTTGCTGGCATGTTTTTTATCATTGTTTATATACATTTGATTCAGAGATGAACTTGCAGAGATGAACTTGCAAAACCCTAAATTTATGAATCACCGCATCATGTTACACTGTAAATGTACTAGTGTTTGGTTTATGATTGTAAGGTTGGAAGAGGAAATATTACAAACAAGATTGAGAAAATTGTGTTTTTAACATTTTTTTTACTAGTATTTGTTTTCTGCCGACTTCGTGTGGATTGGAATGTCAAATCTAACTCCATAGCAAGTCTACCTAGAGTCATAGCTTTCAATTGCAACTGGTATGAGATCATTTGGTGGAGAAATATGAAGGAAATCATGTGACAGTCATCTATAGACCATTTTTGACATATAAATAGGGCAGTCAACTTTCTACAGTCGGCTTTCTATGGACTCTTTTAGACCAGGTGTGACTGTCTACACACTATGGCTTCAGAAGTGCTTAAAAAGACCCCAAATAACAAAGAAACCATAGAATCCTTGCACTCCCAAGACTCCAACTCTTCATCAGTCTTTAATAATGTCTAAAAATGAACAAACCTCAAAGGAATAGGGCTCAATCCACCGAGAACCCCAAAATCCCCAAATTTAGCACTTCTAAACCCTTAATCCAAGGGTTTCTTAAATATCCTATCTACGATCACTTCTAGGTCCAATAGGTAGTTGTTTCACCATTAGATGATCATTATAAGATGATCCAAATCATAATCTATGTTCCTCCTTTAGACCAAATGGCTACTGTTGTAGCATACCAAGCAAATTCATTAAGTTTCCTCTATAAATTATGGTGATCACCCAAACATTCTTCCTTCTCATTAAATTAATGGATTAGGGAACTATGGTACATGTTAATACTCATTCATTCCATGTGTTATAGTGGTCAGAGGTCATGGAATGACCATATTTAATTGGAAACTCACAAAATTGTCAAAGGAATGGCTGAAACTACTCTGCCAGTCAGAATTAATTAAGTAAAAATACAAATACAGACCTCACAAATGCATAGATGTGGTCTAGGATCAATATCTAACTATTCAAAATGCATTGAAATGTAAGACAATGAAAAAATGAATCCAAAATCACTCTAAGAACTCAAGGAAATTGTATTTGAAAAAAGTTTATTTATCAAAAACTCAGTATAAATATATAACCATACTACACCAATCCATCTCTATTCATACCATTCATGAAAGAAGAAATAAATCAATAAGGATTCTGACTGTACCCTCATGGGTAGTGACAGGGTCTATTGGAGAATAATTTACATTTCATTAAAAACCTGAGTATGTTACATTGTTTCTTTGGCATTTATTGATTCTTCTATCTTCCCTTACTCCCCTATGTCTCAAACATACACAGCCATGATATAATAAGCCTCTCCAACCAGTTTACAACCTCCATGTAACCAGTAACAATTAGTTATTAATTGTTTGGCTTAGTTTGGAATACAAAAATATAGACCTCACAAATGCATAGATGTGGTCTAGGATCAATATCTAACTATTCCAAATGCATTGAAATGTAAGTCAATGACAAAATGAATCCAAAATCACTCTAAGAACTCAAGGAAATTGCATTTAAAGAAGTTTATTTATCAAAAACTCAGTACAGTCTGTACACCAGGCCTTTTCTGTCATACAATGAAACTTTGGCATATTTGATGGACTCCTAGAAACTACCCCAACCAATCCCAATCGATTGGATGGATTAGTTTTCACTAAAACATAACATAATCCAATTCCCTCCATTTTCTAATAACCGTTGCATTTCAAATTTTTGAATTACAACATTACAAATTTGGAGTTTTTGAAACTTTTAAAGATAATGAAGCCTTAAGACTTTGAAATGTGACCCAAATGAACTTATTAAGCATTATTAAAATCAAATCTAAACTATTATAAACTTGTAACACCAAATACTATCCTAGGCTCTTATTTTGGTCCTAAGTCCTGTTAGGACTTTTAAGACTTATTACATATTTTCCATTTGCATTGCATGGAATGACCTTATAGGCCATTATAGGTGCCGATACATTCCAATTGATGTCTTTAGATGTCATTAGGTGCATGGTTGTCATTATAGACTCCTGGTAGTCTTTGGATGTTCTAGGTGCCCCTGCACCATGTTCACCACCTTTGAGAGGATTCTTGTCCCAAGAATCAGTCTTGGCATTGGATGTCTAAGTTTGAACCTGTACTTTAGGAATATGGTGCCTTGACAGTTGGTTCTTTTTCCCCCTAGATGTCCACATCTGAACATGGTTGTTTATTGGCTGCCCTTCAATAAGACACTTGGCTGTACCTATTTGAACACAGTTCAAATCCCAAAAGTCTGCATTTCTAGGACTATGCAGTATTGTCCTATTCAATCCTTTGTCCTTTTCTTCCCAAACCTGATTTGTCCTTCCTCCTCTTCCCCTCATTGAAGAACCTCCTCTATTGCTACTATTCTATCCAAAAGCTCTTCGTCTTTCAAACTTCCATCATACATAGGGATATCTCCCCTCACCTTATGCTGCTCATTCTTCATAGCCTTGAATATTCTGATTGTCCTATTGTCTTCGGGATCTATTTGGGAGAAGAGCGAGAGAAGACAATCTAAGATTTTGAAGACCTAGAATCCCTTGTTGAACCCTTAAAGTTGAATTATCCTTTAAAGAGGGTTCCAAGGTGGTGGTTTGAAGTTGAATGAATCCTAGATTGTAGATGAAGTGTGGAGAAAAACTTTTCTGACATCAGAGGGATATAAAAAAGATGGTGATCATCAATGCAGATTTGGATGCAAGGTACATTATGGAGCCATGCATATTCAAGACACATTGTAAGTGCATAAACAAAGTTTGTAAAGTTATAGTTACAAATGGTGTGTTTTGAAATTTTGTTTCCATTGAGATGGTTTAGAGGTTGAATTTGCCAAGGATACTACATGAGAGGCCATATAGGGCACATGGGATTAATGTGGAAGACCAAGTTGAGGTGATAGAGCAAGAACAAGTGCACTTTAGCATTGGGCCATATGAGGATAGCCTATGGTGTGACATCATTCCCATAGTGGATTTTCATTTGATCCTTGGGAGAGCATTGCAGATAAGTAAACGTACCCTCTATGATGGAGCAAAGAACACTTACACATTCTTGGATAGAGGAAAGAGAGTTGTGTTGCAGCCCTTGAAAGATGAAGAAGTGTCATGGACATTGACAAGGAGTGTTGGTATTTTGGAGTGGAATGGACTCTTGGGGAGTGAAGGGAAGACAACAAACAAAAGGATAGAAGAGAAGATTGGTGAGAATGCTAATGACAACATTGAACAATCAATAGAACACCATATAAAGTGTTTCTGAACAGAGATGCATGTGAAGATGAACAGAGAGAACTCAGAGTATGAGGATACTCATGAAGATGACATGATTGAGAAGACAATGAGGATGTGTGGGCCACAAAAGGCAAATGCTCAAGAAGTTGAGATAACAGAGATAGAGAAAGGACTTGTAGAGGTTGCTGATGAACTAGATGAGTGCATGGCTGAAGGAATCCAAGTTAAGAAATTCAAGTGTCCATTAAAAGTTGCTATTGAAAAGATAGAAGACAAGATTGTGAAGAAATCCATAGATGACATGTTTGCATGCCAAGGAGGATGGCATTGGAATGAGAAGTTGAAAGAGGTCTCAGAGGTGATAGGGACCTTAGAGAGTGAAGAGTCAAATCTCTTGAAGATAGCATTGTAGGAAGAAGCCACAAGTTGGCATAAGAAGATGAGGAAGAGGGTTGTGTGGCCTATTAAAAGGCTTATGGAAGAGAAGAAACTACTGAATGGAGGACTCACTGAGATAGTTCAAAAATTTGCTGATGAGGAGAGTGTACAAGTTTTTGAGAGTTGTATAGAAACTAGTAGTCAAGAAAACCTTGTTTATTTTTGTTTCTAACACTTTTATGATAGGTTTGTTGGAGTTTGATAGTATTCACCATGCAAGTGCTATTTTTTCACACATCTATGGGAATATAAACATGAAGGCTAACAAATTTAATGCTTTTCATGAGCACATAATGTTTGATTTTAGGGGCATAGAACACATGAACATGGAATACTCTTTTGTTGTAGGTCCTCAACAAGAAGTGGATAGAGATTGGAGGAAACAAAAGAAACTCCCAATCCAAGGGACTTGGATTGATTTGATCCTTGGGAGTATGGTGCAGGGCACCCTAACAAAGTCATGAAAAGGGGTCACTTGAATGGCTCTTGAAGAATGACCATAAAGATTATAGGATCTAAAAAATCAAAACATGAATCTATCAATGTAATTAGACTTATGGTCCATTTTGTGAATTTGATGGAATGTCATGTAATAAGCCTAAATCTATAAAGGCATGAGTTGATGTACTAGGAGTTAGATAGTATAGGATCTTCAGGATATATTTGTTCCTCTTCTTCCTCTCCTTCCCCTTCCTTATGGGTTTCTTCCTCTTCTTCACTATCAACACCTTCATATGTTGCTCTTCTTTGATTGGATTCCAGTGCTTCAAGCCTAGCTAAAAGTGCATTGTAAGATTCCTGCAACTTTGTGTTCTTCTCCTTCAACTCCTGGATCTCCCTGACAGTACCTGCATTCCTTGGAGGCATTTTCACAAACAATAGTCAAAATTCTTTAGCAAAGTGTTCCTCTATCCCTCTAAGGCACCATTTGTTTTAGATAATTTAATTTAAACTTTGGTTGTGTTAACAGAACTATGTTGACTTTATTTTGTAGTTGTTTAACATGAAAGTTTGTAGATTAATAGGAGTTCATAGATACTAGTTTTCCATAGTTGCCCATCTATAACTAGTGAGATGCACATAACTCATATACCTCATGCTAGTGTGCTTGGATACCTTGTATACACTATTTTTCATTAGACTAGACATTATCCAAATAGTGAGTATTTATATAAAGTGCCATAACACATAGGCGGTCCTCCTTTTACACCAATTAATAACAGTGACAACCCTCACAGGCGGTTGGATAATGTCTAGTCTAATCCAAGCACACTAGCATGAGGTACATGAGTTATGTTCATCTCACTAGATATATATGGGCATTAATGCTCAATTGAATGATACATTCCCATAAAAATGTGAACTCCTATTAATCTACAAACTCTCATGTTTGACAATATCAAGTAACGAGTCATTCCATTCAAGAAAGACCATGTCTGACAATATCAACCCATAACAAAATAAGGAGTATGCAGAATTTAGTGATTGCATCTTCCATTAGAGCCACTTCATATGCATAGGTGATGAACATGCATATTTTCCTGAGTGCTATTGGGAGCTTACCCAGCAACACATGTACTATTGTGAAAATCACCACAAATTTATTTGTTGTTGGGTCTAGCTCCCAGTATTGCTTGGTCAAATATGCATGTTTTTCACCTGTGCATATACCTTCTATGATCAACTCTTATATGCACAGGTGATGAACATTCAAATTTGCCTAAGTAGTACTTTGAGTAGTCCTCCAACACATGTACTATTGTGAAAATCATCACAAGTCCATTTGTTGGAGGAAATCTCATAGTACACATTGTAATACCCCAAAATTGGCACCTATTTAATTTCATCAATTTTGGTGCATTATCTCAATTTTACATCACCAAAGTCATAGTTCCCTAGGCAATTTTCTCTCTCCTACCTGACTTAATTTGACTTGATGTCAATTGCAAAGACCATAAATTGCAATAATCAAACGCTAAATTAATTCCTAAAGTCTTAGACTTTATTAGCTAAATTATCTCTATGATACATTAATTTAATTGTAAAGTCCTATGTGCTTTAAATTAAATTAAATCAAACCACCCCCTTTGGCTAATACACATAAAAAAGGAATTAATTAATTGCTTGTTATTTGAATGGACACCTTTTCTTGAATTAATAATTTGAGATATTCGAAAGGTCCTCATGTGGCATTTTCCATTCTTTTAATAAAGTAATTCATGCTTATTTGTCCCAAAAGGGATATGAAGGGTCAGGAGTTTCGAATCAAGAAACTCTTCCTCCTCTTCTTGGCTCTTCTATTTATTTGGGCTCTTTTTCTTCATTAGGGAGAGCAATTTTTGAGAGCATCTACACTATAGGCATTTTTTAGTCTCATTTGATTCATTGTTTTCAAAGCTCTTTTATTGCATTATCTAGTTTAATTTCTCATATTAGTGTAATTGCATTTCACATTTAGATTAAATTTGCTTACTTGTTCTTAGTCTAATATCATCTTTATTTCAAAATCAAATAAAAATCTCCATTTCATATTTCTTTCAAAGTTTTCTAGATTAATTGCATTCATTCTTAGCTTAGTTTCATTTTGCTCATATTTTCTTTCAAATCCTCCATTGTTGAATTGGTCTCCCGGCTGTTGGTTCTCGTTCTGAGAGTATTCAAACACCCCATTCACATAGGAGGCAACAGGTCGCCTCACCATGGAATTTGGATTGAGTTCTTCATACTCTCTCCCGAATTCTATCAAGTGAATAATGACCATCTTGTTTTGTGTCTGATTTATAGGTTACATTTAGTCACATACATTTTGGTGCCCACCATGGGGCAGAATAGATCAATTTCTGGCCTCATTCTTGATTGGTTTTTCAATTTTAGTGTTGGTTCCAGGCCTTGTATGGCCATGTACAGCTTGAAAAACTTGTAATATAGTAATGGATGGATAGAATGATGAATCCTATTTTTCATACTTTTTTTTTGGTTCATTTTTATAAAGAAATGAATAAGTTAAGATCATTTTGATGAAAGTGGGTATTTGCAGATTTGAGATTCTCTGAATACAGTCAGATTGAAACATCTGGTACAGACAAATTAAAAAGAATCAAGATCTCTAATAATATTAATTGGAAAGATACATGAATTATCTTTCATTTCCTTTTGGTTTGAGTCATTTTTATGCATATTTGTGAAAGTTATGGGCATTTGAGTGAAAACTAGTTTTTAACAATCTGTATTGGAGTTGCAGGCAATGATTTATTCTTAGAAAAATGATTTATGAATGGAAAAAATAAATGGCTTACATATTTGGAAACTAGATTCATTAATAGTTACTATGGATTTTGTTTGGTTTCATTTGGATTATTTTTGAGAAAGATATGTGATTCCCTAAGCAGGGTTTGGTGTTTTAAATCTGATTTATGACAGAAAAATTGCAGTCTGAAAAGGTTATTGGTTGAGGAACCAAATGGAATCATAAGACCTTTTAATTTTGGGAAATGGTAGTTCTTAATGTTGGATAAAAACTTCATTCTTTCCATAAATTTTAATATTGTGATTTTATGGGTCAAATAAATCAATCTTTAAAGACTGTCTTGAAGACAGCAATGTTACATATCTTACGGTTTGCCATTGATTTGTCTTGATTCTGTACTTTCGGATGTGTGCTAAATGTTGGATTGCAGATCTTTGGACCTAAGGTGAGTTCTTAAAATATCTATAACACTTGGTTTGGGCATAAAATTAATCTCTCATGTGTTTGGCTTGAGTGTTACACACTTTCATAGAACACATTTTTTATGCTCTTAATGGGAAATAAACGAACATAGATTTGCTTTCATAGAAGTTTGTGTTTAAGTGCATGCTTGTCTTTTAAACATTAAGTAATTCTTAGTTCCAATATCAAAAAAATCTCATTAAGTAATCTAGGGCATGGATTCATTCCTTTTTTACATGAAGAGTTAAATGCACCACTTTGTGGACTCACTTCATGTTTACTTGGAAAGTTAAATATTCCATGATTCAAACCCTCTTACACTTATGAGTAGTATTGATTAGCAGTCTTAGATTACTTGTGATTGATCTAGATTGCTATCTTGGGTTATTGGACTTTCTAATCTGTTGGCCCCTCATTTCCACCCTATGGTTGCAATCTCAGCGCCACATTAAAGGGGAGGGGTCTACAGGAAAGAAGCATTAATTTTTCCATTAGGCAACCCTTTTGTGCTTTTTGGAACTCACTTGTTTTCTAAGGTGTGGACTCACTTTGAGTTTGTGTGAGGAGTTAAATGCACCACTTTGTGGACTCACCTCACATTTACTTGAAGGGTTAAATGCACCACCTTTAATGCTTCTCAATACTTTTGATAGTGAATTACTTACTTTTTTATTTCTAGAAGGCCTGCTTGGGGATTTCATCACCTCAAGGGATGACCTTAACTCCCATGTTCCGACAGAGTATAAATATTAGGAGGTGAATCCAAAGACACCTCTCTTGGGAATGAGTTAGATTTCACTCTTGGCTAAGCCTCAAAGAACTTTATACCTTTGAGAAGTGAAGGAGGAGATTTGGGTTACCGTCTCCCCCCAGCTGTGTGATTTCAGATTCTTCTCATCTACAGATTTGGGCCTCACGTACCTTGCATATATCGAGGACTCCCTTTAGAAAAGCCATGTATATCCTTGTAGATAACTTGCTAGGATGTTGTTGTGTTTTAAGTGCCTGCTAAAACATTTTCAAGAACATACATAAGTAGAGTCCTTAGGGAGTAGGAATACTAAGTCACTATTCTTGTTCATGCGCAAGGTTTCTTTGTCCCTTGCCCATTGCTTGAAGACTATTTGCTTGAACTCCTTGATTGTTGTCTTACGTGCTTGATCAATGACATAAATCTGATTTGCCTTATGTCCATGATCTGTTTTTCTATTTTCCTGTCGTTCATCGTCAGAAACTGGTTGTCTTGAGTTAGGAATCGATCGATCTTTGCTTTGACTCGCGTTGTCTCTCATCTATTCATCTTATCTCATTGTGCTCTTGCACCTTGCATTGCGATTGTCTTATCTCGGCTGTTCTAGCCATTTCTTTTTGACAATTCATACCAGGTTCATCTTGCATCTTGGCTGTTCTAGCCATTTATCTCCTTTTCGTTATCTTAGAGACAGAGTCTAGCTTTATCCCGAATCTTTGCTCATTACATCTTCATCTATGACTATCACGACTCGAAGTGGCAAGACTTATCCCATTCAGAATGCTATCAAGATCAAAGTAAACCTTGTAATTGAGACATAGGTCACCCTCAATTTGTTATGAAATCTAAACTTTGTGAGAGATCCTCACATTCCTCCTCGTTCCAAGAGTATTACAATCCATTGTTTCAGATACAGTCTGACTTATTATTTCAAGAATATTATAACCCATTGTTTCAAGACCAGCAAGACTCTGAAGGGTCACTTTCTAAAATTGAACCTATTGATTCTTTTGAACCTATCGACTCTTTCACGATCTCTCAAAATACTACCAACAATATGGGAGATCCATTCCACTTCCCAAGGGGAGGTAAATTGAGCGATAGTCATGAGAAATCTCCAAATGACCAAGGTCATGGTCAGTCTCGAAATGACAAGAGTTATGATCAATCCCACAATATTCAATATTTGGTCAACATCCAGGACCTTTGCAATTTGAAACAACGACAAGGGGAGCCTCTCCTAACATTTCTCCAGAGATGGAGACAACTATGCATGAAGTATCTGCATGAATTACCCAAGTCTGAAAAGCTTGATATCTTCTTGGACAATCTTGTCCCAAATTTTGGATACCAAGTATGATTACAAGGTCCCCTCACTTTTGACAATATGATTAGGTGGGCTGTGAGGATAGAAACATTTATGGTCAAGAAGGGAGAATTAACTTTGAACAAAGACAACAAGCAAGGACCTTCTCCCTCAAACAAGGATAAGGATAAGATTATCAACAAAAACATAGATGTTATGAATGAAAGGGTTGTTGACAATGTGATGCCAAAACCCTCAAAGTCTGTCTTTAATCTTAGCTCTAGCATGCAAATAATCAATGCCACTGAGAAGGCTACGACAGAAGCTCAATCGCCTTCCCGATTTGCTAGAAACAAACCTTGGCTCTCTCACTGTTCCATGATCATTGCTCCAGGGAGCAAGGATACTCCTAAACCCAAAACTCCCTTTGTCTTGCGAGGCCCTGCACCTCCCTCTTATAACTACACAAAATCTCTAGCTTGTGCAAACGCTATCCCTCGATCTCATGCAAAGATTGTTCTCAAAGGTCCCGAACCTTCGACATCTAGACCAAAACTATCTATGGATAAAGCCCTCACTAAGGCAAACATCCCCAAAGATCTCGATCTCGACCAGTTTCAATCTATGGTGGGTCATTTGATCTCGCCTCATTATTTATCATTCTCTAAGGAAGATGATCACTTGCTGAGCCACCTGCATAATGCTCTCCTGCACACTGAAGTTATGACAGGCCCCAAGAGTATCCCCCACATCCTCATTGACAATAGTACTAGCCTAAATACTTGCTCTGCTAAGATGCTTACCCAAGCGACAGATAGTTTTGTTCCCGCCAATAGAGAATCTACTGAGTTCTATGATGCCAAGCTAAAAGAAATAGAAAAGACCCTGAAGATCAAAGATATTGGCATGGGGGAATATCAAATTGAGTCCGTCTTGTCATTGAAAACTCTCCCTCCATCTCCACATTCCTATGAGGAACCTTCTAAAGATGGATTTGGTATTAGCTATCAGAGCTATGAGCTTGACCAACTGAGCTACAGCTTGCACTCACATGTAGATTTAGATGATGAAGAAACATAGATTCAGCCTATGACATATGAAAGAACTTTGAATGATCAAAATTCTGATTCAGACTACCAGAAAGAGTCTTATCTACCTTCTCAAGTGCTTCAAGAACATGATCTTGGTCCTCACGAGGAGGATTTTATACACTCTACTGAACAGATTTCTACTACTACAGCTACTACTGAATATGTCACTGCCTCTAATGGCACACATACTAATTGGGAGCAACTATTGGATGCTTCCCTTATCTTGGGTATTCCTCAAGGTATGCCTATTCTAGATTGTTCCATCACTTCTACTATTGAACAGTCTCCTACTACTGCCAACTCCAATGGCACACATACTAATTGGGAGAAACTATTGGATGCTTCCCTCCTCTTGGGTATGCCTATTCCAGATTACTCTGCTACTTCTACTACTGAACAAGATCCTACTGTTAAAGAAACACTTCCTATGTTAGATGACAACTATGAAGAAAGTCTGCCTCCGACTATGTCTCTATCTAAATGGGACTCTATATCAGATGCTACTATGGAAATACCAGCTGATGCTATGCACCTATATGCTAGTCTTAACAACTCAGAAAGAGGAGAAAGTTATGATCCTCCAGATCAAGCTATTGATGATGATCCTTTCCACCCTCCTGTGGAGATCATTCCTATGGCTCCTAGGCCATCTACTCCAAGCTATACTCCTACTGCTCCAGAAAATCATGGGTATGTAAGACCCCATTCTGTTACAGCTTCATGGAATATTGGTAGATCCAGAATTGAAATGGTTCCTATTCGTGCACTCTTACCACCTGAAAGGGGACCTGACTCTTGGAATAGACCATCTTGGTTAGGCTCACATAATATTCCTCCAAACTTATCTGACTCTTTTAAGATGACTCACAATCGACAATGCTCTATGGAAGATTACTTTCTTGATCTATTTGATGCATCCATGAATGATGAGGATGATACTGATATATTTTCACTTGAGCCCATCCCATTGACTTCTCTTCCCCCTTCATCTCCCAGAAAAGTGGCTTGTCCACTTCCATTTCCACCTCTCCACCTGAACCAGTCATATAAGCCTCTTTCATCCATCATTCCTAAGTCTTTTGGAAGTAACTTGGATTTGCAACATAAAAGCAAAAATAATAAGAATCCACTTATATCTCAAGGTCACCATGTCCCATCTAATCGACATGTGACTCTGAAGAAAGAAAAAAGCAATAGAGATGTTGAAAAGACCGCAAAGGTCCTCAAAGAGAAGAAGATAATCAAAGGCCAAAAAATAAATAAAAAATGGATCTCAAAATCCATCTTACAGGCGTTGTCATCAAAAGCACCTCAAAGTAAAGAAGAAAAAGTTCAAAAGCTATGTGGATTCCAAAAAAAGGAAAATCAAAATTGTCATTCGAGCTTCCAAAATTCTCATGCTTCCCTCCATTCCATCACCCTTGCCTCTCATACTTTACACTCTTCACTCCATCTTGCCTTTTCCCAAAATGCATATCAGTATCTCCTTATTGCTAATGGCATGACTAAGAAAAATCTAGAATGTACTCTTCCTAAGCGTTTAGAGCATGGGAAATCTAATAAAGAGTTAAGATATGTCCATGAGGATGTTTGTGGGTCTCACTTAAGTGATCTTTCCTTGACTATGGATCTCTTGATAGCTGAACACTACTGGTTGGCTCTCTTGTTACTGCTACAACATCTGGTTCTGATTCTACAACTTCTCGGTTGCCTACTGCTACAAATACTACATTCTCAGAGATTCCTACTGAAGGAGAGAAACTCAAAGAGCCCATCAACGCTCTTCATTTGAAGAATTTCTATAGCTGACATTCTTAGTATGCTCATGTACATACTTATTGATCCTAAAAAAATCCCAAAAATTGTATATTGCAAAAAATCCTTAAAATTGCAAAATGTCCTGAAAAAATGATCATCTTAGTGAAAACCTGGTAAACAGGCGCTTTGATGTATCTATTATCCCAGTGAAAACCTGGTAAACAGGCGCCTTGATAATACAAAAAAAATACAAAATTTCAAAAATACAAAAAAAATAGAAAATGTGAAAAATACAAAAAAAATGAAATATTCAAAAAAATTAAAAAAAATTAAAAAAAAAGAGAAAAGTACAAAAAAATTGAAAAAGAAAAAAATGTGCCATTGATGAAAACTTGGTAAACAGGTGTCATGGTAGCAAAAATAGAATCTCCGCCAAGATGGTGAAAACCTGGTAAACAGGTGCCTCTTGTTTCCTGAAGCTGCATCTCATCTCAGCATCGCTTGGCTCTTAGTTTCCTGCTTTAGTTTCCTTCCTTTCCTGCTTTAGTTTGTTTCCTGCTTTGGTTTGCTAGCTCATGTGCTTGCCTTTCAATTTTCCTTGACTCTTCATGGATTGGAACTGGTCATACTTGGGGGCATCTCCCTGGTCTAGGGGGCATTGTCCTATCACTTTTAGAAGATTCATTTGTGCATCAGTCACCAGCATTTCATGCTGTGTCTGCCTGTTGATGCCTAGCTACTTTTGAGATCTCTCCTCGAGGATCTCTTGTGTATCGGTCGCCAGTGGTTCTCACTGTGCCTGCCTGCTGATACTTAGCTTTCGTTCAATCTCTCTCTTTTCAGGATCTCCTTCTTACATCAGTTGCTAGTGGTCCTCACTATGTCTGCCTACTGATGTTTCATTCGTGTTTCATTCTCTCTTTTGAGAATCTTCCTTGTATTGGTCACTAGTGGTTCTCACTGTGTTCGCCTGCTAATACTTGGTTTGTGCTTTGATATCTTCTTGAGACTTTGTCTCTTGCGATAGTCACCAGTGGTTTTCCGCTGTGTCTGCCTGCTGTAGCTATCCTGTTGAGACTTCGAATGTTGTTCACTTCCGATTTGACTTCAATCCGCTTGAACACGAACGTAAACTGAAACTAAAACTCTTTGTGTGTTCCTGTGCAGTGTACTGAGCTTTTCTCTTGCTTGTTTGTTTGCTTTATCATTTCCCCTCGAGTGAATCTAAGATGTCTTTCTTGACTGAGAAACGCAAAGACTGGGGGCATGATCTTTTCTTTATTTTCTGCTTGCTGGTTTAGTTCCAATGATCTAAGAAATCTACATAAGAGGGGTGTCCATCTGTAAGAGCCTTCATCTCATATTGGATGGCCATGCGTACCTCGACTCCTTTTATATGGACGCCTTGGTGAGGTTGGTTCTTCTCCTTGTTTGTTTTGAGTGACTTCTTTTGCTACATTTAGAATTGCTAACGCTTGTCTTGCTAAGTGATCGTAAGAGTCACTACGAGCAATCTTTGGCAAAAGAAAGATCTCTCATGTGTTTGGTGTGTTTGTTCACAAGAGACATTCAGGTCATTCTAGCAAATGTTCTTTGATGCTTATGTTAACTTGCTAAATTAAAAGGAATAGGTGTTCAGGTCATTCTGGCTTCTTGTGCCTCAATGCTTACACCTCATTTCGATAAATTTAAGACTTATGTCATATTCATATTCTCATGTTGGGGAGAATTGTATGGCATCTTGCGATTGTCCCATGCTTAAACGAACTCAATGATGATAAATACAATGAGTCCAACAGCCAAGTCCGGAGGATTGTATTTGTTCATCCTAGGCCTACATTTAGACTTGCATCTTTTCATTCTAGGCTTGCATTTGGAGCGCTTTCTTGTTGCTCTCTTGATTGCTTTCTTCTAGATCTACTCATCAAAGGTTCTCATCTTTTGTCCCAGTCTCATCTTGGCTGCATCCTTTTTCGGGATCGAAATCGAAATCTAACATCTCTAGCTAGCTCAAAATCATGTTTTAAATATTGGACTCCTCCTAGATCGAATGCTTGTGCAGTTAGCCTTTTGGTGTCATCTTCCTGCCAGATTCTCATCTTTGCATCATGTTCTCAAATCTTTGCTTCTTTTCATCAAGTCAACTCAAGTCAAATTTAGTCAACCATGGTCAACTATGGTCAAACTTGGTCAACAAGACCTCTACTTTGCTCCGATTCGCTTCTGCAGCTTCGCGAATCTAGTCTAATTGCTTTTGCTCTGCAATCTCTTGTTTATCATCCTTCTGACATGTCATCTTTTGATTTCACTCCTGAGGGGTCAGGATGATTACATCATTTGAATCTTGTCGAATCTATTCTTGAATTAGTCTGATTTGAATCATCAGTTCTCATCGCTAGGGGCATCTTCACGCCTCGCATCTTGTCATTTAGAAATCTATCTCTTAGGTATCTGAGCAATCTAACTCAAATCCTCGAGGATCATTCTTCATTCTGGAGATGGTTCTTGAAATCTATTGGGTATTGGGGCAATCTAACCCTGATTCTTGGGAGTCAATCTTCGTTCTGGAGATGACTCTCGAAATCTCTTTTAGACCATTATCTGGGCAATCTAACCTAGGTCTCATAGGGATAAGCTTCGTATTGGGGCAATCTAACCCTGATTCTGGAGACAGTCCTAATCTCCATCTAAATCTCACTCTGGCGCATTGGGGCAATCTAATCCCGATTCTCGTCTCTCTCAAGAACCGTTGTCTTCGCAATCTAACTTAGACTTCAGAAAATTCATGCTTTGATCTACTTTCATCTATCACTTCAGACTATTCTTTGAATCAATGCGCTGTTCGTACATCAATTCAAAGAGGGGCAAATGTAATACCCCAAAATTGGCACCTATTTAATTTCATCAATTTTGGTGCATTATCTCAATTTTACATCACCAAAGTCCTAGTTCCCTAGGCAATTTTCTCTCTCCTACCTGACTTAATTTGACTTGATGTCAATTGCAAAGACCATAAATTGCAATAATCAAACGCTAAATTAATTCCTAAAGTCTTAGACTTTATTAGCTAAATTATCTCTATGATACATTAATTTAATTGTAAAGTCCTATGTGCTTTAAATTAAATTAAATCAAACCACCCCCTTTGGCTAATACACATAAAAAAGGAATTAATTAATTGCTTGTTATTTGAATGGACACCTTTTCTTGAATTAATAATTTGAGATATTCGAAAGGTCCTCATGTGGCATTTTCCATTCTTTTAATAAAGTAATTCATGCTTATTTGTCCCAAAAGGGATATGAAGGGTCAGGAGTTTCGAATCAAGAAACTCTTCCTCCTCCTCTTGGCTCTTCTATTTATTTGGGCTCTTTTTCTTCATTAGGGAGAGCAATTTTTGAGAGCATCTACACTATAGGCATTTTTTAGTCTCATTTGATTCATTGTTTTCAAAGCTCTTTTATTGCATTATCTAGTTTAATTTCTCATATTAGTGTAATTGCATTTCACATTTAGATTAAATTTTCTTACTTGTTCTTAGTCTAATATCATCTTTATTTCAAAATCAAATAAAAATCTGCATTTCATATTTCTTTCAAAGTTTTCTAGATTAATTGCATTCATTCTTAGCTTAGTTTCATTTTGCTCATATTTTCTTTCAAATCCTCCATTGTTGAATTGGTCTCCTGGCTGTTGGCTCTCATTTTGAGAGTATTCAAACACCCCATTCACATAGGAGGCAACAAGTCACCTCACCATGGAATTTGGATTGAGTTCTTCATACTCTCTCCCGAATTCTATCAAGTGAATAATGACCATGTTGTGTTGTGCCTGATTTAGAGGTCACATTCAGTCACATACACACATGTTTGGAGGTCTGAAGGAAACAAGAGAATTTGAAGAGTCATGAGTCTTAAGATTGTACTTAATATAGCCAAGCTTCATTCAATGGTACATTCAAACATGAAACAAACCATTAAATGCATTTAAAATTTTGGTCTAATTCTGTAGACTGCTGATGCAAAGCCCTCTACTATCACCTTAAATAGGCCAACTCAACTTGAGGATTCAACAAAAAACTTAAATGGAATACACCAAGAAGTACCAAATGATGAATGCTCAATTGTTGTAATGGCAAAGCAATATCAGAATTGTCCATATCTAGAACTTGATTTTTCTATAGTCCTAATGATTTTTCTTATTTCTTGAACATTGTTGACATACTTAAATGGAATACACAATACCAAATGATGAATGCTCAATTGTTGTAATGGCAAAGCATCAGAACCGTTCATTTCTAAAATTTGATTTTGTATAGTCTTAATTATTTTTCTATAGTCCTAATGATTTTAAAAATTGTTGACAAAGAGTGTTTCTTTTTTTTATTATAGTATAAATGATTTTTCTATAGTCGTAATGATTTTTCTTATTTCTTGTCTTTTGTCCCTTTTTGATTTCCTATGTCTGTGCTTTGTGACAGGATTTTGTCACCTTCTTTTGATGGTATATTTCATTCACTCTATGTGGAATACTATTTTGTTCCCTATTTTATTTCAACTTGATATTTCTTTCATTTTTCATATACACAGAGACTACACATGTTGATAAAAAAATGAGCTATTTGATTTAGGTTTACTTTTCATTATTGTAAATGGTTAATATTTCTGATGGTACTCCTTGGTGTATTCCATATATAAATAATCATATAAAAATAATAAATGTAGTAATGATGGTGCGATGCATTATTGATATAGGCTCGATTGCTTGTCAATGTGCCAAACTATCAATGTGGTGGTGGGTGTATGCACCCAAAAATGGTCGCCTAGACTTTGGGCCCCATTTATTTGATTTATCAACCCTGAATCATTTTGATCAATAATCAATATTTTCAACATTATCAATCTCTTGATCAAATCTTAATTTCGATCATATATTGGATTTTTATCCTATGGGCTAACCATTTATCCTAAGTCTTTATTTAATTAAAAGGAATATTTCCTCCCCTTTCAATTAAATAAAAAGCCCCCACTTTTTCTCTTATCCTAAGTTGCACAAATAAAGCATTATTCCTATTTTATAAAAAGGGAAAAAGCACTTTTTGTCTCACATGAGGCTCAAAAGTCAACACTTCACTCTCATTGGAGGATGTTTGTGCACATGGATTGCTCCTCTTTCAAGCTCCACCGCTGATTAAGATCTTTTGCCTCTTAATCTCCATGGTCCATTCCTTTGCATTTCTTATAAAAGGAGAGCTCTCTCCTTCATTTGCATATCCTTGTTTTATGCTATTGTTATGCTGCAGGTTTTGGAGCTCTCTTTGAAGACACTCAAGCTTTGAAGCCTTGACATTCTTAGTTGCATTTCATAATAGTTTTGCTTTCATAGTTGCATTCATGGCATTCTTAGTGTAGATTTCCTTTTATGCAATCTCACATAGTCTAAATAGGAAGGATTTGTAATCCATTGCTATTTCCTTTCATAGATTAGATTTCTTTTCAAGCATTGCATTGTTATCATTTAGCTTAGCTTGCACATTCATACTAGTTGCATTTGCATTTCATTTCCATTTAGATTCTTGGAGATATTGGCATTGTTGCCCTTGTCTTCACTTGAATCTCTCATTGGATGGTTGACTAGCAAGGTCACTTTCTTGTAGCTCTAGCTGAGAGCAAAACTCATAGTCCCTTGCAACTCCATGCATAGAGAGCTATGAGCCGATTTGTGAGGCCTCATCCTTGAGCAACCTTGCATGTAATGGTTCATAGAAGTGCATATTTTAGTGTGTACATTTCTGGCGCCCACCGTGGGGCTGAGTAGATTAGCTTTGTCCCTTTAATTCTGCATTTTCCGTCAATATTTTCGTCAATTTTTAGCTTCATTTTCAGTCTCTGAGTTTTTTTCTCAGAGTATCGCACGATACTTCTCAGAAATATCGCGCGATATATCTCTGTATAGCGGTGCGATACTTCGCGCTTGCTAGAAATATCGCCTTCTTTGAAGAGAAATATCGCGCGATAGTTCGCCCCTAACAGACTATCGCTCGGCCTGCCTGGAGTATATCGCCCACTAGTACTGAGGTATATCGCCTGGCATAAGGCGAAATGGTATCAAAATTTTAAGTGTGATATATCGTTGGAAAGGTCTTTCTAAGCCTAATCCAACCATGATGGTTTCATTTTCAGATTTTATCATTTGATCAGTTATTTTTGCAGATTATCTAATTTTTCATGTACTAATCATTGGTAGATTTTGGATTTTGATTCTCCTAACTCTTGTTGGTCTAACAAGTTGTGGTTGTAGGTGCTCTCATTACTTGAAATTTGTCAAAAGAACGCATGTCAAAGAGGGCTACTAATGGTTTTTGTAGGGCTGCCCAAGCATAAAAACAAAAAAAAAAATCTTGCTTGTTTATTTGCTTTCCTTTTAAGTGTGGCAAAGACTAGTTGTTTCATTTATTAGGCACTTAAGATCTTGTTGTAGGAATTCTTGGGTGGTAGGAGAAGTATGCTCTTCACCATTTTGGTGAATCAGAAAATCTTGACCCATCTTTGAATTTTGAAAACAAGAGGGTAAACGAACTTTGCTTGGTGTGTTTGGGAGAGATTCTTGAGATAGGGGAGTATGCTCTTCACCCTTGTGGTGAACCAAAAACCTTGAACCTCAAGAGTTGATCCACTTCTTTGTTTAGTTTAGGAATCCTTTAGCGGGCCTGCTCTTGAGCAATCAAGAGGAACGACTCAAGTGGGGACAACCTTGTCATCATTTTCCTTGGTGGCAAGTGATTCCAACTCACTATAATCTCAAGGCTATCAAGGACACCAAAAACCTTGATAGACATAACACTTGTCTTCGTTTGATGTGAGTAGCTCATGGGATTGCGACCATGAGGAAAACATTGAACAAGAATGCTTAAGGTACTCTTGAGGCCGCGAGGTCCTAGTCCTTTATGAGGAGCAAGAGGGGTGTTGTGAACGAAAATCCTTATTAAGAACCATTAGATAGAAGCCACCCTCTTTTAGCCGCTTATCTTCTTATTGCAAGGATTGATCCAAGTGGTTTACCCAGATCACCTTAAGATACTCACCATATGTGTCCCTTTGGTTGTGTCATTTTGACATTTCCATGACAAAGCCAACATCTCTTGTGGGTAACCACTTGGTGTGAGGCGAGGGGGCATCAAGTTGTGGGCTAAGTTGATGAGTAATGAGCCTTGTCTTGTATTGAACATTTGCCTTGACCTTATTTGGCCTAGTCTGGAATTGGTCTTTGTCTTTGTCTAGGGGGCATAACTGTTAGCATGGGTCCTTTAGGTGCGTTTGTCTCTAGGGGCATTTCACAACAGGTGTTTTTCAACACCACCCCAAAATAGTGTTTTTTTTAACACTACCCTTGCGTCGAGTGTTTCTTAACACTTATCAGATGTCTTGCCTATAGTCTAAGTATGATGTGATAGTGCTCATTAGCAGATATGATACTCAGAGTTTGACTCTATGACCAACACACATGCACTTAAACAATTAACTCGCTGACGATATGGTGACTTTATTTTTTTGTGTGCTGTCTATGAGGATTTCTTTGATGAGTGGTCTCTCCCTGAGAAGTCTCCGATGATGCATAGCTAGAAGACTGAGGGTATGAGAACATGTTTTATTTCTTTATCTGATTGTGGGTATATTTTGTTAGTCCTAATTGTCATGAGCATTTATGCTGGTCTTACTTGACACTATGGATTGACAAGGTATTATCCTTGACTGTTTTGCAAGTGCATGCTTCTAGTTATCTTGACTTTCATATGTCTTGATACAAGCATAATCTTGCCATATCAAACTTAGGTAATCTCACTGCATTAGTCATCTTGACCTCCATGTCTTTGATGCCTAGGTGAGATTTCCACATTTCTATCTGATAAAGATCATATTCATATCCACATAGTTACGCTAGTGTGCATTGTATGATCTTACGACGCTACCAATAACGCTCGATGATGATAATTAGATGTCTATAAGCGTTGTGACCTTGCAAGTCAACCACTTTCATAGTAGCTTGCATTCTTAGGTTCATCATAGTTTAGTTTTTGCATCTTGCATATGGAGAGAGCTCTCCTTTTTAGCATTTATGGACTAGTTGGTCAACTGTGCTCATTTTTTGATTCTTCTTGATCATATCTTTCATTTCGGGTCTTTCATATCCAATCATTTTCTATCCATTTTCGGACTCAAAATCGAAATCTGAGTCGCGTTTCCAAATTTTCCCTTTCTTTCAAGCAGTTGATTGACCTTTTGAGGCATAATTTGATTTCCGGTGGAATTTCTTCCTTCCATGTCTTTCAAATTTTCTAGTCTTTCATTCGCGCTATTTCTAGTCTTCTATTTATATTCTTCTACTTCCTCACTGGGGCATGTTTCATTGCCTAATGGTTAACCTATTTGACCCTTACATTCGATTATGACTTCCTTCTGATTTGATCAAATCTTTATCAATTTGCTGTTCTCCTCTCTATGATTTCGATTTCGACTCCGAGGGGGCAGTACTTATGGGATTCTCATCCCTGATTCTCTTGATTTTCCTGATTCAGACATCTTTTGTGAGCTTTTGCTCAAAATTTGAGATTCTTATCTCCCATTTTTTAGACTTGATTATTGCCTAGCAGCGACGGTGATAGTTTTGTCTAAAGCTTGATTTGCACCTAGCAGCGACGGTGTTGGTCTAAGCTTTTGTTTATGTTTGTCCAGATGTGATCCCGAATCGACCTCATATCTGAGTTGTTTTGTGATCCCAAATCGATCTCACATTTCAACTTCATTCTTTGACTACATGTGTTCCCAAATCGATCACACATTAGTCAAAGAGGGGCAAATGTATGCACCCAAAAATGGTCGCCTAGACTTTAGGCCCCATTTATTCAATTTATCAATCCTGAATCATTTCTATCAATAATCAATATTTTCAACAATATCAATTTCTTGATCAAATCCTAATTTCGATCATATATTGGATTTTTATCCTTGGGCTAACCATTTATCCTAAGTCTTTATTTAATTAAAAGGAATATTTCCTCCCCTTTCAATTAAATAAAAAGCCCCCACTTTCCTCTTATCTTAAGTTGCACAAATAAAACATTATTCTTATTTTATTAAAATGGAAAAAACATTTTTTGTCTTATATGGACATAAAGTCAACTCCTATTTTCTTATTGGAGGATACTTGTGCACATGGATTGCTCTTCTTTCAAGCTCCACCTTTGATTAAGACTTTTGCCTCTTAATCTCCATGGTCCATTTCCTCTCATTTCTTATAAAAGGAAAGCTCTCTCCTCCATTTTCATGTCATGTTTTTGAATACTAATCTTATGCTGCAGGAATTCTTGAAGACTTTTGGAGCTTTTGAAAATCTTATTGTTCTTAGTCTTTCATTCTTGCATTTTAACTTCATTTCATAACTTAGTTTCCTTTGATGCAATAGATTTAACTCACATAGCTTAATAGGAGGAATTTGTAACACTTGTTCTTTCCATTTCATAGTTTAGTTGCATTGCATTTTCATTTCCATAGACTAGTTTGCATTGCATTTTCATAGTGATTCTTGAGGAGATTGGCACTCTTGCCCTTGTCCTCATTTGAATCTCTCGTTGTGTGGTTGACTAGCAAGGTCACTTTCTTCTAGCTCTAGCTGAGAGCAAAACTCATAGTCCCTTGCAACTCCATGCATAGAGAGCTATGAGCCGATTTGTGAGGCCTCATCCTTGAGCAACCTTGCATGTAATGGTTCATAGAAGTGCATATTTTAGTGTGTACAGTGGGTAGTGTGTGTTGAAGACTTCATAGACATAGAGAAACCCTGGACGACAATTTTGGTGCTGCCCAAATAGAAAAAAGGTTGCTAATGTGTATATATTTAATGTTTCTAATGTAAATACTATTCATTATATTATAAGAACTAATGTAGATTGGGCATCACAGGGAAATAATGGTTGCAGATACTTTAGTTGGGTCGATGACAACTCATTTGCATCTATCCACCCTTCTCCACTTATCCGCAATGAAGGATTTGAGTGCAAAATGTGTCAGGCTAGGGCAAATTTTGAAATTATATTTTTACGATGCCTTCTCTATATTGTAATCACATATCTTTGTTGCGACCATATGCAGAGATGAACTCAGGAATTAGTTAGTTTAGTATTTTCATATTGTAACTAATATTTTAATATGGATATGACGTAACTTCTCTTTGCCTCAAGTGCGCATATATATGGTTTACATCATTTTTTAGAATAATTCTTCATGTTTATGGCTCAGGTGAGCCCCAATCTGCTATCAATCACATGATTTAACATATAGTTTTTTCTTGGTTATTCCATTTGTTCCTTGACCTTTGAAGGCCATTTGGTAATTTCAACTACACCTAAGGATCCATCAGTAGTTGTGGAAAATAGGATTCATGTTGCAATGCCCAAGCTGAGAGATGGGAAAGAGAGGCAAGAAGAGTGGAAAGAAGATGATATTCCTGAGATCATGGATGGACACAATGTTGCAGACTTTATTGATCCAGATATCTTGAAGAGGCTTGAAGAACTGGAGAGGGAAGAAGTAATTTGGATGGAAGCTAAGGGTGACGAGGATGATGAGACGGGGGAAGATGAGATGGGCTTGCCAACATTTGCTGAATACAAGGTATCAAAATCATAGGCTATAAGTATTAGAATATAAACTATTGTAAAAGGAAGAAACACATATGTATCATCATTTAATATAAAATATAAAAGTATCCCACGGACACAGAGTTTCTATTATAACAACCATCCTCTAATCCCATGGTGTCCTAGTATCAAGGTAAGAACAATTTACTTAATCCATCATATAAGTATCATCCTAAAGTTTAAATAGACATTGACTATGGATTAACTATCACTTTCAAGCTTGAGCGAGCCTTCATACCACACACCATTCATATATTTGTACGCAACGCTGATTTAGGCTGGAGGTAAACTACATGTGTCATGTAAACAACATGGTTGAATGCAATCTCTTTTGCGCATTTTCAAGAGTTTTCCCACCAATAAAAGCGTAAATAACGCATTGAACGTAATCTACAAACACTGCGTGGTATGAAGTCTCACTGAAGTTTGAAGTTTGAAGTACAAGCATTCTCCCTTTATTCCAGTGAGGGATTGGAATGAGTTCATTTTGGATGCAAAGGAGAAAGGGGATACTCAAAGAGGAATTACACCAAAAAATGAGAGAAGAAGGTATGCAATAGTATTAACTACTAGTAGAATGTAATAATGCACTAATTAGTGATCTTTATATCTATATCATGTAACATATTTCAAAGTTTTCATACGTTGTAGGACACATCAAAGGTAACAAAGGCCAGACTGCAAAAGATTTCACAATAGCTGAGAAACATAATTGTAGGCATCATGGTCACAATTTTTTGGAGACAATGTAATTTAGTTGTATACCTAGACAATGGAAAGCAACTTTCACTCCTCCGATTCCAAGTTGACACTGCGGGATCCAAAGAGCATAGATAAGGAATAAATTTAGAGAGCAAAGGAGGGCCATAACGACCAAAATAATACAGGATGAACCTTAAGTTAAATGAGGCAACTGCAAACATTTTAATACATTTTTATTATTAAATAATGAAATTTGCATATACTAGTGTTCTAAGCCCCCTTTATCCAAATTTTATTATTTAATAATAAAATTCTATTAAAATGTTTGCAATTGCCTCATTTAACTTAAGGTTTATCCTATATTATTTTTGTCATTATGGCCCCCCTCTGCTCTCTAAATTTATTCTTTATCTATGGTCTTGGGATCCTATAGTGTCAACTTGGAACCGGAGGAGCGGAAGTTTCTTTCCATCATCTACATATACCACTCAATTACGTTGTCACCAAAAAAATGTGACAATGATGCCTAGAATTATGTTTCTCAGTTGTTGTGTCCCAGGACCCCTTATGACCCTTTACGACCTCTAAGAACACATCTTAGAGGTCTTAAAATGTCGTAAAGGGTCATAAGAGGCTCCTAGGAGGGGCCAGATGAGCTTCCACCTTCACGCGGTTGGCCCTGTTAAGTAGAGAATGTTAATTAAACTATTCTTGAAACAAAGAGAAGCTCAACAATTTAAGGTCTCATTCCACAGACAAATTAAATTAGACTTACAAAGCCTCTTATTGTAGTTTGTAATAAGATTGATTTTCAACCACTAGAGACTAATCTACAAGCTTGAAGAAGCAGTATATTTTGGAAAATGAAGAGTGGAAAGAGGATGATATTCCTGAGATCATGGATGGACACAATGTTGCAAACTTTATTGATCTAGATATCTTGTTGAGGCTTGAAGAACTGGAGAGGGAAGAAGGGCTTAATTTGGATGGCAACTAAGGGTGACGAGGATTTCGCAATAGCTGACAAACATAATTGTAGGCATCATGGTCACATTTTTTTGGAGACAACATAATTGAGTTGTATACTTAGACAAAGTGCAACTTTTGCACCTCCGATTCCAAGTTGACACTGTAGGATGGAGAACAACTTGGAACCGGAGGTGCAGAAGTTTCTCTCCATCATCTGGGTATACCACTCAATTATGTTGTCTCCAAAAAAATGTGACCATGATTCCTACAATTATGTTTCTTAGCTGTTGTGTCCCAGGACCCCTTATGACCCTTTACAACCATTTACGATCCCTAAGAATACATCTTAGAGGTCTTAAAATGTTGTAAAGGGTCATAAGAGTCTCTTAGGAGGGGCCAGATGAGCTTCCACCTTCACGTGGTTGGCCTTGTTAAGTAGAGAATGTTAAACTATTCTTGAAACAAAGAGAAGCTCAATAATTTAAGGTCTCAGTACAAGCACTAGAATTGAGTTTTTTTGCACAGGCTAGGAAATTTTTGTATATCAACATGCAATAGAGTTTGGGAAAAAAACTCTATTGCATGTTGATATACAAAAATTTCCCAGTTGTGCCAAAAAACTCAATTCTAGTGCTTGTACAACATGACTGGTGCCAAAACAGGGCTCTCCCAATCATTGACTGTGACCCGCTGGCAATAAGCAATAGAACGAGTGTGGACACCTGAAGATAAATATCAAATTTGGGAAAAGCACCTGCAACAACAAAGGCAATAGTTGTAGATACATATGAGGATATCCCAAATCCCTAATATAATAAATACGGTGAAGAAAAAGAGTAATGCAAAAATTATTACTATTTTGGAAGATGCAAATCCAACCGAGGAGATGCTGAAGAGGACAGATGAATTGATGGTGCGAGCATGTCATTTTGAAGTAAGAAGTAATGAATCTTTAGTTATAACAAAAGTTCAATAAAGGTTTATATTTTATACTCTTTTATGTTGTGAACTAAAATATGTATTTGTTCTTGTTAGAGGATTTTTTGCTTGCTCAATTACCTGGTCATGGACATCGCGGTGAGGCCGATAGTAGCATCATGCAAAATAGTAATAATTTCTGCATTGACTCTTTTTAGTTTTTTCTTCACTATATTTATTATATTAGGGATTTCTAGGATATCGTCATCTGTATCTACAGATATTGCCTCTGTTGTTGCAGGTGCTTTTCCCCTATCCTGAACATCAAATTGTGACAAAAATATCAGTAAAACTATCATAATAACTCCATGAATGTTGTTTTAAGTAATTATCTATGAATGTTGTGTATTAATATTAAATTATATGTCATGTTAATGAATATTGTTATGTGTTAATGGGGATTTTAGATTGATGTTAGGGGGAGGGGGGGTGAGGCCAGATGAGCTTCCACCTTCATGTGGTTGGCCTTGTTAAGTAGATAATATTAAAGTATTCTCAAAACGAAGTGAAGCTCAAACTAACATACCTTCATTATTTAATCAATTTCATTCATTCTAGGTCTTTTCTCATAAGTGAATTTTGAATGTTTCATTGTCAAGCAACTATCAAATAAAAAACTAGAAGGGCCAATAGTCAACTTCTCATTGTCATTGTTTGGCATGATTTGGCTTCATTTTGTGTAAGTATTCTCATATTGAATGCGTCAACCTCTCTTGGCCTAATGTGGATTATTTCATTGGTTTGTGTTTTTGAGTAGGTGAAGTGTTAAATCAGTTCCTATCTTCTATTCTTAATTCGTTCAAATTGTAGGAGGGCCTGACAGATATACTCAACATAGAATTGACTGCTAGTCTGGGCAATTGAACACAATGAGTCTTTGGCTTGAGAGAAAGAGTTGGGTAATGTTGTTTTTGGAGACCTGTGTAATTGTCCTCAGTGGCCTCTTTTTTTTAACAGGTTATTTTTATATATATGTAGTGTCCATTTTTTTTAATACAGATTCTTTTTGTGTATATGATAGTGCTATGGAACCTAAATAAACAATTATAAATGTAATAGATAATGTCTTCAATGAAGGAATTGATGCACCACATGTAAACCAAAATCCATGCTTAATGCCATTTTGTGCAAAATGAGTTTGTCTATTAGCATATCAGATTTTGTTACACCCTTCATGATTGTAATGCTTAAGTTAAGTACTGATGCAATTTTCTAAAGTAGCAAGTTTTGTTGTCATTGTTTTTTTTCTAGTGGTTCTGAGGAGATCAAGAATTATCAAGGAAAGATATTGAAGTGGAAAGGAAAAGTTTTTGAGAGGTTACAAATATTGAGTCATCAATCAGGTATACTTTTTTTTAAGTAATCGCTACAAAAATGGTTAAGTTTTCCTGAATTTTAAAAATAAGTCATAATTATTCAGTATCATATTCTTAGTTGCAATTTGCAGGTCCTCATACCATAAATTTTAGAGTTCAACTCTTACATGGACAAAGTTGTAGGTTATATTGAACCATCTGTTATCTTTTTTTATTCTTTAGTTGTCAGAAAGATTAAATTCACATCCTAGTTGTCATTGTGTTTGGGACATAAAGCTTTATTTAACTAAATTAATTCTTTTAATATTGAGATAAAAAATCTACAAATAAAGCCTAGACTAGGGACTTGACACTTTTTGGGCATATTTCATTGACTCCTCAAAATGAGGAGCCTTTATTTCAGCTACCTCATCACTATCATCCTCATCCATTGCCTCGGGGTTCTCACTTGTTTTTCTTTCACATTCAATATCCTGTAAAAGTGCAAAGGAAAGAGAACATGACAAATTGAAAAAATAAGATACAAGTTGAGGAAAATTGAATCAAAAAATGTAAAATTCTAACAAACCAGTTCAAAAAAAACCATTAAGAAATTCATAACCAAATCTAGTTTGCAAAAGCCACCGCAATTGAAACTCGCCTTCTCAATATTTTCTCTAATAGCATACTTGCAAGCCCCCTGAAAAATCTCTTTAATATCAGTTCCATTGAATCCTTGGGTATAACAGGCCAATGCCATTAAGTATAATGAAAACTATTTTCTTGGTTGTCATACCATCCATCTTCGTCAACAACTGGTTAAGGACTCTATCTGTAACACCACCAGCATCCCCAACACTGCTTCCATGTTGCAAACATGCAAACCAATTATGCATCACCAGTCATAGCCTATCTCTCAAATAGTTCAAACAAAATGAAAAAACCCATAGTTTCACGCAGAGCAGAGCAGATGGATTGCTAGAGCCCACTGACAAATATTTGTAATATCTCATCAATAAATATAATGGATGGGGCATTCTTCTTAGACTCCTCAAAAGCCTTATGGAGATTTCTTTCACTTTCTCCAACCAACTTTGACATGATCTCAAGTCCATTGATACAAAAAAAGAAGGCACTAGTTTCATTTGCCACTGCCCTAGCAATTAAAGTTTTCCCAGAACTAGGAGGCCCATAGAGAAAAATACCCTTTGGGGGCTTCACACCAATAGATTTGAAGAGTTGTGGGTGTCTAAGAGGAAGCTCTACCAATTCACGGATCACCAGTTAGAATTAGTTGAACTAGACTTTCTTTGTTGTAGAATTGATTTAGTATAGAATATTTTCCAACGGGATTTTTTTTTTTAAAGCAAGGTTTTCGTAGCATTATCTACATCTTGAGAAAAAGTTTCCATAGCTAAATTTCCTTGCCACAGTTAATATTTCTCTAAAGACTTACAAGTTAGTAAGTCCCCGGCTAGAATAGACACATTTGTCACTTCATTAAGATGACAATTGTGTACTAAGTTTCCTAACTGTATAAGTCATCATCATCTTTATTATTTGTTGTAGAAAATACATCCAAAGCACCAGCAGAAGCACCAGGAAATCAAAATTCAGAACCAAAGCCTCAATATTCTTGTAGTGTTTGTGCAAAGGCTTGATACTTCCAAATATCAGCATCATTGACACTTCTTCAAGCATATTTCATTGACTCCTCAAAATGAGCAGCCTTTATTTCATCTACCTCATCACTATCATCCTCATCCATTGCCTCGGGGTTCTCACTTCTTTTTCTTTCACGTTCAATATTATCTTGTAAAAGTGTAGAGGAAAGAGAACATGACAAATTGAAAAAATAAGATACAAGTAGAGGAAAATTGAATCAAAAAATGTAAAATTCTAACAAACCAGTTCAAAAAAAACCATTAAGAAATTCATAGCCAAATCTAGTTTTCAAAAGCCGCCACAATTGAAACTCACCTTCTCAATATTTTCTCTAATAGCATACTTGCAAGCCTGCTAAAAAATCTCTGTAATATCTCATCAATAAATATAATGGATGGGGCATTCTTCTCAGCCTCCTCAAAAGCCTTCCAGATATTGCTTTCACTTTCTCCAGCCAACTTTGACATGATCTTAGGTCCATTGATACAGAAAAAGAAGGCACCAGTTTCATTTGCCACTGCCTTAGCAATTAAATTTTTCCCAGAACCAGGAGGCCCATAGAGCAGAATACCCTTTGGGGGCTTCACACCAATAGATTTGAAGATTTGTGGGCGTCTAAGAGGAAGCTCTACCAATTCACAGATCACCAGTCAGAGCCTATCTCTCAAATAGTTCAAACAAAATGAAAAAACCCACAGTTTCAAGCAGAGTAGAGCAGATGGATTGCTAGAGCCCAAAGCAGTCTGGAAAATAGAACGAGCAGGGACCCGCTGGAAACAAGCAACAAAACAAGTGTGGACACCTGAAGATAAATATCTAGACTAATCACTGATCAGGATGCAATTGGTGATTAGTCTGGATATTTATCTTCAAATTTTTTTTAAACACTGCGCGTTTCATCAAAATTTCAACCCACCTGCGTCGAAACTCTGGCATAAAATTGACCATTTTGTGTCAAAATGTGGCGTCGTAGGTTTGGCATCCTGGTCGGAGCTGCTAAATATTTTGACCAACTTAGGTCAAAATATGACCGTCGCGAGTTTGGCATGCTAGTCGGAGCAACCAAAGTTTTTGACCAATCTTAATTTATATTGGTCGAAAGATCGACCAATACACGAACACGTGCCAATGTTATTTTTGGCTTAGATTGCCCTCTTTTTTGACCAATATTTGAGTCGATCATTCGATGGTTTTAGGTATGGGTCGATATTTTGACGCAGATAATAGCGATGAACCAGTTGGTTGACTATTTGACCATGTTGGGTAGAAACTTCAACCAATATTGCGTCAAAAAATGGTGCAAAATGTACTAGTGGATGCTTCATTTCTTTCATTCTCATTCTATGTTGTTTGCATATTGTCTTGATTTGTATTCATATTTTTCAAAGAAATCTCATTTGGGTTAAAGCCACAATATTTTTCTCTAACTTGAAACTTTTCATCCACTCTCACATTAGCACTTTCAATCAGCTTCCCAGTTCTCAAATTGTAGCATCTATAAGATTTACTTCTAGTAGAATATCCAAGGAATATTCCTTCATCACTTCTAGCATCAAATTTTCCTATACATTCATCTCTCTTAATGTAGCATTTACTTCCAGGAATTATAAAATAACTAACAGTAGGTGTTTTACCATAGCATAGCTCAAATGGTGTCTTGGATGTACCTTCTCTGATTTGTACCCTATTCATTGTGTATAATGTTGTATTAACTACTTCTCTCCAATGCATATGAGGAACCTTCCCTTCTATCAACATGGTTCTTGTAGCATCAAGAACTATTGTGTTTCTTCATTCAACAACTCCATTTTGTTGTGGTGTCCTAGGTGCAAAAGTCTATCTCATAATACCATGCTTCTCACAAAAGTTATTGAATTCATGTGAATTTAATTCTCTACCTTTGTTTGATCTCAAACGATTTATCTTCAAGCTTGTCTCATTCTCAACTTTTTCCTTATAAAACTTAAAAGTTTCAAATGCTTCTAATTTTTCTCTAAGAAATCCAACCCACATCATTCTAGAGTAATCATCAGTGAATATGATAAAGTACCTATCTTTGAAGTATGACCTAGTCTGTGTAGGTCCACAAAGATCTATATGAATCAGTTCCAACTTTCCATTTGTTGAGTATCCTTTTCTTTCAAAACTACTTTTTGTTTGCTTTCCAAAAACACACTCTCTACATGTAGTGTTAGCAGGTTTCACAATCTTAGGTAGATCTCTGATAGCATTATTGTTAGATTCTTTTACCATGTTATCAAAGTTGATATGAAAAAACCTTATATGTCATAACCAACTATCATCAATCTTTGTAACAAAACAACTGACCTCAGTAGATTTCAACTAAAATATATTACCTTTGGTCTTAGTACCAGATGCGATCAGTTCTCCATCAATTCCTCTAATAGAGCAATGGCCATCCTTGAATTCCAAATGATATCCACTATCCACAAGTTGTCCAACACTCAACAAATTATGTTTTAAGCCATCCACAAATAGTACATCATCAGTGTTAGTCTTACCATCTAAAGTAATTGATCCTTTGCCAACAATCATTCTAGGAGTATTATCACTAAATCTTACACCACCATAAAAATTCTTAGTTGAATGAATCTACTCTTGTCACCAGTCATGTGATGTGAACATCCACTATCAATTATCCAATTAGTTTTCCTATCAACATGAGACACTAAGGCTTTTTCTTCATAAACAACATCCTCTTCTTTGATTGCAAAAAAACCCAGCACATCATTGAATTCATCATCTAAATCTTTATATCCATCAATAGCATAATAACATTCCTTATCATTCTTTTATTTCTCATATTTAGGCCTATGCTTAGGTATTCTAGTTGGACATCTGGATGAAAAATGACTAACATTATTGTAGTTAAAACATTTCAAGGGTAATTTTCCTTCAAACTTACCTTTGCCTTTCATTTCTCCCCTAGTGATTAGGGCCATGATCTTCTCATCTACTTGATTGTCTAGTCTTTGAATCTCTTCCCATTCTTCATCATATTCTCCAAGATCTTTGTTGTGCTTATTTAATCTGCTAGATCTAGCTTCAACAGATCCAGTTCTATGAACACTCACCTTAAATGTTGTCTCCACCTTAGGTAGTGCATCTGTTAGCTCTATGGTCTCAAAGGTAGTTAGTCTTTCTACTAACATTTCTCTGGTGAGATCTTTGTAGTATGGTATGGTCTCCTCCAAAGCAAGAACTTTGGGTTTGTAGGCAGGAGTCATAGACCTCAAAATTTTCTCTATGACTTCATATTCTATATAAGTACCTCCAATTGTTTCTGATTCCAATCACACATTCAAATACTCTTTGAACATACATTCTTATTATTTCATCATCCTTCATTTGTATTGTCTCCATCTTTGTCCTCCAATTCTGCATATTTGCTCGCTTAGTGTATTCATCTCCTTCAAATAGTGCAACTAATCTTTTCAAGATCTCAATTGCCTTTGTTAGATCTTTGACCTCTGTGAATTCACCATCAGATAGTGCATTAACCAAAGCTTCCTTTGCAACAACATTGCATACAAACCTTTTCCTTTCTTCTTCAGTAGTAGTATGTGTTTCAAGGTCTTCTTCCTCTATGATAGGCACATATTTCTAGGTAATGAGCCAATATTCCAATCCCATACACATCAGATGATTCTTCATCTTCTGCTTCCATGTTTCAATTTTTTTTCCATCAAACTTAGGACTCTCCTTTCTAAATAAGGCCATTCTAATCTTTACCTCAAGTTGTTAAGCTTTTCTGACTGAGGACCAAGAGCTATGATACCAATTGTTAGAATAACAATATCCTAATCAACTGAGGGGGGGGGGGGGGTGAATCAGATGATTCCAATGTACTTTACTTCAAACTTTAACTTCAAACTTATTGTAAAGAACAAGATACTGAACTAAAAAGTAAATGCAACAATAACACACATACATATGAACACCAAGATTTGTTGTCGAGGAAAACCATGTTAAGGGAAAAACCCTGGTGGGGATGGTACCCAAAAATGTCTACATTATAAGTATAATAACCTTGTTAAGAGTTTTAACCCTGTTAGGAGCCGAGTATTATAATAGGCAGGTCCTCGTTAAAGGACAGACCTTGTCAGGAGCCTTTTACAATGTGATCCCAATTAAGGAATCGACCCTGCTAGGAGTCCAACCCTGTTAGAGGTGATTACCCTATTAGGAGTGTATAATATATCAACTTGATCAAGAGATTTGAGATTAGAAGCCACCCTCAAGTTCTCCAAACCTTACAACTTTAAGATTTAGATAATTATGTTCTGAAACTGCTTCCAGTACTCAACCACTTCCAAGCAAGCTCCACCTTTTGCCTAAGTGCACAACTATTGTTCTTCAAACATTATCCAATGTAGCCTCAAGGTTGCACTCATCTCTACATCTCGCATATGCAGTTATGCATTTTTTCTCACATCTATTTTCCAAGGAATTCAATCCTTATATACAAGTTACACCAATTATATCTAAGTTGGCCTTCATAGGTTAAATCCTATTTACAAAATACATAATGGACCCATGCGAATATGCACATGACACCTCTTACAATGTTACAACATAATAATTACATTAATTTATCATTTAGATCTGTAAATTAAGCTCACTTATCATATTACTTGGAACATGTTCCAAGTCGGTCTCCAAATAGGTCTTCGCCAATACACACATCATATCTGACGTCACCTGTATGATCACAACTCCATATAATCGCAATAATCTCTTTAACCAGTGTCCAATAAAAACCTATATTCACACCTCATAACTTAAACAACCATGAGTGCTATCCACAAAGTTCTATAATCAACTCTGTGAAAAACACAATCTTTGTTTCCTGAGAAATAGTTATCAATAAAATAGTCATAACTTTGTTAGATCAACTCATAAGCATGTGCGATCACATATGGTGATCCATGACATCATTAGAAGTCTTCTTCCAAGTTTTCATGTTCTAATTCTATGCATTGTGTTCGTACAATTCTCTGCAACATGTCTGTAAGATTCTAAACAACTAGTCAATAACATATGTTGACATCAATGAAAAACTTTATCATGAATGCAACACATAATCATTGTAACATGCCTCTATCATTAATAGGATACTCCTCCATAGGAATACCATCAACATTCATGCTAACAAAAAAAGAATATGTTAGAATAGAGTGGAAATTTGTATTCATGATGCTAGATATTTTGTGATATCCCAGACATTTTTATCATATGGTGCAGAATTTGATGATTGATGGAAAATCTTGGGTATAAATCAATGGTAAAAGGCCAAAATATTTTGATCTATCTAGATCTATCAAGAATGGATGTCCACTAGCCCCAACACTATTTTTGATTGTTGTCGATGCATTGTATTATTTATTTAGGGAAAATGCTCTATCTCCTAGAGTTAAAGACATCGGACTTCCAAATGGAGAAGAAATGACTAATAAAAAATTTGTAGATGACGTTGTTGTTCTTATTGAATTAGAAGATAATAATGTTAATTTTTTTATAAGTTGGAGATATTTTGTGCTGCTTCAGGAAGAAAAGTCTCTCCTCGAGTTAGGTCTCTCCCAAAGTCTATTATGTTGGGTTGGGATGAACATCTACCAATATGGTGTATCAAACATTCATTATCATGGGGAGAACCTAACCATCAAGTCATATATTTGGGTATCCCCTTCTCCATTAACCTGAATTTGAAGGAAGCATGGAAAAGGATCAAATGAAATATTGACAAGAAACTTAGGAAATAGAATGAGCACTACATGTCCTTGGGTGGTATATTTTCAGGTTTTTCAGAAGATTTTTTCCTCTTACACTATTTACTATACATGTGCATGGCTCTTTTTCATTACCAATTCAATTACATTCAAAATTAGATTAGAAAAATCTTGTGGTCAGATGGAAGGGGCACAATAAGAGGCATGTAGTCAATTGGAGATGGTGTATGATGAGAAAGAGTAAAGGAGGGTTGGGACTCAAAGACTTGAGGATACAAGGAAAATAACTTGCATTCTAGTGGCTCATTAAAACAGTGCAGGGGGATGAGCCCTGGAAGGTCCTGGTAAGACATAATATCTCTAGAGTTGTAACATTGAAAGGTTCTACCTAGAAAGGGCTCCACCTAAGTGATCTGTTGACAAGTCCCTTTCCAATCAAAGTCACAAGTTCTAATGTATTCAAAGCCATATGGAAAGGTTAGGAGAGTATCAGACATCAAGTCTCTAATAACAAGGCCATTGAAGGAAATGGTTTCTTATGTGGAGAAAAATTGATTTGGTGGAATCTAATGCATGACAATAAACCATTATCCCTTCTACAAGGTTGCTTGGCCAAGAGTTGTGCGGCCAAAAATATCAAGTACTTTTCAGATATCATAAGGGATGGGAATCTTGTGATTTGGTGGTAATTATGGAAAAACCATGACATTCCATAGTAAGAATGGAGGACCTATTCAGTGCTAAGGGAAGCATGTTCAAATGTCTCCTTGCCTAGGCATTGTGATATTAATGACTCAAGAGTAGCCCTTTGTAAGTGGTTGCATGGCTCCCCCCTTCCTAGTGCTAAAGAAAAAATTATTTATAGCCTCCTTGTGGATGCCTCTAAGATTTATGAACATGTCAACTCCTGCTTGAAGCTTAACCTAAAAGGAAGTGAGTGGGAAAAGATCGTTGATGGCCTTTGGTGTAGACTTGTTGAACCCAAAAAGAAATGCTTCATGTGGCACCTCCTCCTACTCATATTGCTTGTTTAAATGTCGAATGGTGATCCCAACATGTGTTTATTTTGCAGACTTCCTAAATATATTCATCATATCTTCTTTGAGTGTTTGTTTTCCAAAGAAGTATGTGGTCTTTTTGGTTTATCTTTGTATGGAAACATTAGTATACTTGATGTGTTGTGTAGTCATATCTTGAGCCTTAAGAAATAGTGTAACATTTTTCCATCTACTATTTTAATTGAATTGCTATGGCTTATTTAGAAAATGTGTAATGACAATATATATGATGGAAGCGACATGTATCTTACTAAGTCTCTGTGGAGACTCATATTTCACAATGTTGATGTCCAAGTTACTGTAGTGATGAGATTCAATGAAAATAAATTTAAAGACCTCCTTCAAGATGGTACTACGAGAGTTTTCAAATGGGAGGTATCTCATGGCTACACATGGACAAGGAAGACTCCTGAACACTCTCTGTTCGAGATTGCTCTTGATAATTTCATGGAAGACATCAATAGACAAAGAGATGAAGAAAAGGAAAGAGATAAATGTGTCGGTAGAGGCAATCCCTATCATTGTGGTGTCAGTGACCCCTATAGCGGAGGTCTTGGAGCATCCTCACAAGAAATTTATTCTAGAGAACATGGTTTTGAGGTGGATGGACTGTCTAGATTGAAAGGAAGATATGTGATACACGCACCTTGTGAGATTACTAGAAGACCATGTTATTACATACATTATTTTTTGTTTGCATGTTTGTATATCAGATGTAATAGAACAAGATCAAACTCTATCTCTATTATGCATAGTTGGTTTAGAGGCAAGGTAGTTGTTATCTTTTGATTAAGCATATGTACATATCCTGGATTATCCGAAGTGTTTGTTGAACATATAACAGGAGCTGAGCTAGTATATCTTATGTATGTTGTTTAAATAATATTTAATAGAAAAATAAAATAAAATCAAGATAATTCACATTTTTTGATAAAGAAGATAATTTTGGTTTGTGTAGGATTTTCAAGGGTATTTTTTGAAGAAAGGAGATGGGAAATAAAAGGACAAGGACAAATAAAGTTTCATGAAAGTGGTCATGACCTGGAAGATAACAAATAAATCACAACATTGCATTGGCACATTATCATAGAACTAGAGAAAGTATGCATCTCTCTCTCTCTCTCTCTCTCTCTCTCTCTCTCTAGGTCTTTTTAATCTATTTAGGTCTCTAAAGTCTCATTTTAGTTTTTTTAGGCCTCTTTATAGTCTTTTTACTCTATTTAGGTCTTTATAGTCTCTTCTTAGTCTTTCTAGGTCTCTTTATAGTCTTTTTCAAGCTTTTTACTCTATTCAGGTCTTTGTAGTCTCTTTTTTTGTCTTTTTAGGTCTCTTTTTAGTCTTTTTAGGACTCTTTATAATATTTTGGGGTCTTTTTACCCCCTCTCTCACACACGCAAGTTTTCTAAGATTTTGTAAAAAAATTCTAACATTTTTCAAAGTTTTTCTAAATTTTTCCAAATTTTCTAAAAATATTCTATTTTATTTGTGTAACAACACAACAATCAAAATTTACAAAAAAAGCCATATATATTTATGTAAAAGAAAAATTAAAACCTAATAAGAGACTAAAAAAAATTAAAAACATGTAAGATAAAAGAAAAAATAACAAGGAAAGGATAAATTTAGTACATACCCAATATAGTAATTTTGACGTGTAAGGTAATGTAGCACAAAAGTAGTTGAATGTTGCCTCCTTGACCAAGGAGTTTGCTAGAAGTACTATGGAGCCCAAATCTATTTTTAATAATAGCAGAATAATAATCACATTGGGCTTATAAACTTTTTTTTTTCAAAAATGGCAGTTAAAACCATTTTGATCAAAGTGGGGAAGGGGGGGTCTTCAATCTTAGGTGTCTTAGATAAAACCCATGACATCATATGGGTTTGATTGAAGACCCCTATGTAGGGGGCTTTGATTGAAGGGGTAAGGGTGCTTCGGTCAAAGGGTCTACTTCAACTAAAGGCCCTTTTTTTGCAATCTCCCTGCCCATGCATCTTTCCTTCATGGGAGAAGTTGTAACTCACTATTGTGGGATCACCCTATAACCATTCCCCATAGAAGGTATAAGAAATCTTAACTAATATTTTTATAAGTCCAACAAAGCATCCAAGACAAATCTAGGATATGTAGACCAACCATGGCCATTAAACCTAAACATTATTTACACCATCTATCATATTAGTGTAATCTTACATTATTGTTAGGTACAACATAGTTAACTTCCTTAACTCATTCATTGTCACCTTTGATCTTCATGTACATGATTTGTTTAAGTTGCACAGTTTCAGTGCGCAAACATTGGGCAGATGGGTTGTTCAATTTTGTGCAGTTGTGGTTATGTTAGTGTTATCATTGTGTTTCAATATGGTACATTTTTCAGTCTTCCTTTGTGTTAAATGTTTAGGATCTTAATAGAGGAAATCTAACTTATATTAAATGTGTTGTTTATTCCTATAATTTTTTGATCAATGAATACTTATTTATTATGAATTGTATGACTGCAGATGAGAAGACAATATCATGAATTGATTGCTTCCTCTTAATCATATGAACCACATAAATATGGATGTGAATAGCCATATCTACGTAGAGACATGCCCTTTGGGGTGATACGATTCTCTTAACTATCGCTTAGTATTATGTAACCCTTCGAAACACATTTATATGTTGCATTAACTACCTTTCGGTACGTATTAATATGATATGTTATGTTAACTATCAAACGATAGTTAATCGTAACAACATCACCATATATGCTCGGGACATAATAATTATCGACTGTGTCGATGTTAACTATAGACAGTGATAAAACTCAGTTTAAATATAGTCGATTATTATGTACAATAAAAATAAGAAATATATATATATATATATATATATATATATATATATATATATATATTACGTGTGCATATAATCGACTATTATATTAATATAATTTTCTCAATTAATTCGATGCTATAATTTAACACTCCCTCTTAGCAAGAGGAGATTGATAATAACAAGAAGTGAGTGTTATTGAAATCGCCGACTTAATTCGAAACTAGATTTCCTTTGAATAACACATAATCACTTTGGATCAGGATTTCTAACATGATTCGGAAAATAATTCAACCTGATAAGGAAAATTTATCACAATCCCCGACTCAATTCAGAACTAGATTTTAATGATAAATATAGGTGTCAAGATATCCGACGCAATCCGGATCAAAACTTGAACCACTCGTTATCATGATCCCCGACTAAATTTGGAACTAGATTAGATGATAACTTAAGTCAAACTATTGTAGGTCGTCACCTTACAATAGTGACTTTACACACAAGAAAGATCGTCATCTTTCAAAAACACAATATTGCAATATTTAATTTTATTCACGAATACAATAAATTACATATTTAAGAGATAGAATCTCAAAAATTTAATCACAACTTAATCATACCAAGTTTCTGTCTGAAGTACTTTATTTTCAACTTCGCAAGAGGCTTGGTAAAAATATCAGCATTTTGTTCTTCAATACTTATTTAGAAAAGTTTGATAACATCTCTGTCTACCATATCTCTTATGTAGTGATAAGGAATTTCTATGTGTTTGGAGCGGTTGTGAAAAATTGGATTTACAGAAAGCTTAATGCAACTTTGATTGTCACAATAAATTACTGTAGATTGTAGAGGCTTGCCAAACAATCCAAATAGTAACTTCCTTAACCATACTTCTTCATGAGCACCCATAGAGGTGGCCATGTATTCTGCTTTGGTAGAACTTTGAGAAACTGTTGAGTGTTTTCTATTGAACCATGAAATCATTGCTAATACAAGGCTAAAGCAACATCCTGTAGTACTTTTCTGATCGATGGAGTTTCTGGCCCAATCAAAGTCAGTGAATCCTTGGAGTTATATCTCAACATTCTCATACTTTAGACCCAATTCAATTGTACCACATAAGTATCTCACAATATGTTTAGCAACTGTTAAATGGATCTTCTTAGGTTCACACATGAAATGACTTAAAACATTCGTAGCATAGCAGATATCAGGGCGAGTGTTTAACAAGAACATAAGAGATCCAATTAGTTTTCTGTAATAAGAAGAATATGTAGAGTCTGAATTTGTAGCTTCTTCTTTGAGTTTATGAAGATTTGTTTCCATCGGAGTGGTTAATGGTTTACATTCCTTCATGCCAAATCTGGTTAAGATGTCCATAGTATACTTTCTTTGATTTAGAAAAATATGATCTTCTTTTTGTACTTCTAATCCTAAGAAGTAGTGTAACAATCCTAGATCTTTCATATCAAATTCATTTGTGAGTTCTTGTTTGCATTTAGCAATAAGACGATCTTCCCCAATAATTAGTAAGTCATCAACATAAAGAACTATGATTACCATTTCAACTTTGGATATTTTGAAGTATATATTGGGATCGACTTCATTCTTAGAGTACCCTAACTTAGATAGATAATTATCTATACATTCATACCAAGTCCTAGGAGCTTGCTTTAGACCGTAGAGTGCTTTCTTCAATTTACAAACATAATTATTGTCATGGGTGATGAAGCCTTTTGGTTGTTCTATGTATACTTCTTCTTCATTGACTCCATTTAGAAATGGTGTCTTTACATCCATTTGATGTATCTTCCACCCTTTGGATGCTGCAATGGCTATAATAGTTCTTACAGAAGTGTAACAAGCAACTGGAGCAAAGGTTTCTTCGTAGTCAATTCCAGCCTTTTGAGAAAAACCCTTGGCAACAAATCTGGCTTTATGTTTTTCAATACTGCCATCAGATGCATATTTGACTTTGAATAGCCATGTAGAGGAGATGACGGTTTTCTCTTTTGCTCTAGGCACTACTTCCCAAACATCATTTTTAATAATAGATTGGTATTCTTTGATCATTGCATCTTTCCAGGCTTGACACACTAGGGCTTCTTTAACATTAGTTGGTTTTGATTTTGTAAGTTCTGCCATAAGTGCAAGATAGCATTTTTGATTCGTTGTTCTTTTACTTTCTTTGGACATTTCATCTGGTTCAACATTGTTTTTCTCAATCATTTTTCTTGCCCATAATGGTGTTTTCTTGTTAGGAATTTCAACATCTTCAAGGTGAGTTTGAGAAGGTTCATAGTTTTCTATTATGTTCTCTCTTTGATTCTCATTATTTTGAAAGACATTCTCCCTATGATTCTCAATTTCATCATATTCTATAATATTTGCCCTCTAATTCTCATTTGATCCTTCTTCAGTGAGTGTGGATATTTTCAGAGAAATGTCCTCTTCAAATTTGATATCTCTGCTAACTTCAATGGATTTCTATCCTGGTATGTATACCTTGTACCCTTTGGTAGTTTCACTGTAACCAACAAATATTCCTCTCTTTCCAAAAGGATCTAGTTTGGTTCTTTTCTCTTTGGGAATATGAATGTATACAGGGCATCCGAAGATTCTAAGGTGACTTAGATCTGGTTTCTTTCCTGTAAAGGCTTCCTCAGGTATGATGTTTTCTAGAATAGAATGAGGACATCTTTTTTGAATGTATACAACAATGTTTGATGCTTCGGCCCACTAACAATTATCCAAGTGTTCCTGCTTGAGTTAACTTCACTTGATAATGCCAAGAAGAATAATGATATTTCTGCCCCTTTGACTTCAGCTAATGTTGCTTGAATTTTCTTTTTCTCAGGATAGAATCTATGTGTATGACCAAACTTATCACATTTGTAACACTGTATTTTGGAGAAGTCTCAGTTTTTGTGATTTTTATTGGAATTCCCTACATGACTTGTGCTAGAGTTTCCTTTCTTATGTTTAAACTTCCTTTTATTTATTTTGAAGTTTGAATGAGTATGTAGGGCTTGAATCTCATTTCCTTTGGTAGGCCCGATCCCTCTTGATATTAACTGAGATTCTTCTTGAGTGCAGTCATTCTTGAGTTGATCAAACTTGGGTAAAGAAGGACATCCATTTATACATTGAATAAAAGATTCCTATGTGATGGAATATCCTCTAAGAGCTATTAGTGTTAACTCCATGTCATCAATATTATTTCCAATAGTGGAGAGTTGATCTCTTAATTCGGAAATTCGAAGAAAGTAAGATGTAATTGTTTCCCCTTTATTCATCTTTAGATTTACAAGTTGTTGTTTGAGAGCAAGTAATCTACTTGTATTATTAATCTCAAGTGTTTCTTGAATAGTTTTGAATACTTCATAGGCGGTTTTAAGTCTCGCTATGGAGGGGAGGATATGATCTTTAACAACATCAATTATGATCTTCTTTGGTTTGTTGTTACGTCTTTTTCAAGTTGATTTTTTCGGTTCCTCTTCTAGCATAATTTTGTTTTCCTCAACATAAGAGTCAAACTCAAGTTCTTGAAGCAATGTAAGAATTTGAATTTTCCATGAGAAGAAATTAGAGGCACCTTCGAGTATGTCTTCTACCTTAATACCGCTAGCCATTATAATTTCTCTTTTGTTTATAATGAATTTATCAGGAATTCAAGGTTAGTTTAAATGATTTTCCTCTATTGAGGCTGTGATACCATGTTAAATGTTTAGGATCTTGATAGAGGAAATCTAACTTATATTAAATGTGTTGTTTATTCTTATAATTTTCTGAGCAATGAACACTTATTTATTCTGAATTGTATGACTGCAGATGAGAAGACAATGTCGTGAATTGATTGCTTCCTCTTAATCATACAAACCACATAAATATGGATGTGAATAGCCATATCTACGTAGAGACATGACTCTGCATGGCTTAATCCACGTAGAGTTAAGCCATGTAGAGCCATGTCTATACGTAGACATGCCCTTTGGGGTGATCCGGTTCTCTTAACTGCCGCTTAGTATTATGTTACCCTTAAGCCACGTAGAGTTGTGTCTATACGTAGACATGCCCTTTGGGGTGATACGGTTCTCTTAACATATTAATATGATATGTTACGTTAACTATCGAATGATAGTTAATCATAATAGCATCAACATATATGCTCGGGACATAATAATTATCGACTGTGTCGATGTTAACTGCAAACAATGATAAAACTTAGTTTCAATATAGTTGATTATTATGTACAATAACAACAATAAGATATATATATATGTGTGTGTGTGTGTGTGTGTGTGTGCATATAATCGACTATTATATTAATATAATTTTATCAATCAATTCGATGCTATAATTTAACACTTTGGACCTTCAGTGTAGTGGAGTTGGTTTACAATCATGATTGCTTGGGGACAAGCAATCTTAGGGGGGTGGACTGTAATGTCTTCATTTTTGCAAGCATCAAAGTTTGTTTGGATTAGCCTATTATTGGCCCTCGTAGGCTAAGTCAAATGGTAAGAGGGTCCCAGTTGGAAAAATAGGAGCCTATTTCCCTTCTGGAGTACATAAGCGTTCAGGATTTTTTGTTCATTTGGTTCAACTTTCTATTTATAATAAGCCATCTATCCAACATTTCTATATTTGGAAGAGCGCTTGGACTGGCCTCAATTGCTTTGATGACCTTTGGCACCTTTTTTATCAAGTATTTAGAGATTTACTAATTATAGTAAATCAAGGGTTGATAGAGATGGACCGTTTCTATTTTTAGAAAAGCACCTAGGTTAGCAGTGCATGCAATGGGTTACCTCATAGTTTTGACATAATCGGGAAATAAAAAATTTCTTTGGTTATTAAAAAAGGAATACTTTGCTAATAATTAATTAAAAGAGCACATCATTAAATGTTATTTCTTTATTATTAAAATGGGTTATTTAATTATCATAAAGTCAAATTATAAAGTGCATATGAGGAATAATGTAAAGTGTCAATTTAAATGGGGATATAAGTGATTATTAAAATATACTTTATGTTATTTTGTTGTGCATTAAATGGAGGGAAATATAAAATATTATATTTCAAATACATCAAAAGCAAGTGCAACAAAAACTAAGTATTTTATAAATAATGAGAAGTGTACTGAAGAAGCCATGATTGATTTCTTTTTGTGAATTATAAAAAACCAATAGAGTAGAGATGGAATCCATTCATGACTTGGTATTTGCTTTTGTTGTGTGAAGAGAAATTTGGAACAAGGGTTTTAATATTTCAGACTTGGAGAATTGTGAATTCTTCATATTTTTACAAGCATTTGAGGTGTTGAAAGACACACTGATATTTGCTAATTGGGTGACTCATTTCAGGGTTAGCAATTGTGCTTAATTGAAGAGGATTTGATTGGATTGCAACCATACAAGGGTTTGAAATCCAAATGTATAAATCAGATTATTTGTTGAGGTTGGAGACTCGTCAATTAATACCAATTGCAACCATTAGAAGCTAGTGTGTGGAGTACTAAAGGTAGTCGTAGGGTTTCAAGAATGCCACACGAGTCACTAGAAGGTGACATTAGTGTTCTAGAGGGCATGTTTGAGGGTTTTTGAATGTCATTGGCTCATTTCTACATTGGAGTTTATGGATATTAATTCTCAAACAGAGCTGCAACCAATTTAAGATAATATCTCAAGTTGTGGTCCATTACCAGGTTTTCTATATTATGTGCTTAGTTGTTTTGGATTTTAATATTTACAAATAGATTTATTGTAAGTTGTTGTAATCAAAATAAAGATTTTATAAGGTTGCACAACAATTGTTTGTTGAAATGCCTTTCCTAGAGCTATTCATTTTAGATCATACTGAATCTTTAGTATGTATGCTAAGTGTTTGTGAAAATGACCATTAGTTGTAGGTGCACATTTTACATGTAGAAAATATATGTATGCATTCAAAAAGATAAAAAGAATTCTATTTGCAATTTAGTTCTTTGCCTAGATATCTTAGTAATAATTTGCAAGCATTTAATCTTCACTTCAAACCATTCCAACCAAGCAAAAACAATCTGAAAATAAAAGACAACAAGATAGAGGTTTCATAACAAATGTTTGACAAAATTCCTTGAGATTCAAATTCGCACAAGGAATAGCAAGGGATGCTATAGAGATGAAGTTAGAACTTGTTGGGGTTCTTATAGTGGTGTCAAAGTAATTTTTTACTATCCTGTGGGAGAAGCCTCTTACATTTAGGACATAGGGTTTGTGTGAATCTTGGGTAAAACAAAATCTATATAGTATCTCATGTCAGAGCTCATACACGCCTTTTAGGATTATAATAATGTCTTTTAGAATTATAATAAAATTTATCAAGGTTTTTACAACATTCGGAGATTCTAGATCCTTTGTTTGCAAAGGAAAAAGAAGAAAACACTAATACAAATAATTCTATCAGTGCAAAGGAAACAATGGAAAAAAAGGTGAGCTTTGAGGAGAATTTTGTTACTTTCATCACTCAAGAAGTTGCCAGTCTGATAGCAACTCTGATTTTTACGATAGTAGTCCCTTGCTTGAGCATAATGATGGCGTTGATGTCACGACAAGTACGTAGGATGTTGTGGGTGTCCTTTTGAGTGTTGACACACAATTTAGGAGTGTCAAATATGAAGATTGCCTAGAAAATACGAGCTATAACAATTCTGATTTTCATGACAGTAGTGAGTTGTGCTTGCATCATTCTGAAACAATAAAAATTTCACATGTGGATGATGTTGGTACTCAAGATTTGGGTACTAATGATGTAATTTATAATGAAAACTCATGCTACAATGAGTCTGATTTTTCATATCAGACCTTAGAAAATGAATTTCAAAATTCATTTATGGGTAATGGGTCCTAAGATTGTGACTTGCAGGGACTTGCAGTTACATGGGAAGTGGGACTGTGTGAGGAAACTATTATAGTAGCAACTTTCACTTTATCAGATGAGCCACTTATTGAGGTGCTTAGCAACAGTACCTTGATTGTTGATGTGTGTGATAATGATAGCCCACATGATGCTATTTTTCATGAGGTTAGCAATGCAGATACAACCTCATTTCATAGTGTAGATTGTGGGTCAGAGAGTTTGCATGGGAGTCATGGATTTTAGAAACATCATTTGGTTGGACAACTAAAGGTGAATGACAGACAGATTGCCACAACCATTGAGCATTTTGATGTTTCTCATCAAATGTTGTCTATCTATTTTTGGGGTACTCCTGTGATAGATGAGCATTGTGATGGTATTATTTCCCTTACAGAGTTTCATACACTTCGAGAATCCATCATAATAATGAAGCAAAACTATTTACAACTATTTACAGAAACTATTGTTTCAATTGGGGTTGCACTTGCTATGATGCACTGAGAAGAAAGGAGGAGGTAGATGAGCTCACTCATGAGATGAGAGTGACTATGGATTCATTGAGTAAGAGCAACAATGAGCCACTGGTTGCATTAGGTTCTCCCTCGGTCAGTATGATGATAGATGATATAGGTCAGATTGTTGATAGCTCTTGTGAGGAAATGGTGCGTTCTCTCAAGAGTCGCATGATGGTACATGATGTTATTTCAACATCTAGTTGGGAGTATGACTCATATTAATTTGTTTCACTCTCTTGGAAGAAAATCAGTTACTTCATCTCATGCAGCTAATGGTGATAGACAATTTGTAGTGTCATAGAGTCAGAATGATCGGTTGAGGGGTACAGAAGAATAGGGTGATTCGACCTCATACTATTTTTACTGCACAAATTCGTTTATTGAGTACCTTCTTAAGAGCCCAAAGTTTCAAGAGGGACCATTTTGAGTCATTGAGGCTACACTCATCTGAGGTTCTTGCGACATTCAGCATTTGGTGGGAGCAATTGTAGATACTCTGACTACAATGCTTCCTCACAAAGATTTTGTGGTTGGGTTTGCAGAGAGGATTACTAGAGACCTTGCCCAATTAGTTGTTTGGGGTCAAAGATTGGAGCCATCTTCTGACTCCCAAGTTGTTAGTGATGAGCCATTGACAGAGATTGGAACCTTTTACCATAACTACACACTGATGAGTGCTCATCATTTCTCTTTTGATCCACATGTGGAGGGCTTGATAATGCGTCGATGTGGATTGACTCTAGAATTATTCCATCCTTTGTGGGATGGGTATTCACCATCTTCATTAGATGGATTCAGTAGTTGTGAGTTGGTGGGGGGCAACTTGCAGAGTCATCACATCCATGACATCTTAGTAGAGGATGAAGATAGTGATTGTGATACAGACACTTTCAGGAGTTCTTATCTCCATAGTACGATTGGATTTCACACCCATGGGGGATTGATACACTATAGAAGGAGGTTTGGTATAGTATATGCTTCCAGATATTCTCACCTCCTTATGATGGATGGATGTGAGTTTCGTTTATACTGGGATCTAGGTGGTGGTAGGGTTAACATTGTAGGTTGGATGGGTCCCATTGGGTTCTTTCACCATCTACAACATGGTGATGTGATCAAATTAGCACAACAGAAGTTTGAGGTTGTTCATTTTGGCAGACTTTCATATTGGCTATGGGATCCAAAGATTGTACCAATTGCTAGATTGCTTCTTCTTTCTATTATGGTTGACTTGGTTACAATGTACAATGGTCTTATTATGTTGAAGTCACCTAGTTTGGGTGGAGTACTCTATAGAGTGATTTAGGATCCTGACATTTAGTCGAGCATTGAATGTGGAATTTAGGATTCTTTAGGTGCATCTGGATTCCAGTCTAGGTTCACTAGGGAGTATTATAGTGTGTGTGATGTGGGTTACTGGTAGTTTCACATTTGATCTTCATGTACATGATTTGTTTCAATTGCACGGTTTTAGTGCCCAAAGATTGGGCAAATGGGTTGTTCATTTATGTGGAGTTATGGTTATGTTGGTGTTGTCATCGTGTTTTAGTGTGGGACATTTCTCAATATTCCTTTGGACCTCTAGTGTAGTGGAGTTGGTTTGCAGTCATGATTGCTTAGCAATAAGCACTCTTAGGGAGGATAGACAATAATGTCCCCATTTTTGCGAGCATCAAAGTTTGTTTGGATTAGCCTATTATTAGCCCTCAAAGGCTAAGTCAAACGGTTAGAGAACATGAGGCTCTTTCCCTTCAAGAGTACAGAAGCGTTCAAGATTTGCTCTTTGTTTGGTTTAGTTTGGTACACTTACTATTTATAGTAAGTCATCTATCCAACATTTCTATATTTGGTAGGGCACCTAGATCGGCCTTAATTGCAGTCATAGCCTTTGACACTTTTTTTGATCAGGTATTCAGAGATTTACTAATTATAGTAAATCAAGGGTTGATAGATATGGACCTTTTCTATTTTTAGAAAGGCACCTGGGTTAGTAGTGCATGCAGTGGGTTGCCTCTTGGTTCTAACATAATCAAGAAATAACAATTATCTTTGATATTATGACATTTTAATTAATAATAAACTAATACTTTATTATTAATTAATTAAAAGTGCACATCATTAAATGTTATTTGACTTTATTAATAAAAGGGGTTATTTAATGATCATGAAGTCAAAAAATAAAGTGTGTATGAGGAATAGTGTAAAGTACCAATTTAAAGGGAGATTATAAGTGATTATTAAAACATACTTTGTCATTATGTTGTGCACTAAATGGAGGGAAATATAATTAGATATTATATTTCAAATACATCAAAAACAAGTGCAACAAAAGCTAAGTATTTTATAAGTCATGAGAAGTGTATTGAAGAAGCCATGATTGATTTCTTCTTGTGAATTATTAAAAGCCAATAGAGGAGAGATGAAATTCATTCATTGACTTGGTATTTGTGTTTGTTGTGTGAAGAGAAATTTGGAACAAGGATTTCAAAATTTCAGACTTAGGGAATTGTGAATTCTTCGGAGTTTTACAAGCATTTGAGGTGTTGAAAGGCATTGATATTTGCTAATTGGGTGACTCATTTCAAAGTTATCAATTGTGCTTAATTGAAGAAAATTTAATTGGGCTGCATCCATACAAGGGTTTGAAATCCAGTGTATAAATCAAATTATTTGGTGAAGTAAGAGACTCGTCAATTAATACCAATTGCAGCCATTAGAAGCCAGCATGTGGAGTATTAAAGACAGTTGCAGGGTTTAAAGAATGCCATGTGAGTCACTAGAAGGTGACGTTAGTGCTCTAGAGGGCGTGTTTGAGGGTTTTTTAATGTCATTGAGTCATTTCTACATTGGAGTTTATGGATATTATTTCTCAAACAGAGCTGCAATCAATTTAAGACAATATCTCAAGTTGTGATCCATTACTAAATTTTCTATATTATGTGCTTAGTAGTTTCAAATTTCAATATTTCCAAATAGTTTTATTGTAAGTTGTTGTAATCAAAATAAGGAGTTTATAAGACTGCACAACAACTGTTTTAGTTCATATTGAAGTTTTGGTATGCATGTCAAGTGATTGTGAAAATATCCATTGGCTGTAGGTGCACATTTTACATCTAGAAAACATATGTATGCATTCAAAAAGACAAAAAGGATTGCATTTGCAATTTAATTATTTGCCTATATATCTTAGTAATCATTTGCAAACATTTAATCTTCATTTCAAACCATTCCAAGCAAGCAAAGATAATCTAAAAATAAAAGACAGCAAGATAGAGGTTTCATGACAAGTGTTTGACAAAATTCCTTGAGATTCAAACTTGCGCCAGGAATAGCAAGCGATATTATAGAGGTGAAGAACCTGTTGGGGTTCTTACACTTCACAAAATGCAGTCAGTATACTAATTTCACCAAGAGCCCATTTAGTGACATAAACTCACCAAATAGTGTTAGGCATATTTTGAAATTGAAAAACAAGATTATTTCAACAATTCATGTTTGCAAAAAGAATGTGTCAACATGAATATATAACATATTTTCTAAAAAATGACGAAAATGCTTTGCCAACCAGATAAACCACTCCAATGGATCTTCTAATGTACCATGAACATTTGCCTTATAAAGGAGCAACAATGAGATATTTTCTATGAATATCAAATTATGAACTGAACTTGTAAATTAATTATAAGTTTAAATTTTAATATTTGGTAAAGCTAAGATTTTGGCTTCTACAACTCTTTATGTTCAGTCACTTCACAAATCATCAAATTAAAATACGATCTAATAGGAACCTGTTGCTTAAACAATTATGCCACTTCCTTGAATGTGGGGCTTCAAAAAGATGGGCTGAAATGGCATCAAAGATGACTCAATCAAATTGTTTAACCAAGAAGGCAACTATGATGCAAGTAACATTTAGTATATACTATCTTGAAGAAGGATCCCTTGAAGGAGTGCCATGACCAGTTCCCTCCTGATTATTAGATCCTGAAAACATCTGTAACACGGACTGCATAAACCCTTCCATCTGTTCTGACATCTCACCCCCTTCAAAAGCCATATTTATGTTTCCATCCACTCTTATTTCAGGCTGATCATCAACATTTCTGTTCCCAGAATCCCGATTCCCATTATCTTCCTGGTGCTCATTGTGAGCATTTTGACCAAATTGTGCTGCCATGTTCATGAAACCTGGAATCATGTTTACTACTTCTGGGGGAAGTGATACATTGAAAGGCATAGAAGTGAATCCTTCACTATGAGTTTCTGCTCTCATGCCAGGCATTCCTGTCCCAATTCCTTGTGCACTTGTTCGTGTATTTTGTTCTCCTGGTCCTGAACTCTACAATGAAGTTGCACAATAATTTCAACAGAAAATAAATAAGGAACTGTGATTGCTACTGCACTGGTCTAGTTACAAAAATACTTTTTTAGCAATAAAAAAATTAGATAAAAACACAACCTAGCACTAACCACTCAATGCAAACTAAACAGTTAGGAATCTCCTTTTTACTCCCTTTGAAGAGTATCCAATTGGTCAAAACTGCTTCTGGATTAAAATGTGATAGTTTTTTTCATCAACATTTTGGATCACACCCCAGGATCCATCATCTCTCTATCGCTAATAGCACTCTATCATCCTAATGATGGATCACAGAGTGTGATCCAAAACATGATGAGAAAAGTTATCAGTGTGATCCAAAAGCAGGTATGACCAATTTCATGCATTGTGGAAATCTGTGATCTTTAGTGACCAATTATTTGGGCCATAAATATGTCAATCTTATAATGACAAGTAAATCTATAAAAGGCAATCAAACTACCCACTATATACATGCATGGACACACCCACATGTACGTATATGCATATAGACACACCCGGACCATTCTACACCAGTATATCCTGATACTTGTGTATTTTACTCATTTGTCCTGGATCCATCTGCATCAATCATGTTTTGTTTAACTACCAGGACTGAAGGACTCAACAAATAGATGAAGTGATTTGTGTCCACTAGGATACAACACAACTGTTACCAAGGTATGGTCCACAGATTGTATTGGTGCTTCCAAATGGTATGCATTCTTCTTACCAATGAAGAATTGGACTGGATAACATGAATATAAAAGTTTACTGTACTCACCCACCAAACATAAAATCCTTTGAACATCCAGTAAGCTAGCTTTAATTGTCTAGCAATGAATCTCTCAAGGAAACATCAACCACCTACCTGACCATGTTCTCGTCTCTGAAGCTCTTCCAATTTTTCATTTGCTACCTATGAAATTAACAGCAATGGATTTATAGAATAAGCTTCATACTCTAGCAGAAAAAAAGTAACCCAATATTGCATGGCTTTTCAAATTTTTTGGATGAAAAGATCTAAATCAATATCAGGAAAATGGTGTCCTCTCCGAGTTTCCTCTAAATCAAACCATTAAAAAAGAGAGAACAAAAAACAAACCCGAATATTCTCTTTGACAGAAGTGTTGTGTGGATCCAATTCCAAAGCTGCATCACAAAACAATCCATGTGAATGAAGACCGAACAAAGGAATATTACTAATTTCAAAGATAAATCCAGTGTATATAAGAAACAGAAAAGCCTGAGTATTCACAATAATAACTTTAACCTTATAATAACATAAAATCTAACAAACCTTTCTTAAAACCCTTCTGTATAGCATCATGATATTTTCCCTCTGCATAATAGACCAAGCCTAAACGGCTATAAGCTTTACTGTAGCATGGGTCTAGCTGAATAGATTTGTTACAGTCTTCTATAGCTTCAATATATTTGCCAACCTGAGTATGAGCGGCTGCCCTAGAGAAGGTAACAGAAATACAGAAATAAATAAATAAAATTCTTGGACCAATAATTGCATTCTTATACGTATAAGAACTTGTAAACAGAAATACAGAGGAAAACATACAAATGGAACTTACAATTATTGCCATTTTGCTGATTAGTCTTATCTTTCATATGGACCTTAACAGAAATGTCTCTATATAGTCTTCATGTTACAGGGGACAATGCAATATAAAAGTACATGGAAAGTAACAGAAAAACAAATGGTATAAGAAATCTATTTTTTTACAGGCCCTCGAAAAAATCCAATTTGGTACAAAGGCTTGAACAGGGGATCCATGAGTTTAAATAAAACGAGAAATTCATTTCTAGAGTCATCTAAGACCACTGTTCAATTAATTTCAAGAGACAACTAGCTAGGGCATCCTGAAGGAACATCTACACAGTCAGATCAAATAGTCAGGCATCCAAATTTGACAGGAGGTTAAGATAATCTAAAACTGCACAATTCCAGAAAACAAATGGAAATTCCAGATCAAATGAAACCTATACATGTACTACATGACAAACATATGTATAATTTCAATAGCTGGCCAGAGCAATTACCATATTGTGTTGTTTAAATCTATCTGCAGGTTCTACTTTCTAGCTCGTAATTTTGTAGATAGATCTAAATACACTATTGGGAGTGGACAAATATCAGAATAAAGGGTCACAAGCATGGCAAACACATTTGTAAAAGAATGAAATAAAAGAGGATTAACAAAATGTCAAAAATATTCAAGCTAAAATAGCAGAAATTCTTCTAATAAAATATTTCCAAACATGTGGAGCTTCATTTAGAAATGTTTGTTTAGAGTCAACTAAGGTTACAGCTTGTGTGATTTAACATTGACCCACTCTTCAATAGAAAGAGGTTTTTGTGCATATGACATAAATAACAAGAAAGCAATTAATTGGAGGTCTATTGGTATCCAATAGGAAATATCATTCACAGAGGAGTCATCTCAGTTCCCAACATTGATTGATGGTGTGTGAAAGTTGCCTCACCTGTGAAAGGAGATATCAGTTCTTAAATCTTAGATTACAAATGACTTTTATTTATAGCTTTTGATTGCTCTTGACCACAGCCTTAACCATATGAGACCCTTTGGCGAACAACCAAGTAAATATTATCAAAACATTATTGTTTAAATGGTAAATATGATTTCAATGGTCTGCTATTGTTTAATGTCTCCAATGTCATGGCATTTTCAGTTGGTAAAGTATCTGTTGGCATTAACCGGTAAAGAATGTAACCGGTACATGGCAAAAGAGGTATTGTCATTGATTGGCAAAGAGGTGTTGTCATTTATGACTAAGGATACCAGTGTTCGATCTGTGATGCAAGGACAGACAACTGACAACAATAAGTGTGAGGAAAGACTGGTTTGGAAACCGGTGACATTGAGTAAGTAGAGACTATATCTATTACTAATAATGCTCTAACTGATCATTAGAGCAACCGGTCACCAAGGAAGGTGTAATCGGTCACTGGTAACAGGAACCGAGGATACCGGTTAACCAAGGCTGCAACCAGTATGTACAAAGGAAGGAAAGGTGATAGGTGAAGGTTTTTACCTGTGCACAATCTAGGGATGAAAACCGATCAGTAATGTCTTTGAGATATCACCTTGTCTTGTGATTGTCATGGGTGTTTGAACTGTATATTGTGTATGGTTACCATCTCTAATGCATCTAGGGTGAAATACCTTTGGATTTCATGAAGCGATTACTCCCTTGAGTGTGGCTACCACTAGTCACCTTGTTATGTGGATGTGTTATGATTGATGATTCATTTATGGTTGATTTATGAATTGTTCGTGATGTGTATGGGCTAACATTGAAATTTTGAACCTTCTTATGATTGGATTAGTCACCTAACTCTCTTTTCGTTATCTATTTTGTGACGCTAGTCACACTTAATTTATTGTTGAAATTGAGAGCTCTCATGATTTAATGTTAGACTTATGATTCAGCCACTTGGGTTTTACCTTTTTGAGTTTTGTGGTGGCTACTCCGAATGTTTGTTATTGTTGGCCCTGTTCTGTGATAAGTGTTGTTTCTATCATGTTCATCATGAACCCCTAATAGTATGTATAAAGGAGGACATCGCAGAAATGGTACCACATGTGTTGTGTGATATTAGAATCGTTGTGTATCCTATATGTTTGCATAAGTGTTGCATTAACTAGATAAATTTTCATGAACTCCTCAATTTTATTATTTGTTATAGATATGAATGTGTTCTTTATGCGATTGAACCTAGATGTTTTCTATGATGAAGAATGAATAAAGGTTTTGATTTATTTAAATTGTAAATGAATGATTGATCAATGTGATTTTCAGTTTGTTCTTAAACTAGATATTATATTGTTCTTAATGACTGTATATCATGTTCTTATTCTATGGCTTGTTTTTAGATGTTGTGTTTTGTTTTAGTAAATGCTTCGTACTTGGGAGATATATATCCTCATCTGTTTGTAGGCTTCCAGGAGTAAGCCTAATCCTAGGGGGGGTGGATGCAGTACCTCGCCCCTAGTCCGATTTTATTTATGTTATGATTACTCTAGGATGTTAGATTATATGTTAGGAAATCATCAATGCTTATGATTTCACTGACCCCATACTTGCATGTGTATGGTTGATGTGTTTGTTTTATATTTCTGTTTGACGTGTTGAAGTTGATATTTTACCCGTTGTTTTTTTTAATTGTTCACACTGGAGGGTTTTCATGTATACGAACGTCGTCCTAAAAGAGAAGATTCAAAACGTTCTGTTTTAAGTTGGTCTCAAAAAGCCAAGCTTGACATGCTTACCAATAAAACTCCTCTTGAGCGAACTACCAGTTATCCACCATCCAGAAAGAAGAGCCCTGTACAGGGTGAATCTTCACTCTTCTTTCAGAAACCACTAATTTCTTTTGTTTTCCCTAAGATGGCTGCTACAGGTCCATGGGGGACAGCCTTTGGTCCTTTAAATCTTACTCCTCCTTTGCATCCACTTCCACAAGGCTCTCGTAAAAACTTTCCCAAGTTCTATGGCGATGGCAAGCAACACCCAGATGAGCATATTAAAGCTTTTTATATTGCATGTGGTGTGTTGGGTGTTGAACATCAGGATGTTTCAGTAAGGCTCTTTGTTGAGACCTTACAAGGTATTGCAGCTGATTGGTTCTATAATTTAGCTACAGGGGCTATCGTTGATTGGGATTCCCTAAAGACTAAGTTTGAGGAACGTTTCAAGCTTGCAGAGGATGAGCACGCACTACTTGCTCAACTTACACAAATGAAGAAGGATGCGCAAGAGGGTATGCGCGAATTCATTGCCAAGTTCAACAAGTTGGCAAATCGGATTCCTGCTTCCTCTTAGCCCACTGCAGAGAACCTGAAGTGTTTCTTCATAAACACACAACTCCCAGAAGTTAGCTTCTTGTTGAGAAGAGCTATTCCGACAAGCCTTGCTAATGCTCAAACTCTGGCGACAGAGATTGAAGATGATCTTATCATGGCTGGTAAGATTCGAAAGGATCGTCCAAAAGGGAACTCTTTCAATGATGCTTCCACTTCAAGCAATACAGATCCTATGGTCCAGAAGCTGACAAATGAGTTACTTGCACTCAAGAAGCAAATATCTCAAGGGTCCTTTGTTGCTCCATACAAGGACATTCCACGGAGGGCATATCCCAATGCTGCTCACAATTATGCTGCAAAGAATCAAGCAAAGCTTCCCCCTCCTCCGGAGAGGCTTGCACTTGAAGCCCCACCAGGCAACCAAGCCACGGGATATTTTGAGAATGATCAAACTAGTACCCTATCAGAGGATAGTCAGATGGAGGACACTGCTGCTCTATACCATGAAAATGATGGAGTAGCTAGTGACTCTAGCATTGGTTACGTACACTATGAAGACAATGATCCAGAGGAGAGTTTTGGTCAAGCCTATGCTGTTATGACATGTTCTCAAACGCAGTTGGCACGTCAAAAAGATGAAGCTCCGAAAGCAAAGGTTGATGTGCAAATGCCTATCACTCTTGCAAAAAGAGGAATGCCGCTGCCAACCCTACCCAAGGACATGGCTAATAACCAAGTAAGTAAACCTACTCCTCATGCTTCATCTAGTGTACCTAAATCCAGTACGTCTAATCCTAAGCCTCAAACTGAACTTTTCTTCCTTAGCAAGTTCCTTTCAAGCTTTTGATATTATTGATCATGCTAGGAAGACCAAAGTCCAGATGTCTGAGGTAGAATACTTACAAGCGTATCCAGATCAGCTGGAAAGGCTTACCAAATTTGTCAAGGAATCTCAACCTGCCCAAATTCAAACCGCTGCCCCGGAGCCCAAGAGTTTGCCTAATAACCTTGTTACTATTTCGTCATCTATTCTCGGAAAAATAGAACCTTTCTATATTTCCTTGCTCATTAATGGTTTTAAGCTTAGTAACTGCGTTATAGATTCCGGAGCTTCTGATAATGTCATGCCAACTAAAGTGGCTAATGCATTGGGTCTTACCTTGACAAAGACCTTTGGAAATTGCTTTTCAATGGAGAATAAGCAAGTGCCTCTTTAGGGGCAAATCAAGGATGCACAATTTGCATTCTCGTCCTTCCCAGAAAAGAAAATTAAGATGACCGTCTTAGTCGCAGATGTTCCTACTTCCTATGGAATGTTACTTGGTCGTAATTTCTGTAAGGATGTAGGTGGAGAGCTTAACATGGATATGTCAGAGGCAAGAATTCCCATCAAGGGTGTTATGCAGAAACTACATCCTGAGAGGGAAACCAAGTACACGGTGGTTAAATCTGATGACCCTCATGCTCAGATTTTGTTTGAGTCAGCAGGGATGGGAAATTATTACTTTCATGCTGATGAAATTTCAGAATTTGCACAAGACTGGACTGATGGATCAGAAGGTTCTCCTTGTCTTTCTGATACTGACAGATTTGCTGATGCAAGTGAAGATCAAGAGATTGATCTTAGTTCTAATGAATCCTTTGTCATGGTTGAAGATAAATCTTCCACCATGGTTGAAAAAGTTGTAAGTCCTACTCAAAGCCCTACAGATTCAAGTACTAGCAATTCCAATGATGTTTGGATGTTGGAATTTGATGGTAGCTGTGCATCTTTGGGGTCCGGCGTGGGAATAGTTTTGATATCTCCAAAAGGTGAATTCTTTCCCTTTTCCTTCAAATTGCAGTTCAACAATACCAACAATACAGCCGAATATGAGGCCTTGTTGTTGGGTATTGAAATGGCACATAAAAAGGGAATCAAAAATTTACATGCTCAAGGTGATGTCGAGTTGGTTGTCTATCAAGTTCGTAATCAATATCAAACAAGAAATGAGAGGTTAAGACACTACCGCAACTTGGTGTGGGATTGCATTGAGCCAGTTGATGCTTTCAACATTTCTGTAGTCCCAAGAGAGTACAATGACAGAGCTGATTCTCTTGCTGCGTCAACAACCTTGTTAATTCCTCATAAAGATTTTGTTGATCATCTTTATCAAATTGAGATGATTTTTCGACCAAGTGTTCTAGATAATCCAAATCATTGGCAAGTCTTCAATGATGACAGGCAGATCATCAATTTCCTTGAAACAAAGGATAATTTTGATGAGCTCTACTTTGAGGGCAGCGAGTCATCATCTAGAGAATCAGTCCCAAATATTGATCCTGAAACTGGAGAAGAATTCATTCAATTGAAGGGAAATAAAATTCCTAAAGGCTTAGTTTCTTTAGAGAAGTTGTTTGACAAGCATGACAGATATGTCAAAGAACAACAACAATCAAGGGCCAATTTTACCATGGAATATGAGAAATACAACCTCGGATCAGAGGCTGATCCAAAAATGGTAAACATTGGAAAATGTTGCACTCTGGTAGAAAGGGAGAAGTTTATTTCATTGTTACGTCAATACATGGATGTCTTGGCATATTCTTATGATGACCTCAAATCATTCCGTCCAAAGGAGGTACAACATGACATTCCTCTCAAGCTTAGTGTTGTTCCTTTTCGACAAAAGCAAAGGCAATATAATCCAAAAATCTCAGGGACAATTCTCTCTAAAATCCAAAAGATGCTGGATGCTCGGATTATCTTTCCTATTCATCATTCAATGTGGATAGCAAATATAGTTCCAGTGCGCAAAAAGAATGGAGAAATTCGCATTTGTGTGGATTTCAAGAATCTCAACTAGTTGTCATTAAGGGCCCGTTTGGATGCAGGCATATGAGGCCATATTCCGGAATAGCATTTTCAGAATTTGATATTCTATGTTTGTGTACATCCTAACAAAGAAGAATTGGAATTTCAACATTCCAATTTTGCTCAAAAAATGAGCATTCCATCTTCCATTGAAAAGGTGGAATTAGAATTTGAGGCTCTAATTCCACCTTTCCAATTCCAATTTGGATTCCCGTTGGGTCTGCGTGCGCTACCTAAAAACGTTGTCGGGTCCACGTGCGTGCTTAACCTTGCAATGTTTCATTTTCGATGTTTCATTAGACCCGCTTGGAAATACCTCGCTCGATCTGTGCTGAGTTGGGAGAAATCTCTTCCTTTGCAAGGTAAGCTTGGCTTTATCTTCTCTTTCGGCTGGTTTTTAATGCTCTGCTTGAAATAAGAATTTTTATTTTTTCATGGCGTTAGGGTTTGTATGGCTAGATGAAGTTTCCCGTATGTGTTATTAACGCATTTTTTTGGGTTAATGCTGAAGTTTTGCATGTGTTATGTTTAAAGCACAACCAATTTGCAGGCATGTAGAGCACTTATTCACCGTATTCATCATTTTTTAAAAACCTTTTGTAAGAATTCTTAGCTAGCCATACAAACCCTAACACTGCACAGTCCTAAGAATTCAAGCTGAAGTTTCGCATTAGGGTTATCCTGAGAATTCTGTTGAGAGGAAGCGTGCGTATATCAGAAAATAAACATTGGTCCTACCTGTGCTATATGCAGTCACCGTAGTTTAAAATAGGAAGACCTCTTAAACAGATGCTCGTGCCCAAGGAATCAAATTGTCATTTCCAGTTCCACTCTTATACAAAATGTTAAAATTTTTATAAACTTATAAACATAATTTTATTTCAAAATATTATAAATATTCAAAATCGCATACAAATGAAATAAAATAAGTATTCAAAAAAAAAAAAAAATATTATAATATTATTTTATTGCAAAAATAAAATAAATATTCAAAAACAAAATAAAATATTATAATATTATTTTATTGCAAAAATAAAATAAATATTCAAAAACACAAACAAAATGTGAAAAACATCATAACATTTGAAAAAATCACAAATTGTTATAAAGAAATTAAAAACAAATTCTCATTCAGTGCATATTCCAATTCCAAAATGCGGCACCCAAACGCGGAAAATACATCTTCTCGGTCATCTTCCAAGTGTGTCCAAACGGGTCGAACACATATTCCAGATATCATTTTGAGGATATGATATTCCAGAATTGCAGCATATTCCAGAATTGACTATATCCGATATTCCGTATGCTTGCGTCCAAACGGGCCCTAAAGGATAATTGCCCACTTCCAGTAATGGATCAAGTTTTGCAGATGGTGACAGGTTCTAAAATGTTGTCTATGCTTGATGGTTTCTCTGGCTATAATCAGATTGAAGTCAGTGAAGAGGATCAACACAAGACCGCATTTACAACGCCATGGGGTACTTTTGCTTATCGTAGGATGCCTTTTGGTCTTATCAATGCGGGAGCTACTTTTCAACGAGCAATGAACCTTGCTTTTCGAGAAATTATTGATAAATTCATTGTTGTTTATTTAGATGACTTGACCGTATTTTCCAAAAAACGGCAAGATTATTTTTATCACCTTCAACAAGTTCTCGAAAGATGTAGGCGACATGGTGTTTCTCTTAATACCAAGAAATTAGTTTTTGGTGTGACTGAAGGAAAGCTTCTGGGACACATTGTGTCAATGGAAGGTATAAAGATTGATCCTGAAAGAGTAAAATCAATCCAAGGTCTTACGCTACCCTCAAGAAAAATAGCAGTTCACTCTTTCTTCGGAAAGGTAAATTTCTTGCGAAGATTTCTTCCTGACTTTGCTGAGAAAACTCGTCATATCGTGGATATGATGAAAGGTAAAAATGTTTTTCGATGGAGTCCAGAAGGAAAAGCGGCGTTTGCTAAGATCAAAGAAGCAATCACGCAAGCTCCAGTGTTAGTCTGCCCAGATTACACAAAGGATTTCATCATGTATAGTTATGCTTCCGAGCATACTATGTCAGCAATTTTAATGCAAAGGAATGATGGAGTTGAGTCTCCCATCTCATTCATGAGCTGTCCATTAAAAGCTCATGAGCTGAGGTACACCCAAATGGAAAAGCATGCATTTGCTGTTGTCAAGGCAGTAAAGCATTTTAGGTTCTACATTCTAAATTCACATGTCATTGCTTTGGTGCCAGATACAACAGTTAAGACAATTTTAACACAACAAGATTTTGGTACTAAAAGAGGAAATTGGATAGCTAAGATCCAAGAATATGACATGGAAATTAAGCCCACAAAGCTTATTCGAGGGAAAGGTTTATGTCAGCTTATGGCTGAAAATAAACCAGCTGAAGTCAAAGTTGAAATTCCGCAATCTTTTCCAACGGTTTTGTTCGTTAGCACAACAGATGAATGGTATTCTAATATCGCTCATTTTCTCACATATGGCGAGTGTCCTCCACATTTGTCATATAAGGAAAGAAGAAATATTAAATTAAAGGCTGCAAATTTTATTCTTTGGAATAATGGTTTGTATAAACGAAGCTCAGATGGGACATTTCTTCTTTTTGTGGATAAAGTTCAACAGGTACGATTGCATGAATCTTTTCACAACCTTGCATGTGGTGGTCATTTTTCTGCACCAGTCACAACACATAAAATCCTAAGGGCAAAGTATTAGTGGCCTACTATGTTTCAAGATGCATACCATTGGGTGCGAAAATGCCAGTTGTGTCAACAATTCGTAGGTAAGCAAAAGATTGCTGCTCTACCATTAAAGCCGGTAGTAATTGAGGAACTATTTCAACAATGGGGACTTGATTTCATCGACGTAATCAATCCATCTTCAAGCAAGGGACATACATATGTTCTTACTGCAACGGACTACACCAAATGGGTGGAGGCAATACCAACAAAGAATGCTACATCTGAAGTGGTATGTGATTTCTTAAAGGAGAACATTATCTCACGTTTTGGTGTTCCTCATAAGATTGTCACAAATAATGCAATAGCATTTTCATCACATGACATAACAAGGTTTTGTTATGATTTTGGGATCACTTTGGCGCACTCGTCCGACTATTATCCCCAAGGTAATGGTCAAGCAGAATCCGCTAACAAGAACCTGGTTGCAATTATTAGGAAGCTGGTAGATGAAAATCAAAGATCGTGGCACAAGGCATTGTATGATGCATTGTGGGCTGATCGAATTACACCCAAACGAGCAATTGGTATGTCACCTTTCCAATTGTTGTATGGTGTGAATGCTGAAATTCCCATTACTTTGGAGCTCCCTACTCTGAAGTTAGCCAAGGCCATTGAAGATGATACTTTTGAAGGTGGCTTGGACAAAAGAATCATGTTCCTGTCAGCATTAGAGGAACAACATACCCAAGTGGTGGATTGCATTGTGGAACATCAAAAGAAGGTGAAGGTACTCTTTGATAAGAAAGCAAAGCATAGAGAGTTTCAAGTTGGTGATTGTGTACTACTTTGGGATAAACGAAGAGAACCCAAAGGCATGCACGGGAAGTTTGATACTCTTTGGCGTGGTCCTTTCACAATCCATCAAATCTCTGGCGAGAACAGTTTCCTCTTGGCTTACCGAGATGGAACACCATTTGCGCTGCCCTATAGTGGACAGCATCTTAAGCACTACTTTGAATGAGCTCCAGATAAGTACCATTGTACATACAAAGTCCAAGTCTTTGAGTCATTTTTGTTTTTGAGTCTTTTGTGTCTTTTTAGTGTCTTTTGTCATTTGGGTCGCCCGACTCTATAGCCCAATGGAATGGAAGAAGGCACTTAGAGAACCGGATTCTACATCTTTTGTCATTTCCAAGGATGAACAAGAGACGTTCCCCAGTCAGAGCCAGCTGTTGTCATAAATTTTGTTTTCATAAAATTTATGTCAACTATACAAAAATTTAATTGTGTTTTCAATTAAATTAATTTTGGTTTTAAAAACTCCAAGTATTTCATTTAAATAAATAAATGTATTTATTTATTTATTTAGAAGTTTTAAGTTGTTTAATGTTTAATGTTTATTTTTAATTTTTATTTTATTTTATTGTTGATTAGTCTTTAATAATATATTAATGATATATTATTAAAATTCCTAAGTTACCTCCTGGTCAGACCTTTTAAAGGTCATTACACTTTATTCTACATACAATTATAAAGTGCGAAATACATTAAAAAATAAAAATTCCCGCTAAATGCTTTATATCGGACTTTTTGATTGACATTGCATTTTATATGCAATGACATCTAAATTGTTTTACACATTAAAATGTCCGTCATCGGGAAAAAGAGGAGTCGGGGGTTTTCATTGATATTGTATTTTATATCACATGACTTATGCCATGAAGTATTTTAAGCTGCGAAGTGTTTTAAAAGCTCCGATATGCATTTGGGCGGATCTTTTTGTTGTTATTACATATGTAATAACATAAAACATTAATGATTTAAACTTGCAAAGAACTTCCGAAAGTCCCGATAATATTATGAAATTGGGCTTTTTCATCATAGTTGCATAGTTTGAATCATCGACATATTGTCGAGTTCCCCGCTAGCAACTATGAGTTGCAGAGACTGCCGTGTGAGGACTCTAAGTCTTCATCACCGTATTGGCAAGAGATGTCTAGTTCGTGAGTCTTTAAAACATCACTAGTTCATCCTCATTGTTATTCTGAAAAGCTTTGAAATAGGTCATTTTTCTTTTGCGTTTTTCTTCTTGGCTCACGTTCGATTTCAAACAGCGAGTGCAGGTCTTCTTTCACGTTTTTGTATTGAACTAGGTAATCTTCCTTTTTCATTTTTATTTTTGGCTATCGTTTTTGTTAAAATCTTCATTTTATTTTCAAAAACGTGCTTTAATATGAACGTTTTAGCTTTTCTTTTTAATGTACAATCGCATCTAGGGTTTTTATTTGATCATCTTATCCATTTTCGTTTTTGTTATTGCTTCTTTTGCAAACGTTTTTACTATCTTCAGTCACGTCTAGGGTTTTTATATGTATCTATTAAAAACGGGATTTGATTGCATAGATTTTCACAATCTCGTTTATGAAAAATCAACATTGGATTTGTGTTAAAAAAATATAAGTTCCTTCTCAAATTTCTGCCATGGCCTTATATTTCAAAGCTTTAAATCTGCAAAAGGAGAGTAACAGTTCTTGCAGATTTCAATCTTCCTTATACAGTATGAGAAATCAAATTGCTCATAATCTGCAGTCATAGTTGAAAAATTTACCTTGAGAAGAATGAAGTTCCTTATCATTTCGTTTCCATAAACCAAGACCTTGCCAAAATCAGTACCTCTCATTTTTACCACGCAACGTTTCATAAAATCCAAAATTTCACTTCATTCTTACCTATGTTCTGAATTTCGGGATTTTTCATACCCATTGCGTATTTCATTACATGTGATGTAATATGTAATCACTTCAAAAACTCCCGATTACATTCTTGCTCAAATTCATTAATTCCAAAATCGGGATTTATGAGACCCATTACATGTACTGTTACATGTAATCGAAAGTGAAACTACCCCGGAAATCTCCACCCTAAGTTTACCCAAATCGGAGATTTTTACAACAACTGCATGTACTGTTACATGCAGTCAAACGCGCAATCGCATCTAAAATCTGAAAAACAGAGAAATGTTGAGAGGGGGAGGGGGTGAATCAGCGTTTCAAAATTTAAAACAAAACAATTAAAGCAGAGACACACACACGCACAAGAGGAGACACAGAATTTTATCATGTGGAAAACCCAACAGGGTTAAAAAACCACAGCTTCTCTAATCACTTGGGCAACAACCCCTTCTTACAAAGAGCTACAACTCTTAAAGAATACATTCATCAGCCGGCTTCAACCGGGCTACAACCCTTTCGTTGAAATGATACTAAACTAAAACTAGACAAAAATGAGCTCTGAGTCTTCACAGAAATATAAAGACTTCTGAAATCAAATAAACAGTAACTGGTTCTTGGTGTCTGTTGTAGAACTATCGCTTCTTTCCACTAAGAATACCCCGCAAGCTGTGTTCTTGCTCTTACTGATTGTCTTTGCTTAGTTGCCTTGAACTCTTTCTACTTAGGAAGCCCCTCTGCACATATCACAGCAGTTCAGTGTATATTAATCTTGAACCTAATGCCCAACATTGTTTTCAAATGTTACACTCTTCTCCTCACGACATCAATGTCTGCTCTGTTTTTAAGAACTGCTACCTCACGGTATCTCCCTATTTGTTCACACTGTTGTGCCGTTTTGACAACACCAGATAAAATTTTCTTCCGCACTCCTACAAATTACTACTCCTGAATATTCCATGTTGCTCACTCTCCATTCGGTGTTCTCCTTACATTCAAGTTGTTAACCCGGCAGTTCTCAGTATATGCTTTTGCAGTTAGGCCTGTGTATCTCAATACAACATACAGCCCCACTTTCCAAAAAAAATCTCAAGCATTATATGTATTATGCGACTATGTATCTTTTCAATACACTTGCGACCCTTTCAAACGCATACATCTCAAAGCTATTCGTTCTTCACTCTCATCGCATACACACTGTCAAAATTTTTACATATTTGTCTTATCGTGACAACCAGTAACCGTCTCTTGATATCGCTTGGTATCAATCTATACTCCATTCAACTGTATTCCATTCACATTATTAGTCAAAGAACTCTATAGAGCCGTTAACGTCCCCTACTTGTGTCAAAGACAATTTTTTTCACGATAACATCCACTCACTGCTATCGCAAACCTGCCCTCAATCATTTCACTGCAGATGTCATTTTTTATGATATTCACACTCGCATCCGGTTTCCCCTTTTTTATCTATTTTCCGATAGTTTTAGAGTTCACATGAACCTCTACTGAAAACGTTAACTATCGGGGGCCTTCCTTCAGACGTTTTTTTCTACCACCTACTTCAATCTTTCACGACACTTGCCTGTCTCTAGTTCACCGTTTAGAGAGATATTCCTCCATCCTAAAGACACATGCAGAAATAAAATACACTTGTCATGTTATGTTGAAACAGTCACTAAGAGAACATGCCAACACTCTACTCCTCATTATACACCTGACCCATGTATCTTTTGCTCTCATTTCCATATGCGTTTTAAACACCAGCTGTTATCCCCTCCGGAACAGTGGTTACGCAAGAATGAATGTGATGCAGCAACCAATACATTTGGCAACTGACATTGTCACAATACAACCACTTCAAATGCTTACGAAAAGAAACATTGTCAGATGCAGATATGCCTAAGTCAAAACACTTCAGAAGATGACAACACTTGTCACAATTTGTGTAGGCAGGACATATTATACAGAGAGCACTAGTCTTAGAGAGCACTTGTCAAAATGAACCACACTATTAAGTATTTGACACACACCAGCAGCGAAAGTCCATCAATGACAGAAAAACTAACAAAATCTCCTACAATACCCAAGTTGAAAAAGCAATTCCAAGTGCAAATCGGGGATTTTTGACCCGATTGCAAAATGAACTACATATGTAACTACACATGCAATCCTAAGTGCAGTTGGGTCCAAAAACCCCGATTTCACTTAAAGTCCTATGTTTTTCCCTTGTAGTAGGAACTTTTTGGGCCAACTACATAAAATGTTACGAGTTGAACTACATGCAGTCAAATCTGCAGTTTACCCAAAAATCCCCGAAATACAATGTTTTCCACTTTTTGCTTTATCCAGTTTCAAAATCGGAGTGAGTCTTAACGTCAACACTTTCTGACGTTGCATTTTTTTGATCTTTTCATCTTGATAAAACAGGTGTTCATCAGATGATAGAAAAGCCAACCACTACACTAGAGAAAATAATGAAATTCAAATTTCATAAATATCTGACTTCTGTTGTTCCTACCTCAGTGGTCTCAAATCTGGGTGAGATCAAAGATACGAAAGTTGGGCATGTGGATATGACTGAATTTGTTAAAAGGACAGAGGTTGCAAATCCGAAGGATGAGATGCAGAAAATTCTCAAAAGTCATATACACCTACTCTCAACTTTTCCTGTAGCGATATTGGAACCCGAGTTCATTATGGCATGTGCAGCATATTTTGACAAAGAAACCCGGACAATCAAGGATTCTAAAGGTCAGATTGTTATCAGGTTAGATGCAGAAGCCATTGACAAAGTTTTCCATGTTCCTTCCGCTCTGGTATATGCAGATATTACCCATGAGAAGGCTTTAGAGTACTACAATAAAATGGAAGATGATTGCAAAAGAGAGATCAATACTGTTTGGTTCATTAAACCGAGGCAATCAATCTCAACCCGATGGCCTGCAACTTTGTACAGAACTGAGTTCAAAGAAGATATCAATGATATGATTACTCTTCTTGGCAGAATGCGGGGGTTGAAGAAGTCCAATGTTTTCACGCCTTGGATGTTTCAGTATATTGCCATCGTCAGAAAAGGAAAGCAAAAGATTTTCTGGGCAGAATTGATCAGTGATTCATTGTGTGAGCAATTGACAGAGGTACCTACCACTCATACATTTTATATGAATTCATATCTTGTGTACATTGTTGCATCCTTCCGAGCATTACCAGGGTTATCCTACGAGGGAGACAGAAGTAGATTGCCAGTATGGGGATACTACAGTCAATTACCCATGGTTACAGGGAGACATCATTATCGTAGACTTCAGGATGCCTTCTTCGGAAATTTCATGTGTTTGTTTGATAAAACACTTGAGAATAGAAGGGTTTCAGAGGCAGCGTGGCGGAAGGTCAATGAATATGGATGTATGTTCTTACAATTTCCGACTTTCACCTACATGAGAGTCGAATGTTTTGATGATCATCCTTATATGTTGCCAAGGTATCCGACTGATAAGATTGTTCTAATGGAGTTGGGAAGACAGCTAATGTATGTACATGCTAAACAATCTGCATCTCATAAAGCCGGATTTGCAATTTCTACTGAGCATCCCTTGGTAATTGGTAGGTATTCACTTGCTTCTACGGTAAAGGCTAAAGCAATGGAAACTGAATTGCACGAGAACAAAGATAATGCATCTTCTTCAGGGACCACAGTAAAATTGAAATTGAAATCAAAGGAGAAAACCCGAGAATGTTCAGGTAAAGAAAAGTTGGTAATACAAGAAAATCTTGAAGTTGAAGATGATCAACAAGAGGATGAAGTACAAGTACTTCTAGAAATACCAGATACACAATCTACCCTTGCTGAGACTACACAGGAGTTCATTCTTGCAGGTGCACCTGGTTTCATGATTGATCCTGATGTTGATTCATTTTCAACAGTGTTGACTCCTCCCATTCAGAATATGCCACATGACAACATGGTCAGTGTTTTCTCTTATGTTTCTCCCCCAGGTACACCCATGATTCCTTCAATGGAAGGATATTCTTCTCTTAGTGACTTTGACAGGTTCATGTCAGAATCAATGCCACACGTCACTACAAGACCTACTCCTGCTGCCATACAAACTGAGGCACCAACCATTGTAAGCATCACAGCATGTACTCAATCTAACATATCACAAGTTACGTCTGAAGAGACTCCTGCTATTTTATCTGATCTTCCTTCGTGGCTCAGTGCTGCTGTTCCAAAGAGAAAGAAGCAGGAAGTTTTACCAGATATTTTTGACTTTGAGCAACTGAAATAGGTTAAGGCCAAGGGTGTTAAGAGAGCCAAAACGGTTTAAACGGTTAGAATGGACAAGAATAAAACTAAATATGTGGAGATTGCGGAACCTCTTATAGAAAAACCCCGTGATGAGATGCAGTTGGCTGATTTTAAGATCACTAGGGTAGATTTGGGCAAACAGACACATGTTGGATTGATCAACGATGCTCAAGAGTCTGTAGCATTGCTAGCACAGGAGTGCGATGAGCTTAAAAGGAAGAAAAATCAGCTCAAGAAACAGAATGAGTTACTCATGGCAGTAATTCGAACGGTTACTAGAGTTTCAGAGCAGGTTGATCCGTTAGCATCTTCTATTGCAGAAGAATCTGTTAAACAACTTGAGAGGGCTGGAGAAATGGCTACAACCATTAATACATGGGTGAATCAGACGATGGCAGAAGGAACAGAGTTGATAAAGAGAGCACTCCAAATGATTACTTATGCTAGAAAGGTGACATCTCAGTTGAATGAGTAGTGTGTCTAAACTTCATTCAACTGAGATGTCACCTTTCTAGCATAAGTAATCATTTGGAGTGCTCTCTTTATCAACTCTGTTCCTTCTGCCATCATCTGATTCACCCATGTATTAATGGTTGTAGCCATTTCTCCAACCCTCTCAACTTGTTTAACAGATTCTTCTGCAATAGAAGATGCTAACGGATCAACCTGCTCTGAAACTCTAGTAACCTTTCGAATTACTGCCATGAGTAACTCATTCTGTTTCTTGAGCTGATTTTTCTTCCTTTTAAGCTCATCGCACTCCTGTGCTAGCAATGCTACAGACTCTTGAGCATCGTTGATCAATCCAGCATGTGTCTGTTTGCCCAAATCTACCCTGGTGATCTTAAAATCAGCCAACTACATCTTATCACGGGATTTTTCTATAAGAGGTTCCGCAATCTCCACATATTTAGTTTTATTCTTGTCCATTCTAACCCTTTAAACCGTTTTGGCTCTCTTAACACCCTTGGCCTTAACCTGTTTCAGTTGCTCAAAGTCAAAAATATCTGGTAAAACTTCCTGCTTCTTTCTCTTTGGAAAAACAGCACTGAGCCACGAAGGAAGATCAGATAAAATAGCAGGAGTCTCTTCAAGCGTAACTTGTGATATGTTAGATTGAGTACATGTTGTGATGCTTACAATGGTTGGTGCCTCAATTTGTATGGCAGTAGGAGTAGGTCTTGTAGTGACGTGTGGCATTGATTCTGACATGAACCTGTCAAAGTCACTAAGAGAAGAATATCCTTCCATTGAAGGAATCATGGGTGTACCTGGGCGAGAAGCATAAGAGAAACTACCGACCATGTTGTCATGTGGCGTATTCTGAATGGGAGGAGTCAACACTATTGAAAATGAATCAACATCAGGATCAATCATGAAACCAGGCGCACCTGCAAGAATGAACTCCTGTGTAGTCTCAGCAATGGTAGATCGTGTATCTGGTATTTCTAGAAGTACTTGTACTTCATCCTCTTGTTGATCATCTTCAACTTCAAGATTTTCTTGTATTACCAGCTTTTCTTTACTTGAACTTTCTCAAGTTTTCTCCTTTGATTTCAATTTCAATTTTACTGTGGTCCCTGAAGATGCATTATCTTTGTTCTTACCTTTCACTTCTGATTTCCGACCCACAGGTCCAATTGTATCATCATCTGATCCTGATTTAAATCTTTTCATCTTAATACCATAACGCTTGAGCCAAGCGTGAGTATTAGCCATGATTGACTGAAATCTGTCGGTTATGGAGAAATTTTCTTTTAACGACCATTGGATTGAAGGGAGGTCCTAAGATGCAACCTTAGCTACTTGGTATTCTAGATCTAATATGTCTCCATCATCTTCCATTCCTTCTGGAATGTCAGCAAGATCCATATCAATGATTTGTTCTAAGGATAACCTGCTATAGTCCATACTTCTGATATCCTTATCTGTACGAAGATCTATCCAAACATATTCAATACGATGAACATGAGTAAAAGACCTTCTGATTTTATCACTCATGCCCCGATAATCAAAGTCAGCTCTGATCCTGAACCTTTTCAGTTTGATCTCGTGCAATTCAGTTTCCATTGCTTTAGCCTTTACCGTAGAAGTAAGTGAGTACCTACCAATTGCCAAGGGATGCTAAGTAGAAATTGCAAATCCGGCTTTATGAGATGCAAATTGTTTAGCATGTACATACATTAGCTGTCTTCCCAACTCCATTAGAACAATCTTATCAGTCGGATACCTTGGCAAGATATAAAGATGATCATCAAAACATCTGACTTTCATGTAGGTGAAAGTCGGAAATTGTAAGAACATACATCCATATTCATTGACCTTCCTCCACGCTGCCTCTGAAACCCTTCTATTCTCAAGTGTTTTATCGAACAAACACATGAAATTTCCAAAGAAGGCATCCTGAAGTCTACGATAATGATGTCTCCCTGTAACCATGGGTAATTGACTGTAGTATCCCCATACTGGCAATCTGCTCCTGTCTCCCTCGTAGGATAACCCTGGTAATGCTCGGAAGGATGCAACAATGTACACAAGATATGAATTCATATAAAATGTATGAGTGGTAGGTACCTCTGTCAATTGCTCACACAATAAATCACTGATCAATTCTGCCCAGAAAATCTTTTGCTTTCTTTTTTTTACGATGGCAATATACTGAAACATCCAAGGCTCGAAAACATTGGACTTCTTCAACCCCCGCATTCTGCCAAGAAGAGTAATCATATCATTGATATCTTCTTTGAACTCAGTTCTGTATAAAGTTGCAGGCCATCGGGTTGAGATTGATTGCCTCGGTTTAATGAACCAAACAGTATTGATCTCTCTTTTGCAATCATCTTCCATTTTATTGTAGTACTCTAAAGCCTTCTCATGGGTAATATCTGCATATACCAGAGCGGAAGGAACATGGAAAACTTTGTCAATGGTTTCTGCATCTAACCTGATAACAATCTGACCTTTAGAATCCTTGATTGTCCGGGTTTCTTTGTCAAAATGTGCTGCACATGCCATAATGAACTCGGGTTCCAATATCGCTATAGGAAAAGTTGAAAGTAGGTGTATATGACTTTTGAGAATTTTCTGCATCTCATCCTTCGGATTTGCAACCTCTGTCCTTTTAACAAATTCAGTCATATCCACATGCCCAACTTCCGTATCTTTGATCTCATCCAGATTTGAGACCACTGAGGTAGGAACAACAGAAGTCAGATATTTATGAAATTTGAATTTCATTATTTTCTCTAGTGTAGTGGTTGGCTTTTCTGTCATCTAATGAACACCTATTTTATCAAGATGAAAAGATCATAAAAATGCAACGTCAAAAAATGTTGACGTTAAGACTCACTCCGATTTTGAAATTGGATAAAGCAAAAAGTGGAAAACATTGTATTTCGGGGATTTTTGGGTAAACTGCAGATTTGACTGCATGTAGTTCAACTCGTAACATTTTATGTAGTTGGCCCAAAAAGTTCCTACAACAAGGGAAAAACATAGGATTTTAAGTGAAATCGGGGTTTTTGGACCCAACTGCACTTAGGATTGCATGTGTAGCTACATATGTAGTTCGTTTTGCAATCGGGTCAAAAATCCCCGATTTGCATTTGGAATTGCTTTTTCAACTTGGGTATTGTAGGAGATTTTAGATGCGATTGCGCGTTTGACTGCATGTAACAGTACATGCAGTTGGTGTAAAAATCTCCAATTTGGGTAAACTTAGGGTGGAGATTTCCAGGGTAGTTTCACTTTCGATTACATGTAACAGTACATGTAATGGGTCTCAAAAATCCCGATTTTGGAATTAATGAATTTGAGCAAGAATGTAATCGGGAATTTTTGAAGTGATTACATATTACATTACATGTAAAATGACATGTAATGAAATACGCAATGGGTATGAAAAATCCCAAAATTCAGAACATAGGTAAGAATGAAGTGAAAATTTGGATTTTATGAAACGTTGTGGGGTAAAAATGAGAGGTATTGATTTTGGCAAGGTATTGGTTTATGGAAACGAAATGATAAGGAACTTCATTCTTCTCAAGGTAAATTTTTCAACTATGACTGGAGATTATGAGCAATTTGATTTCTCATACTGTATAAGGAAGATTGAAATCTGCAAGAACTGTTACTCTCCTTTGTTATGTTTTAGGATCATTGCAAATGTAATAGCACTCTCTCATTGTATGTGTTTTCCAAATGCAACAATCTCTTGCATTTATATTAAGAATGAGCCAAGAAGAGACATGTCCCTTCAAGGGGCATGTCTATTCATTATTATGTAATTAATATAATGACAATTATGATTATACACACACACACATATATATATATAATCTCTTGAGTATTATATTAATTTATCTAATATTTACATAATAATAATAATAATTATTTTATCAATTTAACTATTTATTTATTATGAGAATAATTATAACCTAACTTTATATATACATATATATCAATGTATATAATAATATCATTATATATATTGATATATATATATATATGAATATATATAATAAATCATTTCTCATAAATCATATAGTCAATATTATTTATCTGACGGATGCTACAAACATCAACACTCCCTCTTAGCTAGGGAAGATAAAATGTAACTCACAATAAGTTCATAAATTGTGAGGGTTAGTTCCCAGGTGGATTGCCTCTATCGGCGATTCTATCCACAGTTCCCAGGTGGATTGCCTCCATCGGCGATTCGATCCACAAGCTCCTGTGTGGATTGCCTCCATCGGCGATTCTATCCACAACTCATGAGCTATGGTGTGGATTGCCTCTATCGGCGATTCGATCCACAAGCTCCTGTGTGGATTGCCTCCATCGGCGATTCTATCCACAACTCATGAGCTTCATAGTGGATTGCCTCTATCGGCGATTCTATCCACAAGCTCCTGTGTGGATTGCCTCCATCGGTGATTCTATCCACAACTCATGAGCTATGGTGTGGATTGCCTCTATCGGCGATTCTATCCACAAGTAAGATATTACCAAAGAAAAGTTATTGCAAGATCGTCACCTTCCAATAACTTTAACAAATACAAGTGATAATCATTTGGAAGTCGTCACTTCTTTATGATTTACACAGGGGGCAAGCCCATTAAGAACATTCATAATTCACAAGTATAATAATCAATTTTATATACCTCATAAATGTTTCACCTTCAATAGTGAACTCCCTCTCAATCAATATGATCACTTGATTGTCACAAGTTGGCCGAACCATCTACTCCCTCTGAAGCTCAAGTTTATCAACTTCTTGACCTCTTTTGAAATATTAGACTCTCTTTGCATCTAGTCTCAATCATCAATTTGTTTTCAAGCATCAAGTTATTTCTTCCTTGAATGAAATTATCTTGTGCTTTTGTCCTGAAGGTATGTCAGAGAGAGATTACAAATAGCTCACTAAACTATATTATCCCAAAGAAATATTAAAGATAAAAGCATACAATATTTTCTATCCCAATATTATAGTATGATTTAAGAACTACATAAAAAAATTAATGAACATTAATGAACATGGAATACTCATCTCATGATTAATGTAATGATCCTTTTCTTATTTGTACTATAAAAAGTGTTTGAAGCTTTTAATCAAAGAACTCTCTTTGTTCAGAAATCTGCATAGACCTGTACACATTCGGTCATAACTTTTGAACCTGACATTTTCTTTCCAATCGCTCCGGTGAGATTCTTCTAAATTAGTTTATCACCAACATATCTCAAATTTAGCAAAATCCAACGGTCCATTTGTGAGATATGGTCCTCGTACTGAGACTATAATTTTCTGAAATAGTCACACATTCACCATTAACAAACTACTCTCTTACATTTGCAACTTGGCTCTGATACCATGTTAAGTTTTAGGATCATTGCAAATGTAATAGCACTCTCTCATTGTATGTGTTTTCCAAATGCAACAATCTCTTGCATTTATATTAAGAATGAGCCAAGAAGAGACATGTCCCTTCAAGGGGCATGTCTATTCATTATTATGTAATTAATATAATGACAATTATGATTATATATACACACACACACACACACACATATATATATATATATAATATCTCGAGTATTATATTAATTTATCTAATATTTACATAATAATAATTATTATTATTTTATCAATTTAACTATTTATTTATTATGAGAATAATTATAACCTAACTTTATATATACATATATATCAATGTATATAATAATATCATTATATATATTGATATATATATATATATGAATATATATAATAAATCATTTCTCATAAATCATATAGTCAATATTATTTATCTGACGGATGCTACAAACATCAACATCCTTTTGCAGATTTAAAACTTTGAAATATAAGGCCATGGCAGAAATTTGGGAAGGAACTTATATTTTTTTTAACACAAATCCAATGTTGATTTTTCACAAACGAGATTGTGAAAATCTATGCAATCAAATCCCGGTTTTAACAGATACATATAAAAACCCTAGACGTGACTAAAGACAGTAAAAACATTTGCAAAAGAAGCAATAACAAAAATGAAAATGGATAAGATGATCAAATAAAAACCCTAGACGTGACTGTACATTAAAAAGAAAAGCTAAAACGTTCATATTAAAACACGTTTTTGAAAATAAAATGAAGATTTTAACAAAAACGATAGCCAAAAATAAAAACGAAAAAGGAAGATTACCTGATTCAATACAAAAACGTGAAAGAAGACCTGCACTCGCTGTTTGAAATCTAACGTGAGCCAAGAAGAAAAACGCAAAAGAAAAATGACTTGTTTCAATGCTTTTCGAAATAACAATGAGGATGAACTGGTGATGTTTTAAAGACTCACAAACTGGACATCTCTTGCCAATACGGTGATAAAGACTTAGAGTCCTCACACGGCAGTCTCTGCAACTCATAGTTGCTAGCGGGGAACTCGGCAATATGTCAATGATTCAAACTATGCAACTATGATGAAAAAGCCCGATTTCATAATATTATCGGGACTTTCGGAAGTTCTTTGCAAGTTTAAATCATTAATGTTTTATGTTATTACATATGTAATAACAACAAAAAGATCCACCCAAATGCATATCGGAGCTTTTAAAACACTTCGCAGCTTAAAATACTTCATGGCATAAGTCATGTGACCATCAATCGATTCACCCCTCCTCTCAACACCGGCTAGGACCATCAATTGGTATCAGAGCCAAATTTTCCTTTTCAAAGATGCTTAACCGCAACAAGAAAAAGATTAAATGATGAGGAAGGAAGGACCAAAGTTTTCTAAGGAAAACTTCACTCTATGGTGTAGCGGAATGAAGTTGTACATGAAAACCACTGGAGATCAATACTGGAATCATGTAATCCATGATTACACCGAACCCACCAGTACCTTGACACCTGATGAACAAAAGATCAACACAGAGCATACTGCTGCCATGGATATGATAGCAAGTACGCTACATGATTATGTCTATGGAGAGATTGAAAATTTGACAACTACTCACAAGATGTGGGCTAAGCAACAAACAATATATGGTGGTAACCCACATGTTCAACGAGCAAAGGTAGAAAGCCTTAGAGGCAAATATGATGATATGAGGATGAATGAAGGAGAGGATATTGAGCACTACAGCAACAGAATCAAAGAAGTGATGAACTTCATCAAAAGCGTTGGAGGAAAACTGAGTGAGGAAGATGTGATAAGCAAAATAATGAGAACGATGAGGCCTCAATATGCTATCAAGATCTCAGTCATATAGGAGCTCAGATCAGTGACCACAGCTCAAGTCATTCTTGACTCCCTAATCAGTAAGTTGACTGCATTTGAATTGAGCAATTTTGATAACAGCTTACCCATGCAAGAAGGCTGGAAGTTTTGTTGAAAATCTGCTCTCTGAAGAGATGGAGCAAGATGAGTTTGAAGCACTCATCGCAAGAAGATTTCCTAAAGGAAAAGGGAAGTACAAAGGTAAACTCCCACTAAAATGTTTTTCTTGCAATAAGATAGGACACATTGCTGCAAGATGTCCAGATAATGAAAATAAAGAGAAGATCAACCGATTCAAGAACAAAGCAAAGGAGTGCTACCTTGCGGAAGGAGTCACGGACAATGAATTTGAAGATTCTGATGATGAAGGAATTGTCTTTGTTGCAATAAAAGAAAAAAGTCAAGTGATAAGTGAAATGACACTTATCTCAAGAACTCATCAACATGATGACTGAATCATTGACAGTGGATGAACTCACCACGACTGGTGATAAGAACAAGTTCATCATCCTGAAGCTCAATAATGGTGGATCGGTAACCTTTGGTAATAATACTCCCTGTGCTATCAAAGGTAAAGGTAGCAATGATGTTGTATGTGAGGATGTGTACTGGGTAGGACTCAAGTACAATCTAATGTGTGTTGCTCAACTAAACAACAAGAGATACCTATTGAAATTCGAGAAAGGTTCTTGTGTTGTCAAGAACCAATCGGGAGCTCATGTTGCTACCGGTAAACAAAGCAAAGGGAACCCGTTCTACCTGGACTCAATAGAGGGAGCTTGCCTAGCATCAGTAAAAGGAGAAACAAACAAAATTTGTCTTGTAACTAGAGAGGACAACAGTTGGTTGTGGCATAAGAGGCTCCGCCACATAAATTTTGACAGCATTGTCAAAGTGAGCAAGAAGTCAGTCAGAGGGCTTCCTGAGATTACAAAACCTGATAGAGGTAATTGTAAGGATTGTTAGTTGGGAAAATTGACAGGAACAAGTTTCAGTAGTAAATCTTTTTCTGCTGAAAATGGTCTAGATCTTGTACACACAAATTTGTGCGGACCTATGAGAACAAAGAGCTACTATGGAGATAGGTACTTCATGCTTTTTGTAGATGATTTCTCAAGAATGATGTGGACACTTTTTCTTAGAGAGAAATCAGAGGCCTTTCACATGTTCAAAATCTACAAAGCGGAGACCGGTAAAAGCCTGAAGTGTCTCAGATCAGACAGAGGAGGTGAATACACTTCTCAAGAATTCATTCACTACTGTGAGGAACAGGGTATAAAAAGACAGTTGTCTGCACCAAGAACCCCACAGCAAAATGGAGTTGCTGAAAGAAGGAAGAGGACTCTAATTGATTGTGCTAGAACCTTAATGATTTAAAAGGATCTCCCCCATCATTTCTAGAAAGAAGCTATTAGCACTGTTGTGTATACACTGAACCGAGTTCAAGTTCAGAAAGGAACCGGTAAGACTCCCTATGAGTTATGGTTCGGTCACACTCCCAATGTAGGCTACTTCAGAATTTTTGGTAGCAAATGTTACATTAAAAGAGATGAATTCTGGGAAGTTTGAGCCAAAGAGTGATGAAGGCATATTTCTAGATTATTCTACCAAGAGTAAAGCCTACCGGTGTCTAAATAAGAGGACACGAAAAAATAGTAGAAAGCATCAATGTAAAGATTGATGAATACTCGGAACTGAGAGGTAAGATCAGTCATAATGAGTATGACATTCATTAGAATTGTAATGCTGAAAATTATTTGGAATTCAATGAAATAAGTGTTGTTGATGAAGGAGAAGAGCAGGTAATCAGACCTTTGGAGCAGGGTGATATAACTGAAAACATAAGACCAATCCTGGATGATGAACATGAAATTGCTCATGACCATGCTGGAGAAGATGCTCAACCGGAAGAGATTGACCGGGAACACCGATCGGAAATTATAGACCGGGACCACCAACCGGTACTGCCAAGGTATGTCACATATCATTCCACTGATAATATTATTGGCGAAACATGCTAAAATTCTGACCAGGAGAAAGGCTAGAGAAAGTATTTGGTTACTTACCAACATAGAGCCAAAAACCACCAGGGAGGCTCTGGAGGATGAAAACTGGGTCAAGGCAATGGAAGAAGAGTTTGAGCAAATTGAGAAGAATGAGACATGGATCCTTGTTCCCAGACCACAGGACAAGAATGTCATTGGAACAAAATGGGTCTACAGAAACAAATTGAATGAAGATGGAAAAGTGATAAGGAACAAAGCAAGATTAGTTTGCAAAGGATATGCAAAGGAGGCAGGACTAGATTATGGTGAAACTTTTGCACCTGTGGCCAGACTAGGAGTGAGAATCCTACTTGCTTATGCTGCTCATAAAAGGTTCAAAGTATACCAAATGGATGTAAAGTCTGCATTCCTCAGTGGTATATTAGAGGAGGAAGTTTACATAGAACAACTGGAAGGCTTCTCATCCACAGAGAAGAGTGATATGGTCTGTAAACTGAAAAAGACTTTGTATGGGCTAAAGCAGGCCCCAAGGGCTTGGTATGAAAGGTTGCATTCTTACCTCCTGACAATAAGATTCACAAGAACAGGAGACAACAACAATATGTATCTCAAGATTGGAAAAGAAGGGAAACTAATTGCTGAAATTTTTGTTGATGACATCATCTTTGGAGGAGATGACAAAATGAGCAAAGTCTTTGCTTAGGAGATGAAGAAAGAGTTTGAAATGTCCATGATTGGAGCCATAAAGTTCTTCATTGAATTGCAAATCCATCAGCTCAAAGAAGGTATTTTTATTTCTCAGTCCAAGAATGTCAAAGAAATTTTAAAAACCTTTGGGCTAGAAGAATCCAAGCCGGTTGGTACACCAATGATAACTAAACTCAAGTTGTCAAACGAAGATGATGCAAAATATGTAAATGAGACATTGTATCGGTCAATGATTGGGAAGTTACAGTATGCAATGAATAGTAGACCTCATATTGCACATGTAGTAGGCATTGTAGCTCGATTCTCTGCTAATCCAAAAGAGACACATCTAATAGCAGTAAAGAGAATTTTCAGATACCTAAAGGGTACTAAGGAGTATGGCCTATGGTTTCCACACAAAGGAGGATTCAAGATAAAGGTATTTACTGATGCAGACTGGGCTGGCAATATTGATGACAAAAAGAGCACAAGTGGAGGTGCATTCTTTCTTGGAGAAAGGATTGTGTCATGGACAAGTAAGAAGCAGAATTGCATTTCACAGTCCATAGCAGAAGCTGAGTATTTTGTTGTTGCAATCAATTGCATGCAGGTGATCTAGATCAAACAGATATTGGAAGGAATCCATGAACAGATACCTGAACCGATTGCAGTTTACTATGACAGTACAAGTGCAATAAACATATCTAAAAATCCTGTCATGCACTCCAAAACAAAACACATTGCTATAAAGTACCATTATCTAAGAGAGAAAGTGCAGAATAAAGAGGTGAAATTGGAATATGTTCATACAAAAGAACAAGTTGCTGATATATTCACAAAGCCCTTACCAAAGAGTACCTTTGAGTATCTCAGAAGTAAACTAGGGGTAATGCCCCTTCCTGATCTTCAGTAACTAGACAAAGGTGTTCATCAATCCATTGTGCATCAACAGAGGATTCACCCTCATTTTAACAAGATTGATGATAAAGGACGACTGCTCGAAGGGGGAGCAGGCCTCATAAAGGTAGTAATCTGACTAGCCTTTGGCATTACTGTCAAAGGGGGAGATTATGACCGGTCAGGATGTGTGGACCAGAATGTGGTCTAATCGGTAATGGTTTTTCCATCAATGTCAAAGAGGGAGATTGTTGGCATTAACCGGTAAAGAATGTAACCGGTACATGGCAAAAGAGGTATTGTCATTGATTGGCAAAGAGGTGTTGTCATTTATGACTAAGGATACTAGTGTTCAATCTGTGAAGCAAGGACAGGCACAACTGACAACAATAAGTGCGAGGAGAGACTGGTTTGGAAACCGGTGACACTGAGTAAGTAGAGACTATATCTGTTACTAATAATGCTCTAACTGATCATCAAAGCAACCGGTCACCAAGGAAGGTGTAACCGGTAACTGGCAATAGGAACTGAGGATACCAGTTAACCAAGGCTGCAATCGGTACATACAGAGGAAGGAAAGGTGACAGGTGAAGGTTTTTACCTGTGCACAATCTACGGATGAAAACCGATCAGTAAAGATTTCATCAAGACTGATGAACCGGGGAAAGTCAGAGTTGACACACAGCTGTGACTCTTTAACCGGGATCTGTTGCACAAAATCCGAAAGACTGTGTTATCAAGACGATCGGTGCAAGGCGCAAGTAAAGGTTTTAATGTCGAAGTTTGTGGCATTAAAACATGTAGAAAACTCTAGTGAAGGAAAGCTTTTGACACGCATCTGTCTTTTCCTTCATAAATAGGAAAAAGCACATGGCATGCATCGGATGTTTCCTAAGTGAACTAATACTCCATTGGGTCATGGATCCGAAGGAGATCTTGGACAGGTCATGCATGTAGAATGCAGAAATGTAAGAAAGACTATATATTCTTCAGCCTATGAAGAATATTGTTTGCCTTCATTCTGCCAAAGAAAAGAGTGAACTTGTACGCTGAAGAAGCTACTAAGGTGAAGAGAGGAGAAGAAAGTAGAGTGTGGAGAGAAGCACAACAGCCAAGGAGAACATACCTGCAGTGACCGGTGATGATTCTCAGTTGAATAGAACAGCGATCTTATCAGGCTCAGCAAAGCCATCATTAAAAGATCAAACCCTCTATTGCTCTCTAACAATTGCAATAGCGAAATCCCAGTATTTTGGGTGGACATTAACAGGTCCCTTGTATTAAATCCCTTAACCGGGTGACATCTTTTTAGGTGTTCTAAGTCTTCTAACCAGGTAGGTTCTAACAGGCCTTATTTCTTAAATCCCTTAACCGGTCGCATCTAACAGTGCGTTTGTAATCCTTTAACAAAGAAGGCTCCCTACAGGGCGCACTTCAGAAGAGTGCAAAATTTGTGAGGTTTACTCACACCGTGGTTTTCTCCCAATTTGGGTTTCCACGTGATAAATCTGGTGTTGTTTATTGCTTGATTGTTTGATAGCTATTTCTGTGATAGAATCTGTTCTACTCACAAATTTAGTTACATTATATTAGATTTGTTTTCAAGTTTTAGTAGGTGATGATTCATCCCTCCCCTCTCAGCACCGGTTGGGACCATCAATTGGTATCAGAGTCAAGTCTTCCTTTTCAAAGTTGCTTAACCGCAACAGGAAAAAGATCAAATGATGAGGAAGGACCAAAGTTTTCTAAAGAAAACTTCACTCTATGGTGTAGCAAAATGAAGTTGTACATGAAAACCACCGGAGATCAATACTGGAATCATGTAATTCATGATTACACCGAACTCACCGATACCTTGACACCTGATGAACAAAAGATCAGCATAGAGCATACTGTTGTCATGGATATGATAGCAAGAACACTACCTGATTATGTCTATGCAGAGATTGAAAATTTGACAACTGCTCACAAGATGTGGGCTAAGCTACAAACAGTATATGGTGGTAACCCACATGTTCAACGAGCAAAGGTAGAAAGCCTCAGAGGCAAATATGATGATATGAGGATGAATGAAGGAGAGGATATTGAGCACTACAACAACATAATCAAAGAAGTGATGAACTCCATCAAAAGCATTGGAGGAAAACTGAGTGAGGAAGATGTGATAAGAAAAATACTGAGAATGCTGAGGCCTCAGTATGCTATCAAGATCTCAGCCATACAGGAGCTCAGATCAGTAATTATGGCTCAGGTCACTCTTGACTCCCTAATCGGTAAGTTGACTGCATTTGAATTGAGCAATTTTGATAATAGCTTACCCATGCAAGAAGTTTCTTTTAAATCTTCTGTTAATACCTCTTCCACCAAGAAAGGAAGAGAAATAGGTAATAGTTCCACCAGTAAGGCTGGAAGTTTTGTTGAAAATCTGCTCTCTGAAAAGATGGAGCAAGATGAGTTTGAAGCACTCATCGCAAGAAGATTTCCTAGAGGAAAAGGGAAGTACAAAGGTAAACTCCCACTAAAATGTTTGTCTTGCAATAAGATAGGACACATTGTTGCAAGATGTCGAGATAATGAAAATAAAGAGAAGAGCAACCAATTCAAGAACAAAGCAAAAGAGTGCTACCTTGCGGAAGGAGTCACGAACAATGAATCTGAAGATTCTGATGATGAAGAAATTGCCTTTGTTGCAATAAAAGAAGAGCACCTTAAAACACCACCAAAAAAACACCCAAAAATCTTTGCTAGTCACCAAAAACAAACCCACAAATCTGCAATCAAAACCCTGTGTATTTTTCATTTTCTTGAAACCCTGATTCCAAAAAATATATGAAAAACAATGTGTTCCCTGTGTGAAAACACAAAACCAGCTAGGGAGACCATGGAAACAAGTGTATTTGATGAGGGTTCCCTTCCTCGATCAATATTAGAACTTCTCTGTTCATTCCAGCAGTATCTCCTTATGTACACAAGCTCTAAATAACACAAATGAGAGCCCCAATCTTACTTTTACAACTTTTGAGAGCTATTTTAGGAAAAAGCATTTTTACTTTTTGTTGTTTTTTAGGAAAAGTGTTTTTAGTTTTTTTGTTGTTTTTTTTCAAAAAAGAAAAATATGTTTTGCACTTTTTGTATTTTTCAGAAAAGCACCTTTTTTTGCTACTTTTTCAGAAATTTGTTTTCCTATGTTTTCAAAAAGGTACTTTTTTGCAATTTTTTCTAGAGAAAACAATTTTCCATTCTAAAAAACCTCTTTGAAATATTACACCCCATGCCCCCTTTCTCTCCCAAGCATCAACTTTTTAGGAACATTACCAAACATTATAATAGTTAACACTAAAGTAAATACTAAAACATAACTTTATAATTCAGTGCAAATATTAAAATAATTCCAAGCACGTTGTGGAAAGGCCCATTAAAGCATTGGAAACTGAAGCCCAACATGTCGAGACATTAGTGGTGGTGAAGAATAATGTCCGGTGCCAAAATGAACCCCTATATAGCAATATTTTTCGAGAACCAAAGAGAACAAACCTAGAAAAACACAAAAAGATTGGTGTCATGCAAGCACTTTCCATAAATAGTAGTGCTCTCTAAGGACAAAAGAGAACAAACCCAAAAAAACCTAGAAAAATCGGTGCCATGCAGTGCAAGAATTTACTATAAATATTAATTACTGTAGAAACCCACTCAATTTGAGAACTGATCCCACCAAGAACATTGGAATCCTTCCAACATATTTGAAAACCTACAGAAAACCTTGAAAACTAATCAATGCTCATAGAACAAGATGGTGTAAAAATGGGGATATTGCACATAGGAACAAGATTTTTTATCATTGCTCTCATACCATAATGAAGAGAAAAAAAAGGCAATACATTATTGAGAAGCAAAAACAAATAAAACAAGTGGTTATTACAACCGCATAACTAACCACAATCACGTACAAGTCAATAAGAAAGACAATAACAATGACGTAATAAATAAATGCCAACAACACTGCTATTATGGACAACTCAACAGCTACCTTGTTCGGAAGAATCATCTTGCCCAACTACTTTGGCATCTTTCGTAATAAGTCCATTAAGTTGTACTAGAAGTTGTTGGCTTGTGCAACAAAGTTAACATGTTGTGCAGGAAAGAGAACTGTTGTAACAAGATATATATATGTCTTGCATAACAGCTCCAATTCCTTCTAAATAACTATATAAAATAACTTAAAAAAACCAATTTTAGATTATACATCCATCCTATCATACTGTAGTTAAAATGCAATCAATTCATCCATAAAATTATATTATAAAACATAAATCACTAAGATAGCTAGAAATGAGTTTGATAAAGGGTTTACATGATACAATATTGCAATCAGAGATACATAAAGGTTGTACAACAATATATACTTCTAGGATCCATCAACACATGCCATCTATCATTATTTTACAACTAGTTACCAAGCTCCAAATTCTTTAGAAATGGTCTTGTTAGATAAGGTTTTATGTTGTTTGTTGTTTCAAAATTTCCATGGCTTCCCTTTCCTGAGGTGCATCTAAGTTCTGCCTAAGTTTGCTTCGGGAGCATGCCCTAGACTAGCTAGTTAGCCCAGTGCATCTTAAATGTACCTTGGGCAAATGATCAAGCTGAGGGACCCCAGCCAGGCAGGTTTCTAACTGGAATCATAACCCAATCATAACCAACTCAAGTTCAGCAAGGGTTCCCGGAGAACCCAGTATTATGGGTGCATACATTAATATTTGTTGTCTCTTATGCAAAATGGCATGCAGCAGTACAACTTTGTATAAATTTCAGCTTTGGTTACTCATGATGTCTACATAAAGGATCCATTGCAACATTTACTTTTTTTTGTGAGTAAATATTCAACTGCTAACCTCTTATATATTTTTTCAATAGCTGTCCCCTGCCATTCTGAAAATTTGTAAAAAGGTTTGTCCCTAAAAGAGTAAGATGAACTCAGAAAGACCTCTGAGAACCAATATGCACCTTCAGTGTCCTATGTTTTTCTTTTAATCAGATTTCAATAACTTCATACAAGCACATAATACTAAGCCATTAAAGTGGAAATAGGCATAGCTAATTTCCTATCGATTAACCCTTGAAGCAAAAGTAATGTAGTTTGCAGATCAAATCAAATTTTGGTAGCATAACAGCATGTAAATCAACACTTCAAGAACATGAAAGAAGAATTAAAGAAAAATGGAAGAGAAGAAAACATTGATACGTGGGGAAAGCCCTTTCTGGTAAAAAGCCTAAAAACTCCAAAGCATCAAACCAATGTATTAATCTGTGACCAATTGTTACAATACACTTGCAGACTCTAGGCCTTGACATGGAGTCTACCTCTTGCTCTTCTGGAGGAAATTCAACAGCATAACCCTGCGAAGAACAATTCTCCTCACTCCTCTTTCAAGCCCACATAGAAGAGATACAATATATAGAGAGAGAAATATAAATTTGAAGTAGGTTCCTGACCAAGCTAAAAGAGGTGAGAATCCAAATCCATGTGGCACATTTTTCAACAATCTCTTAGCATGCAACACACACTTGTCCAACATTCTCTAACCCCTATTATGTGTCTTCTAAGATGCCAATATGTGGCAAAATATCTATACCAAAGTTGGATGCCTACTTTTCCCATATAGGGTCAAAATACATCTTTGTCATCTTCCATGTCACCTCCCAACTAAGTCACAGTGTTAGGCCAAGTTGATGGATCAAATTCAAAATCCCTTGAATTTTTAAAAACCAAAAAAAAATCGTTTCAGTTCGCCTAATAATTTGTACAGTAATATGGGTCAGATTTTTTAACCCAAAATTATTGTAAAAACACATTTAACCAGACTATTCAGAGTAAAAAACGCAACCTCCATTTTTGTGTTATTGCAGGGCTTTCTGTTTGCCAACTACTTTTCCAATTTCTGCAAATACAGATTTTTTCTGCAAACACGGGTTTTCCAGTGAAAAACGCGAGCTCTGGGGTTTTGTGCTTTGGATAAACGCACCACACAGCCATCCCACAGAAACAAATCCTTCCTGCGTACTTCACGCTCTCAGCCCTTCGGCAGCAAGGAATATTAATCATATTTTTAATATGAAGTTATTAGTCACATTTTTAATCTAATCTTAATTTTTATTTGTATAATGTAATTATTTATTTTTTCAAATTGAAATATTATCTATTAATTTTTTTATTAACTTGTGAATAAGTAGTATACTACTCAAATTATTAAAATATAATTTATTCAAATAATTAACTTTTAAATATATTATAATAATAAAGTTTTTTATCTTATAATCAATTACATATAATTGTTGCAAGACGGGTGAAAGGGTTTCAATTTTTTTCTAGTTTTCATGTTTTGTAACTTTGAAACTTTGTTATTTTTTCTTTAATTTCAAAGATATAAAATAATTAACATTGTTTTAAATTTTTAGTATGTTAAAAATTTAATATCTTATTAAAATATTTATTTTAAATCACTAATTATCAATATAATGAATTGAATAAATTTAATATTTGATTAAATTGTTATTATTATTAGTCTTTTCATGATTGTATGACTATTAATAACATTTAAAACTTGTTATACAATATTATTTTCTATGAGTACTTGAAATTTACAAGTCTTTATTAAACTTTGGTTATATATTAAATCGAGTATATTTAATATTTATTATATTTAAATTATAATTTTGAACATATTTATATTTTAATATTTTTAAATTTATATTAAGAGAATTTAATGTGGAGTTTTTTTCAAGATTTTTACCCTTGTCGAATTTCATCCGAATTTTATTGTTGTCGAACATGAACTCGAACTCAAACCTTGTGACTTAGCTTCCCAACCTGAAACAAATCATTGCACCATGACACACTAGATGACAAAATATGATGAGCAATAAATTACAATTTAGGCATTAAATAAATAAATACAATGCCGAGAATGGCTAAGATTGAGACACCTTAATTCCAATAGGTCCCCTTCCCCAAAACTTAGAGAAACACTAAGAAATTTAGTGCAAGAAAATCAGAACTCAAGGTTGGATGTATGCCTGAGTACCTGATCATGCCGGACTGATACATTTTCGACACCTATCCAAGTAATGATGTATTGTCCACAACAGTGGTCTCACTTTCCTATTAAAACAAAATTGAACCACTCCTCTTACAAATAAAATGAAAATGGATCGACGATCCAATAGGATGTTCATGCAATATCAATTTTGTTTGCAAGAAAGTCTATGCTTAGTAATATATCTACCCAACTGTGCTCTCTATGCAACCTAAAATGATCTAATTTATCTTTCTCGTTTGTCATGCTCGTGAAGCAAAGGAGGTAATGTTGTCTTGTAACCATAGCAGTAGCCATGGTTCCTGAAGTTTCATCATCCTATAATAAGAAGTTAAAACATCACAGTAGATGTAGCTGACTGAAATCCATCTCCAACAAAGGTTTTCAAATAAAGAATACCAAGTTCTGAAACATATTAACTGCAAAGAAATTTCAATTTTTTTGTGCTCATCATAAGCAATATTATTACCAAAATATAGACAATAAGTACAGTCAATCCAAACATTCAAGCATAAGCTACGAAAACAGAATGGCATCATTGTTGAAGAGCACATAGGAAATATTGAGAGGGGGGGGTGAATCAGTATTTCAGGTGAATTAGTATTTCAGAACTTTAAAACTTTTAACTACTTGAAGAAACCACATAAAACATAAACAAAGAAACCATAAAGACGCATACACCAAATTTCTCGTGGAAAACCCTTATGGGTAAAAAACCATGGCATACAATAGCTTTGCATTAATAAAATGGGCACCAAACCAGATTACAAATGCGAGCACCAACTCTCAAAGAGCACCAACCCTAGTTTAGGCACCAACTCAAAAACACTGAAACTAAAACAACTCCTTTCACCATACACTCTATATCATATAATATACTTGACTCATGCTAACTCAAAAACGTTGTTCTATACACACTTTGGCAGCTCCTTCAATCCACTTAAAAAAATCACAAATATAAACTCAAAAATATTTTTATTTTGAAACTGCATTCCATTCTGATATAAGTTGGAACCTACGTTTTTTAACCAAAATATTCACTGCCCAGTTATCCCTGAAATGATCATTGTTGCACACTAAAACCATACATCAAGCTCACCAAAGTTTTTGAAAAATAGTCATAGAGACCACATTCAAATTCAAGAAGGCAGAAAAGATTGACCCAAAATAGTTGATCCCTTTTTTAATACATCTCTCTCTTTTGCATCAAACACTTCTTCATATGCACTTTCATACCATGATCCCAAAATGCCCAGCTATGCTCCTATGTAAAAAAGACTCCTCAATTAAAATGACTGAAGAAAAGAACATCTCACAAACGCATGACACTGCTTTATTTCACAAAAAATGACTCGTTAATTAATCTACTCCATGCACAGCACTACTTTATTTGTACTCAAAACTTAAACAGCATATTTTTTTCATGCTTGACTTTCACCATCCAACCAACTCACGCTACCTCTATGATTCGCACCTCCGAAAACATGTGTGGCCTATATTTGTTCACACACCCAGCTCATAATTGTTGGCACAGCACTCCACTCACTAAGGAATAACACACGGCACTTATTTTTGAATTCACCAATAAAGTTATTGCCATAAGACAACACCCAACTTCAGTTGAAATGCGCAACTACCATTCTGATATAAAACTCTAAACCAAACTGCATAAAAAACACTACAGAAAGAAATTGAAGCAGCCGCACGAAAATTAGAACAAATGAATAAATACTTGATAACTTAAAAATAAACTGACTACTTTTCTATCGCTGCACTTCATATGTAATTGCACCTTTTGGAAAATGCTGACAAGGCATAACATCTAACTTGGCAAGGAAGAGGACAAGCAGGCAGCTGAAAAGCTGCTAAAATAGACACACAACCATCTTAAGCACCTCAAGTGGCTCAGAAAAATCCTTCATTATTTAGAATAATCTTCCAGAATTTATACAACCTTGATCATCAACCTTTGACAGCAATGACAACATATTCAATAATCTCCCCCTTTGTCATTGATGGCAACCCATCTAAAGGCAAACTGAAAAAAAGCTCTAATACTGAAAAAAAACAACTTACTCTGAAATAAAGTTTCTCACCCTAACTTATTTAATCCCCCTTTGTCATCGATGGCAACCCATCTAAAGCCAAACTGAAACAAAGAAGCTCTGAACTAATACTGAAACATAATAACTTACACTGAAATAAAGCTGCTCCCCCTAACTTATTTCTCCCCCTATGACATCAATGACAAAACCAACCTGCATACCTAAGGCTAAAACCATCCTGCATAACTAAAACCAACCTAATTAACTGAATCCATCTTCCATAACTGAAACCAACATGCATAACTAAAATGGGGCCGGAAGAATATGACAAAGAAAACTCCCCCTGAGTCCAAACAAGAAATCAATGATGGAGTGAAATCACTCCCAACTTTTCCCTTTTGATATCATCAAGAATGTATAGATTGTCAGCAGCCCTACATGCATCAACAATATGTTTCCCATCTTTTCTAATCTCACAACAATCCTAACTTAAAACTGAACTGTGTACTAGATCACACAATCGACTCACTTAATAAATTATGTTTCAAACCTTCTACATATAAGACATTTTCAACTTTTGTCTTACCATCATTCAAACAAAGTGTAGTTGTACCTCTAAATTTTGTAGATGTATTACCAACAAATCTTACCTTACCTCCATTTGTGCTTTTGAGAGTAAAAAACTTGCTTGTCTCCAATCATATGCCTAGAACAGTCATTGTCAATATACCATGTCTTTTTCATTTTGTGCAAGAAAGGTTGTTTGCACAATCAAAGATTCCACCAACACTTCTTTCTCCTTCCTCCAAACCTTAGCAACCACCTTAGCTTTGTCCTCTTTCTCAAACTTCTTGTTCTTCTTAGAGAAATTTGGCATGCCACTCCTACATGCTTTTGCAATGTGACCAAAGATATTACATTTATAACATATAACATTGTAGTTCCTTGAAGAAGCAAAAAAATTCCTACTTGTTTGAAATCATTTCTTGCAAAGACTCTGCAATTGAATGCCTAGCATCCAAAATAATCGCAAGAGAAAAAATAATCATGAAATAAAGAATTATTGAATCTATTTATACTTGTTTGTCTTGGGATAGGGGGCTTCTTGAAAGCATTATTTCTAATTTTTGATGTTGAATCCTTTGATCTATCAATGTTGGTCTTCTATTGTTCCTCTTTTGTAGACATAGAACATTGACATTCTTCAAGACCAACTCCACCTTTATCTTTAGATAATTTTTGTGAGGCAATAACCTTGTTTAAGGACATAAAAAATTTCTGATTTATCTTCTCATCATTCAGCTGTGTTGAAGATTTGTCTAAGTGAAACAATCTTAGCTTGAAGTCTTTCACAATTTTCTTCCTCGAGCTTAAGTTGTTTGTTGATTTCTTCTTTTGTTTTCTTGGCTTCTTCAACCTAAAGCTTCAAGTCAACTATCAATTTTTCTACTTCTCAAAGAGCTAGAGATATCTTGGTATTCGCCGCATTCTCTTCTTGTAGCAGCAACTTCAAATTCTCTTTTTTCTTTCTAAGTCTCCTGATTTTATCTAGAGCCCTTATTAGCTCTTCTTGTGGAAAACCCTTACGAGTAACAAACCGCAACATACAATAGCTTTTCATTGACAAGATGGCCACCAACTTGGATTACAAATGTGAGGACCAACCCACAAAGAGCACCAACTCTAGTCAACTAAGGCACCTCTTAAGGTTTTAGGATCATTGCAAATGTAATAGCACTATTTGACTATATATGTTTTCCAAATGCATCGATCTCTTGTATATATACAAGTCAAAGACAAGAAGAGACATGTCCCTTCATGGGACATGTCTATTCATTAATCTAATTTATTAATTACCTATATAGTTATTATAAGAATAAATGTAGATTAACTATATATATATATATATATATATAACCGATGCTACATACATCAACACTCCCTCTTAGCTAGGGAGGATAAATCAATCCAATGTCAACACTTATGACACCTAATAGAATCAACCCTAAGATGTAAGCAATACAAGCATCATCCTCATGATGCAATCAATAGAAACATAGTCTCAAGACGTGGATTGCCTCCATCAGCAATTCTATCCACAATCTCTCGTGTGGATTGCCTCCATCGGAGATTCTATCCACAAGCTCTCAGGTGGATTGCCTCCATCAGCGATTCTATCCACAAGCTCTCGTGTGGATTGCCTCAATCGGTGATTCTATCCACAAGCTCTCGTGTGGATAGCCTCCATCGGCAATTCTATCCACAATTTCTCAGGTGGATTGCCTCCATTGGCGATTCTATCCACAAGTTCTCAGGTGGATTGCCTCCATCAGCGATTCTATCCATTTGATATCTTGAGTATTGGCCTATCAGAATGTCAACACATGGCATTCACCAAATACTCTGAGTATTGGCCTATCAGAACATCAACATATGATATTCACCAAATACCTATCATATATCTATACAAACAACTCATAGACCGTCAATTTAATGACATCTAACACTTAGTTGTTGATTTACAAGATATATCTATACAAACAACTCATAGACCGTCAATTTAATGACATCTAACGCTTAGTTGTTGATTTAATCCATCATGATCTGTTTCAACATTATAAATAATGTATATCATGATTTAAGTTATTATAAGATCGTCACCTTCCAATAACTTCTGCAAATACAAGTGATAATCATTTGGAAGTCGTCACTTCCTCATGATTTACACAGGGCCCAAAAGGCATTCATGATTCCTAGTCCTCTGAGTATTATAGATTCTTAATCACTGGAGAATCCATCTCAGTATACACTACTCCCTCTGAATCAATACGACCAAGATTATCAAAAGTTGATTTAACCATATCCTCTAGTTGCTCCCTCTGAAGCTCAAGTTCTTGTATCAACCAATTGTCTTCTTTTGAAATCTCAGACTCCCTCTACATCTAGTCTCAATCATCAATTCATTTGCAAGCATTAAGTTATTTCTCCCTTGAATACAACTTTCTTGTGCTTCCATCCTGAAGGTATGTCAGAGAGAGATTACAAATAGCTCATTAAACAATCTCAACCGAAAATACCAATGATAGAAGCATACAAGATTTTACTAACGAATAGTATAACATGAATTACAAACTTTAAAAAATTATGTGCATTAATAAAACATGGAAGACTTATCTTTTATAATTTCAAATATTTCATTCTGTAAGGTGAGCCCATATAGAAAATATAATGCAAATTCACACAATGATGTCGTCGTTCCAGAATTCTTCACATGACCTATCTTGCATATCCAAAGGTTCTATACACTATCACAACCTTCAATCTCATTAGATCTCCCTTCAAGAGGTTAGGCTTTTAAATAAGGAACCTCGCTCTTTTACAGATTTTGCATAGACCCATACACAATCGGTCATAACTTTTGAACCCAAGACTTTCTCGCCAATCGCTTCGGTGAGATTCTTCTAAATTCGTTTTTCACCAACATATCCAAAATGTAGCAAAATCCAACAGTGCATTTGTGAGATATGGTCCTCGTACTGAGACTGTATTTTCTTAAACAATCACACATTCACCATCAACAAACTACTCTATTACATTTGCAACTTGGCCCTGATACCATGTTAAGGTTTTAGGATCATTGCAAATGTAATAGCACTATTTGATTGTATGTGTTTTCCAAATGCATCGATCTCTTGTATATATACAAGGCAAAGACAAGAAGAGACATGTCCCTTCATGGGACATGTCTATTCATTAATCTAATTTATTAATTAACTATATAGTTATTATAAGAATAAATATAGATTAACTATATATATATGCATATTAATATATAAAATAATATCAATTATTATATATATATATATATATATATATATATATATATATATATATATATATATATATATATATATATATATATATATATATATATATATATATATATATATATGTAATAAATCATTTCTCATAATAATCATATAGACAATTTTATTTATCTAACCGATGCTACATACATCAACAAAACCAACCCCAATTTAGGCACCAACTCAAAAACACTAAAACTAAAACAACTCCTTTCACCATACACTTTATATAATATTGTCTCAATAAAATCCCATCCTCAAATAACATACTAGCCTTCAATAACATACTCAACTCATGCTGACTCAAAAACATTGTTCTATACACACTGCTTACAATAGCAGGGAATCGCCAGCTTGAAACAACATAACCCACTTCAGAATTACATAACGGTAATCTCCTTTAACTCAATACACAGTGTTGGTTCCCAAAACCACAGATTGGAAATCCAAGAGCCTGCCAATTCTCCAATAGGATTCCAAATTAGTTCTGGCCAACGAACGTGAATAATCTAAATTCCCCTGCACTTTAGGCTTTGCTACACCTAGGCGGGTAAACCTTCACCTCAAACCTGATCACTTTATTCAAGGTTTTTCTATAGCGAATTTAAGCTTATGAGTTCTCCGGTTGGCAAAAATCCTCAAACTCGATCAATATAAAGTTATGCGATTACTTGAAATGATTTGAATGTTTGTGTAAGGTTTATCAATAATTGATTAGATACTTGCAAGAAGGAAGTATATAGATTTATGACTTCAATTAATAACTCCAATAATTATATTCCAATGATTTTAAATGACCAGTGCCTTTGTTTATCCGGGCGATAGAGTCAACTATAACAAGGATTATTACATACAACTTTATGAGACAATATTTATAAAAATATCATCAATTACTCCTAAGCTCTGCAAAAGACAAATCATATATGCAATTCTCCGTTAGTCAAAAAGGAATTTAACTTCTCTGGCTGGAAGTCCGATTAGACAGAGATAAGGAAACACATATATTTCACACTATCCTGATTGTCGAACAAAGAATGCAGGAAAATATCCAATGCAAAAATAAAACTCTCAAAATAATTCAATAATCTATTTATTGATCACAAAGGACGGATTCATATTTTAATTACAATCTCTTTGCCTTGAAAATGGGACTTTTTATTTATTATTAAAATATAATATTAAAATTTATATTAAAGTCATGCTTTAATATTTACATCTTCCCTTACAAATATTCTTCTTCTAATTGCTTATTCGAATATATCTTTCTCTCTACATTTTATATTATGTATATATATGTGTTTGAGTGGCTTTCACACCTCTTTAGGGTGAAAAGACACAACCCTTATAACAAATTATTTTGAAAAACAATAAACTAACTAAAAAATAACTACCTAACTTTCGGATTTGGGTCTAGTCGAAAAACCAAAACACCTCGCGGAAAGCTAAGATTTTTACTGGAGATAGGAAATTTGATTTCCCAAACTGGGTCGTTTTTAGATTTTTACAATGCGGCCATCTTCAGGCTCTGTCGGCATCATCTTTGCAGCAGGTCAAAATTCCAGCATTTTCTGAAGGCTTCAATTAGTTAGTTCTATTTATTTGTGTCATAAAGCTTCCTTCCTTTGATTTTTTTAGTATGGAGAAACTTGCTTATTGATAATAAATTTGGACTCTCAAAATTTAGGGTACCACCACACAGCTCCTTCAATCCACCTAAAAAAATACACATCAGGTATAAACTCAAAAATATATTTATTTTGAAACTGCATTCCATTCTGATATAAGCTGAAACCTACATTTTTTTAATCAAAATATTCACCGCCCAGTTATGCCTAAAATGATTGTTGTTGCACACAAAAACCATACATCGACCTCACCAAAATTTTCAAAAAATAGTCAATAGAGACCAAAGTTGGAAAACTCTCACTCGCCAACAACTCACCAAGCCCTAGAAAAGATTATTCGGGAAAACTCGGCCAATTTTTGGAAAAACTCGACAACTTAAAAATAGCATAAAATCGAAAAAACACAATGAAATGTGTTTTTTTAACTAGCGGCTGTATTATACTCACGCGGGCGAGTTTTTTGCCAGTACTCACCGAGTTTTTGGCGAGTTTTTGCCAAAAACTCGGCAGCTTAAGGTGGCGAGTTTTTAGCCGATTAAATCGCCGAGCTGGAAAACTCGGCGAGTTTTTCCAACTCGGCGATTAATCGGCGAGTTTTCCAACTTTGATAGAGACTACATTCAAATTCAAGAAGGCAGAAATTGTTAACCCAAAATAGTCAACCCCTTTTTTAATACATCTCTCTTTTGCATCAAACACTTCCTCATACACACTTCCGTACCATGAACCCAAAAACACCCAGCTATGCTGCTATGTACAAAAAGACTCCTCGATTAAAATGACTAAAGAGAAGAACATCTTACAAATGCACAACATTGCTTTATTTCACAAAAAACAACTCATTAATTAATCTACTCTGTGCACAGCACTACTTTATTTCTATTCAAAACTCAAACAACGTAGTTTTTTCATGCTTGACTTTCACCATCCAACCAACTCATGCTACCTCTATGATTTGAACCTCCGAAAACATGCGTGGCCTATATTTGTTCACACGCCAGGCTCATAATTGTTGGCACAGCACTCCACTCACTAATAAATGACACGCGGCATTTATTTTTGAATTCACCAATAAAATTATTGCCACAAGACAGCACCCAACTTCAGTTGACACACACGACTGCCATTCCGATATAAAACTCTGAGCCGAACTGCATAAAAAACATTATTAAAAGAAACTGAGGCAGCTGCAACAAAATTAGAATGAATGAATAAATGCTTGATGCCTTAAAAGTAAACTGACTTCTTTTCTATCGCTACACTTCATATGTAGTCGCACCTTTTGGAAAATGCTGACAAGGCATAACATCTAAGTTGCTGATTCGGATTCCAGGCGGGTTCGAAATTCGTCCAAAAATTTTTGGGGTTGGGTTCGGATTTGTTTTGGGTTCGTCCGTACAAGATTTTTTTTAGATATATATATATATATATATATATGCAGCAGCAAATAAGTTCATACACAAATGGAGGCAAGAAGTTTTTCTTTTCATTCACAAATGCACAAATGACATATAAAACAACCCTTTTGGTTTTTCTAGTGGTCAATTTTAGGGTTGAAGGTTCAAATAGACCTAAGTTGGCAAAAAAGCTTTATGAAAAAGTCAATGAAAATGACATTTTCAGTCAAATTCAGCCCAAATTCATTTTGGGTTGCTCTGTCCAAATCAAAAGTCTTCCAAATTTGTCGAAAATTCTTACATGGTCCTTCTGAGAGAATTTTGAGCGAATTTACCTGACTGTGGCAGAATTTTGAGCGAATTCGAACCAAATCCGATTTTGCAGCGAACCAAATCTTGAATTCCACCTTCCAAGAGCGAATCTGGTAACTTAGCATAACATCTAACTTGGAAAGGAAGAGGACAAGCAGGCAGCTGACAAGCTGCTGAAGTAGACACACAACCAGCTCAAGCACCTCAAACAAATTCTTTATTATTTAGAATAATCCTCCAGAATTTATACGACCTTGATCATCAAAGGTTCATATGTAGTCACACCTTTTGGAAAATGCTGACAAGGTATAACATCTAACTTGGTAAGGAAGAGGACAAGCAGGCAGCTGACAAGCTGCTGAAGTAGACACACAACCAGATTAAGCAGCTCAAACAAATTCTTTACTATTTAGAATAATCCTCCAGAATTTATACGACCTCGATCATCAACCTTTGACATCAATGACAACATATTCAGTCTTGGTGTGGATGAGGTTTAAAGATGCCACTTTTGAATATGTACTGCAAATCTAAATTCTATTTATATAATTACATTTATGTTATACAACATAGACAGGGTTGAATGAAATAGGCATTTCAAAGTACAACAGATTCGCGGAGAATTTTTTCACATAGATAAGAAACACATCCAGGATCCATTGGTGTCAATAAAATTTAATAAGAGAAGATGAAGAGTTATATTGCTTTGTCTTTATAGCAATCACCAAAGGTTAAAAATGATATATGAACTATTTTATAGACAGATCTGCACTCACAGAAAGTTGGTAGTGTAGCATCATCTGGACTACTGGCACATAACAAATTAAATTCTGATGAAATCATTTCAATCAAAGAATACCATCATATACAAAAAAAAATTCAACCTCTTAAAGAAAAAATATCTCTACCTGTAAAATGCAAATACTGGAAAACATCATGATGCCAGATCAAAATACAAAGAATTCAAAAGCCCCTTTTCAGATGAATATGCATACCTGTTACAATAATATACAGCATTATCTCCAGACAAAGATATGGCCAATGTATATAGATCAATTGCCTCATAATATCTTTTTGAAGACATGGCTGAATTGCCTGCACAATAGCCAAGTGTTGCAGTGAAAAATAGATAATGTTAGGAATGATATCATATAGTATAATTAAAATGGCTTTCTTCATTAAAAATGAATACGAATAATGTAATAGTATCTAAATTTGCAAATTTCAAAGCTAACATATGCATATCCAGTTTACCTTGGACTTTAAATGCTTCTGCAAGAACTTTCTGGCCTGCTCCAAAAGCCGTACCTGCTTTATTCATTTCCTGTTTCATATATAGGGAAACAAACAACATATAAATATAAGAATAGATGACATCAAAATTCAAGTTTAGACATTGTATCACATTCAAATTTAATATTCAATCTTCAATGTTCATTTATGCAATTATAAAAACAATAAAAAGTATAAATTTCATTACAACAAAAGGCCCCAAGTCTACAAAATCGCTCATCCTAATGAATATTGAAGAACCACATTGTGTGGTTAGAAACTGATGTAAGTCCTCAACTTATATGTATGCAATTTTACCCAAAAGCTAATGTTTGAACAACGGCTTTATGTCTCTAAAGATGCCAAATGTCAATATTGTTACAAAGATTTCTACATTGATATCATAAATGCATGCAAAATTAACAATCTTCTGAAAGCAAGACATTATAATAAGAATCTCAGGGAGCTTTTATCTTCTCCTTTGAAATGCCTTATATTGTTTCTATTTCTATGTTGATGTAATAGTAACCTCCAAATAATTTTGATTTTACTTCAGTTGTTTTCTAGGATAAATACAGTCCCAGAAATTTTTTATTTTTTTAAAGAGTATAATGGTTTTGATAGTTCCATGTGTACCTTACCTGTGTTAGCATTCTCATTTGTTCCTTTGAGGACAACACAAACAGAACAGCATGTAAGGAAAACCCTTTTTCAAATTATAAGGAAAAGCTCCCTTGTATCAAAATTGTCATGCCCCCGCCTTGTGAGATAGAGCACAGCTTTAGTAGATAACATTAAGGAGGCCAACCTTTAACCCTAGGCAATATAATTAATAGAATACTGACCACATTATTATTGTTTTATATGTCTCTATGCTAGCCTGTTAAGAGATAGCTTCATTCGTATTGTTATTATATATATATATATATGTATGTATATATATTATACAATGTTAATAATGAAGAGTTGTGATATTTATATTATATTATTATCATTATTATATTATTAATATAGTAATGATAATATTATAATGCAATGATATATATTATATTATTGTAGTTAATTATATATTTATGTTAATTATGGTTATAGTAGACAATTATGGTTATTACCATAATTGTCATATTATATTATTATATGGGCATGACTCTTCAAGACGTGACTATTCAAAAGATATAAATATATATCAATGGCTGGTGAAAAGATCAAATCACAATGGTAATCTATTTCACTACAGCAGCCACTTGTATTTTCTATAGGACGATCCAGATTTTACAACATGGTATCAGAGCTTAACCTATAGGAAATATATGGCATGTCTCAAGACTAATAGTGACAGTCAACTAATATATATGGCATGGTGAGAAAGTACAGCGTCGGGTATAGTCTGTTGGTTGAACACAAAGGCAGGAGACTTATATACAGCCAGGGAGTCGCCATTTAATCAACACCTTCAATATAGACTTCGTCCACATTCTAGCCTCTATTCATGTGACTACTATGATCTGGCTTTGGCGACTCAGCAAAAGATATGCAATTTCAATATTAGTGATTGATGTATGCACGATGATTTTTCATTGAAGCTGCGATAGCAACAATACTTATTTTATGAGTTGTGTGATCTACTATCCAACGAATTCACACTGATAGCAATCTGTGATTGGTGATCTCACTCAACGATATTCCTAATTCTACTTGGTGCAGCGAATACACTTGGATATTATCTACTATCGTTGCGATAGAAACGATTCATCAAACATATCAGCGTGGCTTACACTTAGCTGAAACATATCAGTCTATATATTGCGATCTCATAGCAGTGATCTCCTGTAGCGAATAGATTCAGGCAATTCTCTAATTAGCAAATAATATATTCGCTCATACTCTGTGACTCATACATACTATAGTGGCTGGGTGACATAGCGATTCCTCCGAATGTTGCGATTGGTACATACTATGATATTATTTTTGTGACCAATAACAGTGTCTGGTTCACTTTCATTGGCGATTGACACATACATTCTTTGGTGTCTACATCTGCGATACATATTGTGATTGTCATCCTGAATCTGAGATATTTCTTGATTGTGGGATTAGTCTTCTACAATTCTGAGATTTTCTTCGTAAATTAGTGATCCTTAGCATATCACTTAAAACAATATTTGACAGGAAGAAGATACGAGTGGCATATACACTCAGCCAGCGAATAGCCGTATATGAGCAGGGAAAGTCATCGAATGTGCTGTGAACAAGACTCTGCTCTAGACAGCGAACCAATTAGACAGTGAATTCAAATTGATTCTTGACATAACAATTTCAGCGATAAGCAGCGATCTACATCAGCAAATGATTCTATCTGCAGATATAAGCTAATATCTTTGGTGATCAACATATTCTGTGACTGCAATCAGATTCATATATCCAGCGATTTACACTCACATAAATCTGATATTTTCTATTCTCACAGCAAACACATAAAAGGAGAAATCCGTGTCAAATACATCATCTTCTGTTTGACATTTCCAGAATACCACATCAATTGTATCTTGATAGTTGATTTGACTGCAATCATTTGAATATACATGAGGTTCTAATTCATGGTGGACATACCTTGTGGATCCAGCTCACGCATATTCAGTGCATCAACACTCATCAGAGATATAATCCTAGATCTGACTCTGGTTAATTCAGAGATTATCTTCAGCATTTTGATTATCAAAATCATCAAGAGAATGAATACGACAAGACCAACCATCGGGGGAAAAATAACATTAGAAAGATAATGGAATTATATTTAAATGGAGTGACAGTAAGTGGCATCATTAAACAAGAATTGCTATTCATTACATCATGATTAAATGGTCGACCAGATTGTTATTGGCACAGAAAGCTGCATAGCAAAAAGGATTGGATTCCATCGACCATGGTCAACATGTATTATTAATAGCAGCGGTCTGGTCACTGGAGACAAACAACGTTGAAGGAAGAGATCATCGACTTAAGGAAGAAAGCACATAATACTCTATAAACAGCAATACAGAAGATATACATACCCAGATCAGCCACAAGTATTGTGGTTTAATATGCTGATCTTGAAGATTTCATAAGAATCGTGAAGTGAGTTTTTGTAAAGTTAATGAAGACCTTAAAATAGAATTATGAAGCATATTGAAGAGAATTTTCCTTGAAGACTTTGTGATCACTTTATGACTGTAATCTTATGATCAGATTATAGAAGACATTTTATTAAAATTATGGAAGAAAATATTATCAAGATAATTGACATTGCATTTGCCACATTCTCAATTGGTCTTAAGTGTAAGATTAATAGAAAGAAGAACTTTTGCAAACGAATTTGAAGAAAATTAACACAAGGATCAAAATGAAACCAATATGTTATGAAGAAGGACAATGGGTACGAGTATTGTATTAATGGGCTCACCTTACAAAAGGAATACTTGAAAATATCTGAAAAGGACGAACGTATATGAAATCTAGATTCAGAGGGAGTTTGACATCTTCAGAAAGGTCAGAAGTTGGCGAAATTTAGCTTCGAAGGAAACATATGATTCAGTCAACTTATGACAAACTCGATCATATTGATTGAGAGGGAGTTCACTATTGAAGGTAAAACAATTCTGAGATTATAGTAGTGGGAACTTGTGGATAGAATCGCCTATGAGATGCACGTGGATAGAATCCTTGATTAAGGCATTTCATACATCATGAGACTAAAGATCATACTAGAGGTCTTTATTATCTTCCCTCAAGTCCAAGAGGGAGTGTTAATGTTGTGGCCTTGGAAAAGATCAAAATGCATCTTATGCTAGCCGATGTAACCTTATGACTATTCAGATTATTTGTATTGGTTCTCTCAGGAAGGAAGGTATGAAGTGACATCTTGTAGTGACACTGAGTTTAGTATATAAACAAGCTATGCCTTTGTGACAAAGGGAGAAGCTAAAAGATTTGTATCAGTGGACATTCGAGGATCTTGATTCAGAGGGAGTAGACCATGTTTTGTTGGTTCTCTAGTAATCAAGAAATTATAACAGAGAATTATGGTTATTACCATGTGAGAAGGTTATATGTCAGAGAGAGAAGCTAGAAGATCAAATTAAGTTGGCACCCCAGGATCTTGGTCATACAAATTCAGAGGGAGTATAACTTGTCAAGATGGTGTATACTTTGTAATCTCAGAATTCACCAAGACTATGAGATCGTGCAAACAAATGTAATTCAGTGGAGGTATATCCTCACTAAAGAACAAACAACCGATACTCTTACCAAGCATCTTGCTAGAAAGAAGATTGTGTACCTTCAGATAACCTTGGTATGTTGAGGAATAAAGCCTTATTAGGTGAAAAGAAGGTATCCTGAATGCTATGTTATTACTTGTTGTGCAATAACTATATCGTGGTTGGACAACATTAAGTTGTTGGTTTCAAACTGTCATGATGTGTTCTGGACTGTATTATGTTCATGGCTAGACAACATTGAGTTGTTGGTTTTAAATTGTCATGACTAAGAGGTTGACTTGAATTTTTTTAATAATTCTTGTCTTTGATAGACAATTCTAAGGTGGAAGTCTTGATTTCCACTCTCTGGATGAGCCATAGTGTATCCACCCTTTGAGAAGAGTCAAGGTGACTTTATGGGTTTTTTATTCATGAATAAATGTAAAAAAAATGCATATTGCAATATTGTGTAAAAATGATCATTTGTGTGTGGGTTAACATTTCAAGGTGACGATCTTGTAAATAGTTAACCAAAGTGTCAAGATAGACTACTTAAGTGTGTGTCCCAACTGTGCGGAGATCTTGACTCTTGTTATTACTGGTTGCGTAATAACGAAACCATATCATGATAGACTACTTAATTGTGTGTCCCGACTGTGTGGAGATCATGATATTCAAGTCTATTTTCATGACGAGACTACATTAACTTGTGTGTCCCGATGTGCGGATGTCATGATAGACTTTTGATATTTAATACTCACTCGCTAAGAGGGAGTGTTAAGAGATAGCTTCATTCGTATTGTTATTATATATATATATATATATATATATATATATATATATATGTATGTATGTATATATATTATACAATGTTAATAATGAAGAGTTGTGATATTTATATTATATTATTATCATTATTATATTATTAATATAGTAATGATAATATTATAATGCAATGATATATATTATATTATTGTAGTTAATTATATATTTATGTTAATTATGGTTATAGTAGACAATTATGGTTATTACCATAATTGTCATATTATATTATTATATGGGCATGACTCTTCAAGACGTGACTATTCAAAAGATATAAATATATATCAATGGCTGGTGAAAAGATCAAATCACAATGTTAATCTATTTCACTACAGCAGCCACTTGTATTTTCTATAGGACGATCCAGATTTTACAACATAGCCAACTCCTCACAGTGGTGCTTTCTTCCAAAACCATTCTTTATATTATAAAGTTATGTTGCTTATGCTGGCCAACTCTTAAAGTGGTGAAAACATATTTCATAATGAGGGCGACTTTACTATTATTTATCAAAACAAGAGACATTTTTAACCAGTGTTATTGTCCAAGAAATGGAGGATAGTGAGTGATTAGGTATTTCCAAAACTGCACTGATAAAATGGGTAAATAGCAGCAGAAACAGCAATCTCATTATTTGTATCACTTAGCAGCGATTCTATTATTACAAACAGCAGCAAAAATTAGTTTGAAGGAAAATACTCCAATCTTGTGTTGAACAGCAATTAATGCTATTAATATAACATAAAAAGAAGTGCAGTTTGTCATTTGTTGTTCTTTTTTTATTAAACTTCACTTAAAACCTTTGTTGCTAGTTTGCAGTTTTATATAACCCCGGATCTGGGTCCAGGTCAACCCATCTACAAATTTGTCACTGTTCCTTTTTTTATTAAACTTCACTTAAAATCTTTGTTGCTAGTTTGCAGTTTTATATAACCCCGGATCTGGGTCCAGGTCAACCCATCTACAAATTGGGACAGGGGCAGGATATTGACTATAGGTTACTCCTAGACAAACCCAAATAGAACCCAACAAAACCACAACGAACCTAGAGTAAACTTGTCATTTTAGACAAATAAAAAATTGCTTTTTTAGTATTTTTTGGCATTTGATTTTGCCTACAGTGATGAAAATAAATCCTTACACTTAAAGTGACTTATAAAGCATTTGAAAGACTAAAATAAACAAGTTTTAAAGTTTTACCTTATCGTGAATGAAAAAACACAATCCATTCAATCTTGCTTAACTTTTTTCATTTTTCCCATCACAAAAATAGAGTTAAAGATCAGTGTTCCATGGTGATGCATCCCTGCCTATAACCTACTATTTCAATAAACAATTGATAGACAATAGATTTTTGTTGTTATTTGACACAATGCTAACATCTTTTACCATGAATCTTAGTGCATCATTGAGATTCGAGAACAATCTGAGCATCCCTATCTATTCTTCTGCATGTGTTCAACCATCACCCACAAAAATAAACTTTACATACTAGTCTCAGAAGTTTTGTAGATTATGGGAGGGTTAGTGGCAGACTCATCTTAGTGGCAGAGTCAGTGGCAGGCTCTTGTCTCTTGTTGTAGAGCATTTTGAAGAAGGGGGCAACCTTTGTTTTTTCTAGACGAATTTTGGCAACTCTTGATCATTGACATTCTGCAGATCCAGGGAGGGTCTCAGCAGCATCAGAATGTTCTAAAGAATTTCTGACCACAAGACATGTACAATCTTCTACAAGGTAGTTAGACAATGACAATTAAGGGAGGGTATTAGAATATTGTAATGTTTCTTTAATAGTCATCTTAGTTAGTATTTAGTTTTAGATAACATAGAAACTTTCTTGTTAGCTTTTTAGGAAGTTTTTATTTCTTTCTCAGTTATTCTCTATATAAAGAGACTACGTCTCCATTTGTAATTACTCATTTATCAAACTATCAAGTTTTATAACATTATTCATACTGCCATTTTCAACATTCCTTTTTTATTGGACTAAACTTATGACAGTATTAACACTTGACTTTGTGTTTGGAGTCTGGACTATGAATCGAAAATTGAAGTCTTCTTCAGTTTGCCCTTATTTTGTGCAGCTAGTACACTCTTAGTTTGTCCAAAACTGAACTCAATCATTTGCATCTCTCCATACATTTTACAATAAATATGAACTAATTTTGTCAAAGGTGAGAATCGAAATCACTACCAATAGCGGCATAGACTACAAAAAAGTTTTAAATGACAGTTGCAAACTATTGATCTCCTAGGTCTTTCATCTTAAAAAGGTACTCTAACAATGACCCAACCCCACCCAACTTTGTCAAAAACAACAAATATTTCAACTATAGAATTCTACCTTTTTACAAAAGCTTGATGCTTGTTTTTGAGATATTCTCACAAATCACCAACAGAAGTGGTATTCTAAACTTTTGGGTTCATTTATGATTATTACCAAACTCTACAAGATATGAAGCTGTTATATTTTCTAATTCAACATTGATGGTAGAAAGTTTATCTCTTAGGTATTTCATCCTAAAAAGATACTCTAACAATAACCCAACCCCACCCAACTTTGTGGAAAACAGAAAAAATTTCAAATATAAAATTCTACCTTATCACAAAAATTTGATGCTTCTTTTTAAGATATTCTCAAAAATCACCAGCAGAAGTAGCATTCTAAACTTTTGGGTTTGTTTATATAGTTTGAGAATTATTCTACCACAATTACTATAATCAACAAACATGCTTATTTTCTGACTCCAAATATTAAAGTTTTGGCCTGTCAATCTTTTGGACTTCAAGTAAAACAAGATTAAAAATAATGCCCATGACTGCAAGGCCTGTGGTTTACAGGAAAACTTCATACCTTGCCAAAAAAATGCAGACTAATTACAAACGTCTTCTTAATAATGGAAGAGTATTAGACTGATTTTTTTAGATTTAAAAGTATTTATTGCCCAAAAAAGTAACTCAGTTTATACCTTTCTGTACCATTTTTGTAGAGCCAAATGTGCACAATCTGTACAACCTGTTTTATGTAATTTTCTGATTTTTGCCCTTAGATTGCATAGCAATTATTCCTTACTGTGCACCAATCTTCTGTCAACCCCCTTTTGACAGCCATTTGATAGTTTTGGCAATGATTTATCCTTCCTACAGTCAGCTTATTAACAAGCAATCAGCAATCATCTGTACAACCTGTTTTATGTAATTTTCTGTTTTTTGCCCTTAGATTGCATAGCAATTATTCCTTCCTATGCACAGATCTTTTGTCATGTTGATGGGTGTTTTATGACCACACCAACACAGAATAAAGTGCCAACAAACACTTTATCATCTCTTGAACAAAGGCCCCTCATATACTAAGATTGCAAAGATTATAGGGTGACTCCCAGGTTCCTACTGCAAACATGCGACTTTGTGATGGATATGAGCTCGTTTGGCTTGATGTATGTTGGTAATCCAGGGGGACATACATAACTTCTTTCAAGATGACTTTGACAATTCTGGCTTTGGGAGCTATTTGTTGATGTCAATTTTGTACCACTACATATAGCAATTGAATACTTGATATAGAATACCAAACACTCAACCCTCTCTTGAAAAGTAAATAGTCATGAAGAACATGAGAAAACTCCAAGGTTCCTGACACTTGTGGATACTAACTCAGTTATATTAATGTGATTTGCTGGTTAATCACGTAGGCGGGCTTACGTTGTTCATTCAAAGATAAAGATAAAGTAAATAGTCATGAAAAACATGAGAAAACTCCAAGGTTCCTTACACTTGTGGATACTAACTCAGTTATATTAATGTGATTTGCTGGTTAATCACGTAGGCGGGCTTACGTTGTTCATTCAAAGATAAAGATAAAGTAAATAGTCATGAAGAACATGAGAAAACTCCAAGGTTCCTTACACTTGTGGATACTAACTCAGTTATATTAATGTGATTTGCTGGTTAATCACGTAGGCGGGGCTTACATTGTTCATTCAAAGATAACTTGGTGGTACTTCGCTTAGTTGACTTGTTCTTTTCTCCTTGATCACTTTCACTTTCAACTACTCCTACCACTAACTGCTGACTGCTCTACTACTACTATGAATGAAGAAATTAGCAAATGGACGGGGATCCAACCAAATGAAAGCTTGCCTACGGCACTACCTCCGTTGGTGCAATGATTCAAAGGGGATAGTCTTAGAATTTTCACACTGACACCTATCTTCCAACCCAACTTGAAGTACAAGCGGAAAGATGAAATGCAAGTAGAACTTGGGAGTGATTGGACTAGATTACCACACAAGGCTTCCTAACAAGCCGGTAGGATGCTAGTGGCCTAGTATATAAATCTCTATCAAACATTCACTAACATCACCATACAACTAGCCATCTACTTCTATTCTAACAACATGAAAAGAAATCCTACTTTAATTTGAGAGATGAGAAGAACCATGCAATACACCAAAATGATCATGCATATCCACCATGCAAGCCACAACAATGAATAGAGAACAATTTTGATAGTATTTTGCCAACAATTCTCAGACATAACTCCCCTTTACAAATGAGAACAAATGGCCTTATATAGGGGACTCAAAATTACAAGTGGCCAAGATTAAGAGGCAAAATCAAGGGCCAAGATTAAGCCTTACAAACCCTAATTAGGGTTACCATCTTTCAACCAATTACATGAGGGCACCAACCTTGTGGGCCAATGAGAAAATTACAATAATCTGTCAACCAATGAGAACATAGGACACTTGGCATGATTTGATTGAATGCACATGAAATTGCCACCTCATCAACCTTATCTTATAAATTTATTTAATCCTTGAGGTGAGGTGGAGCCTTGGATGCTTGAGCTCATCCTTAGAAACTTCCTCATCACCACTTGAACTTGCTTGTACCTTAAGTCCTGACCTTGAAAGGGTGAGGTCTCCATGCACTTGGGGTAATCTTGCCTTGGCCTCGGTGGCTTGCCTGGATGTGAACCTTCTTGCAATTTGAGAGCCTTGCTCTGGGCCACCGCCTTGAAATCAAACTTGACCACCTTCAACCCTTTGTCTCGCTTTCCTCCTTCATTATCCTTGCCTTCCTTAACTTTCCTTCCTACTCGAATTTGGTTTGCATGCACCCCCCTCTGCTTCAATACTCTTGGGTTCCCGAGGCACCTGCCTTGGCCATACCTCCCTCTCAAATCTAACCAAACTAGCTTGCACGAATAGCCAAGCCCTGCCTAACCACACATATCTTCAAATCTATTCCAATCTACAATGAAACCTGCCTCCTCACTAATGTTTTCCTCTTTGGCTAACCCTTGAATGTCTTCAACTGTTCGGACTACCACAACCTCGCCCCTAGGCATAAGCATCTACCTCAACCATAGTGGTGCAGTGCATCTCCCCAAATCTGGATTTGGTTCGACTAGCAAAGCATCACCAACAGCCTTGCAATCAAATAGAATAGGTAGGACCCCATGTAGAATTGCTTTTGATTTTGCACTATCCTAAGTTGCAACTCTAAATTCTCGCTAATGATCCTAGCCCAATCAAACTTTATTTTTCCATTCTCAATTCTTTCAATAAAATAATACATCCAAGGATCAAACTGTGTACCTTGAGCGGAGCCCATGACCCGGTTGAGAAGCACAATAAGGTCGCCATACTCTGACTTGAAATCTGACCTAGTGGGCCTTGACGACTTGGTAACTCCCTTCTTGTCTTCTTGCAACCAATTCTCAACTGTACCATGTCCACTGTGCCAATGTTGGTGTCACCCACTCGCTTCAATTTTGAGAAGGAGGTCTTGGGCATCATGTCTTCCTTGTCTTTCTTGGTATACATTGCCCTTAGGTTCTTGCTTGCACGAGCATCCGCCATCCTAACCCTTATTTCAGCCTCATCTTTCTACAGTGAGATGGGACTACACTTATCTCTGCCCCTCCAATCTTAGGGATGGAACTACCACTTATTTATGCCTCTTCGATTCCTATCACACTACACTTATCTCTACCTCTTTGCCTAGGGATGGGACTACCACTTGTTTCTGCCTCTTCGAAAACTTATGAGATGGACTACACTTATATCTCCCAACTTCGTTCCTAGAGGTGGGACTACCACTTATATCTCCTTTCTCCAAATCCTATGAATGAAAACTACACTTATATCTCCCAACTTCAAGCCCTAGATGAAATGATGAAGTGATGGATGGATGATGCAAGCAAGAAATGGGAAAAGAACCAAGTAAGAACAAGGAAAGAAATCTGCCTTACTAACCAGCCTTCACCAACAAACTTGAAGCTCCTCTTCTACACCAAACAAGCCCTCAACTCCACCAAAGAAGAAGAAGACACAAAATCTGCAATCCTCTACAAAAATTCGCAATTCTGCCCTCTCAAAAATTTTGCAAGTCTTCCCTATGTTGGCAGCTCTGCACCTTCAGATTTTCGCAAATCTGCCCAAACAACAGTCTGTCCTAAATTTCACAGGTAGAGCACAATTTGCAGCCCTTGAAAATTCGCCGTGCTCTAAAACAAAATTCTGCCCTTTGACAAATTTTCAAGTCCACCTCCAGATTTTGCTACCTCCCTTTGCCCAAATTTTTGCTAGGGCACAATTCCTTCTGATTTTAGCTCCTTCTTCCTTCTAATTTCGTAGCTCTGCCTTCTAATTTCGCAACTCCTCTACCAAAAGACTGCCAAGACACAATGAAAGAGTTGAATGAGAAGAAGAGGAGGAAGGGCTTCCTCTTATACTAAACTTTTGCCTCCTTAATTATAGAGCCGACTTTATAGGAGGGAAAAAAATAAATTAAAATTGCCAAGTTTAACATGAATTAAATAAAAATAAAATCGCATGGCCCAAGGAATATGAATTTAATTTCAAAATTGCCAATAATTAATGAAAAAAAATTGCAAGAGGGCTGGGATAGAACTGGGCTATCTTGGAGATGAAAAAATTTAATTTATTTAGCCAAAGACAAGCAAATTTTGAAAATCTTATGGGGTTGCAAGTTGTAATTTGGGATTTCCCTAAGAAAAATGATTTTATTGCATTTAATCACTACAACCTCACAAAAAAAACAAAAATTGCAAGCCAATCATAATTCAAACAATTAAAATTTTTATTTACCCATTTCCCACTTAAAATTTTCGAAAATCTCCCCTTGGCAATTTAATTAATTTTTTTATATTGCAATCCAAAAATCATTTAGCAATTTAATTTCCATTTGGCAATTAAATTTCAAATACTTTGCAATTAAATCAAATTTGGCAATTTTAAATTTTCATTTAATTCCATTTTCACCACCAAAAATTTACAAGATTTTCCCAAAAAATATCCACTTTCACAATTAAATTTCGAAAATGTTCAAGTTATTCAATTTCATCAATTTTCAAAATTCACCTAAGTCCAAAATTTGCAATTTTATCCCGCTAGATATCATTCTAATTTCTAACAATTGAAGAAAACGTTCTCATTGAATTTCATTTGGCCTAAAGACAAAATCGACCGCTTTAGGAAAACCAACATTCCGCAAGGTGAAAACAAGCAATACCCCCCAAGCGTTTCAAAATATCCAAGGTGTAAAATTTTCATTTCAAAACCTCTGGATCGCTCAAAAATTCACTAAGGCACCCAAATACCCGGATCTAGGAAAATTGTCAAGGCCTGCTCAAGAATTGGGGGTCCCCAAATTCTTTGGGGCGATGGTGTGAAAACCTCACAACACTATTCAAATGATTTAGCAATGAAGAGTATTTCAAAGTGTTTCACGAAATGTACTAAAAATAAAGAGGGTAAGGTTGAGAAATCCTATTCTAATCCTAAGAACTTTGGAAGACAATAGTTGCTCAAGTGAAATCTACCACACTTGGCTTTCCCAAATCAACTACACAAACGAGGTGCAATCTTCGAAGGTTATGCTAAGAATTTTCACACCACAAATGAACACCATCATAAGAACAATGCACATTCAGTGATCGAAGTTAAGATCCACATAAAAGGCTTAGACCAACCTTACACTGCACATAGAAATCATCTAATTGCAAAAGGTATTAGCAGACGATTTCACCATAAATATTATCAATCTCATTCACCTAATTACTTGAAAGCAAATCTAATCTATGTGAGGAACAAAAAAGCATGCAAACTCCCAGAATAATGCAAGTAATCACCAAACTTCAATGGGTCTTTTAATCTAGTAGCTTATAGAAACAATTTCCCAAAGTTCACTCTATTACAAATGCGGGGGCATACCCCTTTTATATGATTCAAATTACAATGAACGGCCCAGATCAAAATAGAATCAAGGGCCCAGATTTTGACACATCGGCCCTAATTAGGGTTCGGCCAAGGAGAGATTCTCTGCCATAAAGTGGCGGGTCCACATGGACCAATGGGAGGATGGATCGCCCACTACCAGGAGAGTGGGTCAAGTTGATCAATAATGAGGCAAGATTCCCACTAAACCATTAATGCTCTTTTGCCCAGAATAGATTATGCTTGATTCCTTTCTTTAAATGCTAAGAATCTAGACATTACCATTACTAGCTCATCCACACAAACACTTGGCACAGTCTCATGCTTGAACTCTATAATAGCTATATCCTTTTCACACCTGTCAAAGTTCTTTTCCCACTCTAGCACTAACTCCTAAATCCTGTACATAATGTTTCAAAATGCGAAAATATTCTCCAAGTCCTCTTCTGAAAAGGAATTCATGCTAAAGAATTCTTCCAATTTGTTCTTCAGCCCATCCATTGTCATTTCTTCATCAATCATCCTCTTTGCGAATAATGCTTCAACAATATTGAGGACTCCTTCTTGGATGTTCCCAATCATCTTCCTCCATCAAGTTGACTCCTCATTTGATTTCTCAAACAATTCCCTCCATGTGACCACTGCACCATACCATTGCGAGAAGTCATACACCTCATTCTCTTCTATTACTCCACCATCTATCAGTGCATGCCTAGGAATCTACATCAAAACCTCCAAGTGTGGGATAGTCTCACTCTAGTAGCTATGTGTGTCTTCCCATGCTTGATCCATGCATTGTATCATGCCAAGGATAGCTAGAGTTCTTTCATACATTTGAGTCAAGTCTTCAACAAACTTGTATGCAACATCATGAATGTTCTTCACCCATCCTTTTGTGCCTTGGGTGATCTTCCATATTTCTTCAATGCCATCCATTGATTCCTTTGGAATAGCAACAGGGGGAACAAATGCCTAATCTTCTGGTCTAATAGGATTTGTCAGACACTGCAAATACCCACACAGAACCTTGTTCTCACTTTTCAATTTTTTGTATTTCTCCTCCGTCTTCATCTATTATTTCAATGTTGGGTGGAATCATCAAATTCGTCCATCACCTATGTCTTGACCATGTGCCCTAAGTCAATTGTAGTCACATCATACTCTTCTAGAGTAATCTTATTTGTGGCCTTGTCAATCTTTGGCACTTCTAAATGTATAGTTCTCGATCCTGACTCATCCCTAGTGACCTTGGAGAATTTCTTTGGCTTGCCTTTCTCTGCTGGTTTGTTGATTCGGCTCAGAAATTCTTGTAATTCAAGTGCAAAATCGATCTCTTCTTCAAGATTCCTTCACATCCTTTCCTTCAACCATTTTGGAGCGGTTGAATGCTGATCATACACCAGTAGATGTTCCTGGTCCAGCATTGTTTCTTCAAACCACTCCTCTGGGATGGGAATATCTAGCTCTACTAATTCTTTAGCTAAACATTCTCTCAAGAGATTCCTAAAACTAGAGATCTGTTTCTGCAAGAGGTCCTTGCTCTTCATTCTTTTGTTGACTAACTTCCTAGAAAGCATTGATACTTTGCCTATCATGTACTGGTAAAGTTATTTGGTCTTGTGACCATCTCCTTTTGCTGGTTCCAATCTTTTCTCCTATAAAAATATCAAATTCTTATACACTTGAGGAATTAGCAGGTGATGAAAGTGCTCTCTAGCTTGTCTTTTCTACGAAGGCCTTTCACTTGGGACATTTGAACTTTTCTTTGGCCGCTCATCCTGGATGATGCTTTTCCCTTTCCCATATTCTTCCTTTTCTGGTGGATCTTCTTTTGATGATTGTTCAACTCTACCATCCTATGGCTCTTGATCTCTCATAAAATCATAAGTCAAGAGAACATTCTTCGTCTTCAATCTGTTGACCTACTATCTTTGTCTTCTAGTTCAATCCACCACCTCGTGAATTTTGTGACTAGCCTAGATAACATATCAAGATCTATTTCTTCAAGTCCAATCCAATTAGGTGGTTGGATGGTCTCATTCTCTCCTTCTCGAACTCAGGTTGAATCACATTCAAATCTTCCTCCACTTGATTTGGTACTAGATAGATCCTACATGTTCTGATCTTTCGGAGTGGCAACCTAGAATACATTCTTTTCCTGATTTCATATTCATCTTTGGCATTGCCTCAATAGTCTTCCAGATGCATCTTAAGCTAGTACTTTCTACCAACCACCATTCTTACTTTATTATACGGATCAAAAGTTAGCCTTGTTCTATGAATTGATAGATGATAGAATTGCAACTCCTCTGCTAACTTTTCAATTGCTAACAATGATGGACATACCCCATCAGATGTTCCCATGATGATTGGGAATTCAATTCCGCGTTTCCTCTTCTTCTTATGGATTTTGTCATATGGCGTTAACTACCTCATGACTTCTCACAACACTATTTTGAGTTGGATATCTTAGAAGTTTGTAAGGATGAGAAGAGAACCCCTAAAGCCAGATATAAGTGAATGTAGGGAATTGTATGAAATAGGAATTGTACTTTTCCACCAACATCATTGCTTCCTTTGACAACCTCGTATGAAAACTGCCCTTAAGAGATCTGACAATATGCAATGCAAAGGCATCATCGGCTCTCAAGTAATTGGGCACATTATACAAGTGCAACTATGGATAACATTTGTGCACCTTTAACTAGTTTGGACCACATCTTATTGGTCCTCTACATCTCAATCCTTCATATCTGGTTATCCTTGCCAACATGTATACAACAGAGGAACTCGTATAAAAAGTTTTGGATTCCTCCAAATTCCTGGGTTGTCTAAATTCAAACTTCAAGAATCCTCCATCGAATCTAAATAGCCCCCATGAGCGCTAATCCTCTATATGCAAGGATTTTCCAAATATCACAAAATTCCTTCACCCTGTCTAATTGTCACCCAAGGGCATGGAACCTCTAGGTAGAGGGAATTTTCAAAAACTCCAACAATCCTTGGCTATATCTCATATGCACTCAAGGACGCTAGAGTATAATGACCAAGAAATTTTTCAAAATGTTAAAATCTCCTTCCTTATCTCATGTGCACCCAAGAGAGGAGTTGCAATCCTATGGAATTCAAAATGTGGGCGCATAAGAGGTGTCATGGGATTTTCCACCACTTAGCCATTTTCCAAGATCTCCATGTCCTTTTGATCACCACTTAGCCATTTTGATTGTTCCTTGCTTTCTCCAACTTGGGTGCATATTAGACAAGGTGAAGGTGTTGACATAACTTAGTTGTCATTGGTAAAGTCATTGGCAAACATCAATCCTACCGAGACACCGGTACATCACACCGGTACTCTTAAATATGCACCGGTAGACTGAACAAGTAAGCGGTGTACTTTGCTAGTCACGCTTATACCGGTCTAGGTTATTCAAAATTTCAAACCGATCATGGGAAACACACAGGGAAGAGATGGCTAACCGGGTACAATTTTTTTACCGGTTAAATGCATGATAATCCAAACTGGATTATGCAGAGCGTTCTCAGTTAAAACTGGAGTTAGCTTTTTCATTTTTATTGAAGTTAGCGAGCATTTCGAGGTGTACTCAAGATCAGTTTGCAAACTTTTTTTTGCATGCATGATTTATGGGTGAGTTTACAGCTTGGCAGTACTATGAGATGTGTTTTTTATAAGATTGATCCCTTATAAATGCAGGTCATTGGACATGAAAGAAGTGTCGTTGAATATCAAGAGAAGGAGAGCGATATCTTCTAAGAGGAGCTACAGTCACAAAAAGTGAAAGACAAAGAAAGGTTCAACAACCAAGCAGAGCAAAAGGGGAACAAGTATGATCTGATTAAACAAAAAGTGTCATCATAAGATCATTGCTTTAGATTGTGAAGCATATTCAAATCCCTTAATCAGGGTGAACCCTAATAGGTTCTTTGTATAAATCCCTTTACCGAGTAACATCAGTATTGGTGTTGAAAGTCCTCTTACAAGGCGACTCCTAACAGGGTCAAGATCCTAAGAGGTCTTCTACCAAATCCCTTAACCGGGTAGCACTCTTACCAGTGCTTTGTAAGCCTCTAACAGGGCACCTTTATTACTGCAGTAGTAAAGTTGTGTGTTCTGTCACACCGTGGTTTTCTCCTTCTAACCAAGGGTTTCCACGTATATATGTTGTGTTGACCTGTGCATTTCAATTTTTGTCTATGAGTGTTGTTATATTCTTTTAATTCTGCAAGAATATATATATAAGGATAAATTGAAGTAGAAATTGTATTCACCGATTCACCCCCCCCCCCCCCCCCCCCCCCTCTCTCTCAGTAACCGGTTAGGATTAACAATTGGTATCAAAATATTTGGTTCTCAAAGATATAAAGCTTAACCGCTTGAGTAAAAATCATGGAGGGTTACATGTATCAAAAGTAGCTTGAGGAAGCCAATGACATAATTGCCTCTGTTGAGAATAGACTGAGGAGGTCCCTTGCAAAAAAAAAGGAGCTGGCTCTACAACTGAGTGAAAGCAATGAAACAATTGAGGAACTCTCTGGGCAAAGTGGATCTGATGAAGCAGAAGAGGCAGTCTTTGATCTTATGGAGAAAAATCAGAGTCTAACCGATCAAATCTCCAATCTAAAAAGGGAGCAGGAAAGTAATGCTCTGCGAATAACTAAAATCATTGTAGATAAAAGGAAAGTTGAAGATGAAAAGAACAGTGCCCTAGTAGCACTATCAACTGCTGAAAGAGCAAGAAAACTGGCAAAAGAAGCGGTAAGAGAAAGTGATGCTACTGTAGTACAACTTCAAGCAGACATGCAGAGCATAACTCAAGAGAATGCAATCATGCATGAGCATTTGCATGACAAAAATGATGCATGCAAAAGGTTGGCTATTGAATTGTATCAACTAAAGGAAAAGATGAAAACTCTTGAAGAGAGAAATGAGACACTTAGAAGGTACAATGAAAACTCGGAAAAACTTGATGAGCAATTGAGGGCGCAAAGGAAGCACAAGGATCCCACAGGACTTGGGTACACCGATCAAAGCAACAATGAAACCCTATTGTTCGCCTCCGGGTCGGGATCCTCTTGGCAGGCTCCCTCCCCTACGGGGGTGCGGGGGTGTTCAACTCGTGATGAACCACCTTTCCCATATAATTGTAGGGCTCAGAATGGAGGCCCCCATGCACGCAAAACAAAATGAATAAGATTCTTGTGAGAACCAGCCGAATAGTAGGGGCCGTGAATCCTCTAAAGTCAAGCAGAACAAGAAGGAAAAGAAGAAACCGACAAAAGAATAAAAATAAAATGACCTTCAAAACCTCTTGCAATCATTGTGGTAAACCAGGTCATAAAACAAATGACTGCAGAAATGCACCAGTGAAACCATTCACTTCTAATAGTTACTGCAACAACTGTTACAAGTATGGCCACATGACCTTTGAATGTAGGTCACGTCCCAACAGTGTGTCCAATGGAAGTAGGGGAAGCTTCAAAGGCTACTATTATGCATGCAACAAGTTTGGACACAAAGCAGATGAATGCAAATCTAGAACTATGGCATTCAAATCCCCACAAGGACCGGTATTCCCTAATAGGAATATAAACCGGAAAAAATCCAATTGTGCTACTTGTGGGCCATTAGGCCATAGCAACTCTGGATGTCACTCACCCATGGACAGGGAAAGAAGGGTAAATCCATGGAGAGCAACCGGGATGGCTTGTTACAATTGCAACAAGATTGGACATTTGGCCAAGGAATGCAGAAACTGGCCATTGAACAAGAAAAGAGAACCTGTTAAACCGGTCAAGAAAACTTGTCTCCCAACTGAAAGGGTGACAAGGGAAAAGAGACTAAAAAAGAAGTCAAGAAGATTTGGTTCAAAGAGGAATCAAAGAGCTCCACTGAGGGGAAAACAAAGGTAAGATCATCATCTGTTGATGGTGATATCTCTTCAGCAAACTAAGCCTAAGGGCTTAAAGGGAACCAGTAGTCTGCTTATTGTTCCCGGTAGAACTGGTGAGCAATGATCTCACACAATCAAAAAGTGCAACCGGAAGAAGTCACCAGTCTATCGGGTATATTGGAAAGGTAAGTGCTGACATCACAACTGAGGATTGATTAATATGTTAAGATATAGCTTCATTCGTATACATACATACATATATATATATATATATATATATATATATATATATATATATATATTATACTATTCTATACATTGTTAATAAAGAGTTGTAATTTATATTGTTATTATCATATTATCATTATTATATTTATAATATAATAATGATAATATCATAATACAATATTATGATATTACATTAATATTGATCGAACTATGTTCAATATCTATCATTATTATTAGCATCGACTATTAAGTCGAATGAATGAACATTGAGACAGCCGACTACACTAATGTAAGTCGCTGCTTACATTAGTGCTAGCGACTGTTGTTAATAGTCGCTAGTACTAATGTAAGCAGCGACCATGGGACGCGCCCTTTCATTTGTGAAGGGACACAATGTTTGCTGTCATCCGATCATCAGCATATATATATGTATGCTGTGATCGCATGGATAACACAATCAATAAAAGGAGTTCATTGCTGTTATCACCTGCGGTCACACATATAATATAATCAGTATAAATATAAAAAGCATCACAGTCTATTTATATATCAGAACAGTCATTTATTAGTAAATATAAAACAGTAAATTATATTCCCAAGATCTGATTTCTTAACATGGTATCAGAGCAGAGTTAAAGGGAATTAATTCTGAATTATTATTTGATAGGAATACAAAACAAAAATATTATTTAAAGGAGAAGAGTCATCACAAATTATCAAAATGACCACCGGAATCAGGATGGAGGATAGATTGGAAGGAGCATCAAATTTTCTATCATGGAAAATTAGAATCATCACGCTTTTACAAGAACTGGAATTAGAATCTTTCATAGAAACAGAAAAAGAAATGCCCACAGACGAAGCAGAGAAAACGACTTGGAAAAGGAGGAACAATAAAGCTAAGAAATTAATTGTTGATTCAGTTAAAGATTCTATTCTCCCAAACATAGCAAGATTAGCAACAGCATATGAGGTTTTTAAGAAAATTCAAAAAACGTATGAGATAAACAATACAAGTCGAATATTAACCTTGAAGGAACAACTATTGACCATAAAAATGAATAAAGGTGAAACAGTTACATCTTATTTCCTGAGAATTGCTGAAATACGAGAACAACTATTCTCCATTGGTAACACTATAGAAGACATGGAATTATCTCTAATAGCACTAAGGGGATTACCAACATCCTGGGAGAATTTTATTCAATGCATAAGCACACGTCCACCTCTACCAAAATTTGATCAACTTAAGAACGACTGTACTCAGGAAGAATCAAGACTTATTACCAGAGGAATAGGTCTAAAGAAAGAGGGAGAAACACAAGCACTCAACACAAAGTCCCACAACAAAAAGAGAATTTTTTAAAAGAAAGAGGGGATTCAAAAGAGATTTCTCTAAAATCCAATGTTACAAATGTGATAAATATGGGCACACTCATCGACATTGTCCTAAAAGGCAAAAGACTCAAGCCACCGTAGCTGAAGCAAAAGAAATTCCACTCTTCTTTACAGCTCTCTCAAGTGAACTAAATTCCAATAATAGAACTTGGATAATTGATAGTGGTGCATCAAGACATATAACCGGATTCAAAAATCAGTTTGAGACACTTGAAAATTATTCAACCGAAGAAGTGACTATTGGGGATAACTCCACCTACCCAATGAAAGGAATAGGGACCTGTACCATAAAGATAAAGAATGGAGTATCTCTACAACTAAAAGATGTTCTATTTGTACCTGGAATCAAAAGAAACTTAGTCCCTATATCAGGACTAGCCGACAAAGGATTTCGGGTCACCTTTAATGAAGACAAAGTTCTATTATGGCCTAAGAATTCAAATATGAAGAATGCTACAATCATAGGGACAAGAGATGGTAGTCTTTATAAAATATGTAATGATCAGAAATCTGCACTAACTCATGAAATCGCAAATCACAATGAATTATGGCATAAAAGGTTGGGAAATCTAAGGTATAATGCTCTACCTTTAATAAACAAGATTACTACGGGTCTTCCACACTTTAAAAATAATCATCCTGGCATTTGCAAAGGTTGTGCACTAGGAAAGAATATAAAAGGGTCTTTTCCTACAAGTGAGCACAAATCTAAAGTAATCTTAGAATTAATTCATACTGATTTATGTGGACCCATGTCAACACCTTCATTAACAGGATCACTATACCATATTATTTTTGTTGATGACTATTCTCGGAAAACTTAGATATACTTTCTTAAGGTTAAAGAATCAAGTGAGGTACTATCTAAATACAAAGAATTTAAAGCATTAGTAGAAAATCAAACAGATAAAAGAATAAAAGTATTAAGATCAGACAATGGAGGTGAATACAAATCTGACATATTTAAAGAATTTTGTAATTCTGTTGGGATTAAGAGGGAGTATACTGTACCATATAATCCTCAACAGAACGAAGTAGCAGAAAGGAAGAATAGATCCATAATCGAAGCAGCAAAAGCCATGATGCTCGATCAAAACCTTCATACTTCTTTTTGGGCAGAAGCTTCAAATACAGCAGTATATATTCAAAATCGGTGTCCACACTCCATATTAGAAAACATAACACCAGAAGAAGCATTTACAGGGATCAAACTAGACCTAAGTCATCTTAGGATATTTGGATGTCTCGTATACATTCATGTACCTAAAGAGAAGAGGACTAAACTAGAACCATCAGGTAAAAGAGGCATACTTGTTGGTTATAGTGAAAACACAAAAGGGTATCGAATCTATATTCCAGGACAAAAATCCGTTGAGATGAGTAGAGATGTAAAATTTGTTGAAAATAACACATTTAAAAATCTTGAAGAAGATAACATCCTGGAGATAGAAGAAGATCTCACTGCTGAAATTGAGAGGGAGGATATAGAAGAACCTGAATCTCCTGTCATTGAAAATGAGAATACGAATGTAATCAATGGTAAGAAAAGGCCATTATGGGCAAGGCAAATAATTAAAGAAAATAATGTAGAACCTAATGAAATATCTCATGAGAGTAAAAGGACAAGAACTCAAAAATGTTATGCAGCTCTTATAACAGAAATCAATAAATCAGAACCATCAAATCCAAAGGAGGCATTATCTAATCAAGCATGGAGAGGCAATGATTGAAGAATATCAATCTATAATAAAGAATGATGTCTGGGACATAGTACCTAGACCTAAAAATAAAACCGTTGTCTCTTCTAGATGGCTATTCAAAACTAAATATGCTTCTGACGGAAGTATTGAGAAGCATAAAGCTCGGTTTGTTGCTAGAGGATTCTCACAGAAAGCAGGTATTGATTATGAAGAAACATTTGCCCCTATAGCTCGGTATACATCAGTCAGAACCATTATTGCTATAGCAGCATCTAAAGAGTGGAAGATACACCAGATGGATGTGAAAACAGCATTCCTAAATGGCACCATTGAAGAAGAAGTATATTTAGAGCAGCCAGAAGGGTTCATTATACATGATGCATCAAAATATGTTTGCAAACTCAAGAAAGCACTATATGGGTTGAAACAAGCTCCCAGAGCTTGGTATGAAAGGATAAACAGCTATCTTTCAAAATTAGGATACTCTAAAAATGATGCAGATCCTAACATTTACTTTAAGATAACAAATGGCAACATGGTTATTTTAGTTCTTTATGTAGATGATCTTTTAATAACAGGAGAAGATCATCTTATTGCAAAATGTAAGCAAGAACTCACTACTGAATTTGACATGAAAGATCTAGGACTCTTACATTATTTCTTAGGGTTGGAAGTGTTTCAAAAGGAAGGCTATATTCTGCTAAATCAACAAAAATACACTATTGATATTCTAACCAGGTTTGGAATGATGGAATGTAAGCCTTTATCCACACCTATGGAAACAAATCTGCACAAACTCAAAGTTGAAGCAGAAGAGTCTGAACCCTCTGATCCTACATTGTATAGAGAAATTGTTGGCTCTCTTATGCACTTGGTGAACACTAGACCTGACATCTGTTATGCAACCAATGTTGTGAGTCACTTTATGTGTGAGCCCAAGGAAATACACTTAATGGCAGCTAAGCATATCTTGAGATATCTACGAGGCTCTATTGGATTTGGGCTAAAGTATGAAAAAGTAGAAATCAATCTTCAAGGGTATTCTGATTCTGATTGGGCTGGAAGTACTACCGATCGAAAAAGCACTACAGGGTGTTGTTTCAGTCTTGGTTCAGCTATGATTTCTTGGTTCAGTTGAAAACAGTCAGCAGTAGCATTAAGCTCCACTGAAGCTGAATATATGGCAGCATCCATGGGAGCACATGAAGCAGTATGGTTAAGAAAGCTATTATTTGGATTGTTTGGAAAACCTCTAGATCCAACTGTGATTCATTGTGACAATCAAAGTTTTATCAAGTTATCTGTTAATCTAGTTTTTCATAACAGGTCCAAACATATTGAGATTCCATATCATTACATAAGAGATATGGTAGAGAGAAATATCATAAGGCTAGAGTACATTAGTACTGAAGAACAAAATGTTGATATTTTCACTAAGCCACTGGCAAAGCTGAAGATAGAATACTTCAGAAATAAACTTGGCATGATCAAGGTTTGATGTATGGTTTAAACCCCTCTTATTTATAAGTTTTTTATTCATGAATAAATGTTAAAAATGTGTATATTGCAATATTGTGTAAATGATCATTTGTGTGTGGGTTAACATTTCAAGGTGACGATCTTGTAAATGGTTAACCAAAGTGTCAAGATAGACTACTTAATTGTGTGTCCCGATTGTGCGGAGATCTTGACTCTTGTTATTATTGGATGTGTAATAACGAAACCATATCATGATAGACTACTTCATTGTGTGTCCCAAATGTGCGGAGATCATGATATTCAAGTCTATTTTCATGACGAGACTACATTAACTTGTGCATCCCGAATTGGCGGATGTCATGATAGACTTTTGATATTTAATACTCACTTGCTAACAGGGAGTGTTAAGATATAGCTTCATTTGTATACATACATACATATATATATATATATATATATATATTATACTATTCTATACATTGTTAATAAAGAGTTGTAATTTATATTGTTATTATCATATTATCATTATTATATTTATAATATAATAATGATAATATCATAATACAATATTATGATATTACATTAATATTGATCGAACTATGTTCAATATCTATCATTATTATTAGCATCGACTATTAAGTCGAATGAATGAACATTGAGACAGCCGACTACACTAATGTAAGTCGCTGCTTACATTAGTGCTAGCGACTGTTGTTAATAGTCGCTAGCACTAATGTAAGCAGCGACCATGGGACGCGCCCTTTCATTTGTGAAGGGACACAATGTTTGCTGTCATCCGATCATCAGCATATATATATGTATGCTGTGATCGCATGGATAACACAATCAATAAAAGGAGTTCATTGCTGTTATCACCTGCGGTCACAGCATATAATATAATCAGTATAAATATAAAAAGCATCACAGTCTATTTATACATTAGAACAGTCATTTATTAGTAAATATAAAACAGTAAATTATATTCCCAAGATTTGATTTCTTAACATAATAGGTAAACGAATGAGAACCGGTTGTCGTAAGAAAGATTAGGTAAGGTAATTAATGATGTAGCCGTTAACAATTGTTACCATTTGATAATTACCGTTATGACCTAAGTCTATTTAAGGGAAGGATGATTACTCATTTCACTTTACATTGTGAACTATGATTTTTGATTTCTTAAGCTTGAGTAATCTTTTCTTGCTTTGATTTACGATCTCTGCTAAGTGAACTCTGTAAATCCTATCAAGAACTCTCTGTGTAAACCGGTCAGATACGATGGCATCATCATCTTCTGTTGTCAACCTAATTCAAGGTAACCAATTTGTTAGACCAGTTTATGACATAGTGACAGTGCAAAACCGAGAGAGCGATATGACGGGTGCTCTATTGTCGGTGCCTAACAGAGTTTTGTTGACTGAAGACATTACGGCATTCATCCAGTCCAAGCAGGAAGAGCTAGGTGAAATTTTCATCCAAATTGAATATCTCTCACTCTACGAGGACAGAAAGCTTCAAGCCAACTTTGCGAAGCTTGAGACTTCAGGTTTGATTAATGGAGTAAAGTATCCAACCGTGTTTCGACCGGATTGGATAAGACTCGTTCTAAGTAGGGTTCACGAACCAGGAATGTGGCTTGCGAAGGCCGCAATCACAACGATAACCAAAGAAGATTTGTGAAGGGTTACCAGATATAGTGATAAAGGGGAAGCTCTTACCCTTAGAACGATTGCCAATGCAGAAGTCGCAAGGTTAACAAAGTCAAGGTCTGACAATCAGTTAATGATTGTAAATGACATTGAAGATGAGGGTGTTCGGTCTACATCAGCAGTTATCGGCTATAAAATCTATCAGTCGAGCAACCTTAACAGTGTACTAGGAGGATCTATTCATGTTGCGCACAGGATCATGCATGATAATGCACAATACGATTTATGCGCTATGCAAAGAGGTCAAATCTTCGAAAACCTGAAGAAGTTCGGTCTGGTGAAGAAGTTTCTCAAATATGGAACTCTGCTGGTATGTTTGTTTTTCTACTATCAGAATTTCATTCCAAGCATAGGAAAAGTTACATGGCAAGTAGACAAACCGATTATGGTTCAAAAAGGTGAACTGGCAAATAACCTAGGAAATCGGTTCAATAAAGTTATGACCGATTACTTTGAGGCTTTCCAGCTTAGAATGCACACCAGGGAAAGAATTCCTTCGGCCATTGTTGATTGATACAAGGATGAGGTGTGTTTTTTGGTTAGCACCGATCATTGTGTAATTCCGGCTGTGGAGCCCAAAACGGAGTATGTACCGGAGCTTGGGTATGAGATCTCTACCAAGGTAGCCAAGGCATATGTAGATGCATTGCAAGAGAGTGACCTAGATCTCTCTACATACCAATTTGGCACATATGAAGAAATTCAAGAAAATTTGAAGAAAAAGTCATTAGTCAAGGAACCCAAAAAGGTGTATGTCAAAAGGTCTCCTACACCTAGGAAGAAGAAAACAGTAGCAGAAGAACCCAAAGTTCAAAAAAAAAGGACACCACAGGCGTCCAATGCACAAGGGGAAGAACCGGAAGAAACGGGAACTAAAGAGACCACTAATCTTCACAGAAAGAGAAAGACCGGGAAACCGGTGAAAGAGGATGCACCGAGAGGAAAGAAACCAACCATTGATGAAGTGGTTGAAGGAATAAAGCATACAGGTAGATTGGGAGTAGTTGGAAGAAGATATGCAGTGAGTAATGAAGAAAATAAGAGAAAAATAGAAGAAGTTGTAGTTTTCTATCTCTACAAGTTCAATTATACTCCCACTGAACTTTATAAAATAATTTCTGATGATCTACAGGAAATAATAGAAGGAAGATGGAAATCTTCGATTGATAAGGAAAAAGAGCTGAGAATTAGAACTCTTCTTGAAGTTCAAAATCATCTTACTCTGGAGGAAGCAACCCATCAAGTTGACCTGCATAAACAAGGTTTTAAGATAAGAAAGAGAATCAGTCAAGTACTGATTGGAGAAGTGGACAAAGTGCATGATGGAGTTTCTACATGGACGAATCTTCTGCAGCAACAACATCAGGCAAAGGAAGAATGCCAGAAGACTACAAAGCCACCGATGATTGACACTGGGAAAGGAAAAGGCATACTGGGAGCTGAGACTCCAGTTAAGGAAAAGATTTCAACAGAACCGGTCATTGTTGATATCACTGAAGATAAAGCTAGTGATCTAACTCCACCAACCCTACTTGCCTCCCCAATCAAAGGTAAGGCACGAACTCTAACTGTAGATAATATAGTTGATGAAGTTATGGATTTTGGCAAAGTGTCAAATGCAGCCAAATTGTTCAGTATTTTAGTGGAAGAGGATAAGCAAAAAACAGAAGTTGCTCTGTTGGAAACCTTCTTGGATTTGAATAGAAGTCCTAGAGACTATAGGGCTCAATTTCCTCCTCAATTGAATCAAACAATTATGGCTAAATGCAGAACCGGTTTAGCAGCGAACAATAAAATTATAAGGGAGACATTGATACAAGCAAGAACAGGTCTCACCGAAGAGACGACAAAACTTCTAATGGAAGCAGTGCCACTAAATTTGGACACAACCAACAAGGTTGCAAAGATTATTAATGGATATGAAAAAGACATATATAAAGATACACTAGAGTTCTGGCAGCAATATGACTTCAGTACCGTAAAGACAACAGGTCCACAGAAAATCTCTCAAGATGAGCCTTAAAGAGTATTGGTACCACCGGTACAATTCATGAATTGTGAACAATCTTCAACCGGTGAGAAAGAAATTTCAACTGAACCGTTCACATTCAGTGAACAGGTAAATCTGGGCGAACAAGTTCAACCAGAAGATAAAGTACAGGAAGAGTCATCAGAAAAGATGACTACTGAAAAAGGAACAGATAAAGAGGAAATTAATGTGAATGAACAACATGTTATTGAGAAGAAACAAACAGAGCAACCACCGAAAGAGGAAGAAGTACAACCTAGAGGGGAAGTACATCAAGAACAAGAGGTACGACAAGAAGAGATAACTCAACATCAAGAGTTACCTGTTAATACAGAACAGGAGAAGCTTGCAGAAGAACAACCTACATAGGAGAATAAACTAGAGGAACAGGTAAATGTTCCTAGCACATCCTCATTGAAGAGAAAACTAACTTTTGTAACAGATTCTGAAGCAAAGAAAAGTAAAGTTAGTGAAACAGTGGTTGACATAAGCAAGATGTCAATGAGACAACAAAAAGAGCTCACTAAGAGGAAACAAGACATGGTCCTCTCTAGTGTAAGAAACATCTTGTATAACTTTGTACCGAATACAGAAATTGATGAGGATGAACTTGTTATAGATCAATTGGAGATTCTTGCACAAGCAATTGGGGAAGATGTCACCAACCCGGAGACAATAGCAATTGATCACTATGAGAAAAAGCGAGTTGAAATTCTTCACAAACAGGTTGAAGAACTGAAGATCATTGTATCTACAAGAACCGGGGAGCTAATGCAGCAGGTACAGGATGCAGGAAGACTGATCACAAGGACTTCAAACTTTGAAGACTTTGTTCAAGATATAACTGAGAGAACATCCAAGACTTCAGAAGAGATAAAGGTTCTTTCATCAAAGTTTGATGCAAAGAACTCTTCTGCAATTGAATACAGCAGGGAATTGAACAGTCTTGCTCTCATCCTCAAAAAGGCATCAAAAGAGAAGACAAAGTGAATTCAAGATCTTATTGGATTCCAATTGTTCCTTGCCCCAACATTTGATCTAATGCAGACAACTGCAACTGATGCAGATAACCTGATTAAGGAACCTGATTACAAAACATTGGAAGACATGGAAAACATAATTGTCTCACTGCAAGCAGCAAAGAACTTAGATCATGTAACAAGTATATGGAAACCATTCCTTGATTCTACAAAGAAAATATATAAGGATATTTTCAATAAGTTACAGTTATGAAATGCAAACATTTAAAGAAGTAACAACCCTTTGACCTATGGAGGCAAAAAGGGGAAGAAGATTAGATACAGAGATGGAAGAGAAGAAGATCAGATACAGAGATGGAAAAGAAGATCTCACATACAGGGAAGATCAGAATAAGATGGCAGAGATCTAATGAGAAAAAAAAAAGAGAAAGAGATAACAGACAGTGTGTGTTACAGGTAGACAACGAGATCTACAGGGGATACTACAAGACAGGTGATGTATTGATATGTTTTGCCACCAATGCTAAAGGGGAAGATTGTTGACATAACTTAGTTGTCATTGGTAAAGTCATTGGCAAACATCAATCCTATCGGGACACCGGGACATCACACCGGTACTCTTAAATATGCACCAGTAGACTAAACAAGTAAGCGGTATACTTTGCTAGTCACGCTTATACCAGTCTAGGTTATTCAAACTAGTCATGGGAAACACACAGAGAAGAGATGGCTAACCGAGTACAAGTTCTTTACCGGTTAAATGCGTGATAATCCAAACCGGATTATGCGGAGCGTTCTCAATTAAAACTGGAGTTAGCTTTTTCAGTTTTACTGAAGTTAGCGAGCGTTTCAAGGTAAACTCAAGATGAGTTTGCAAGCTTTTTTTTGCATGCATGATTTATGGGTGAGTTAAAGCTTGGCGGTACCATGCGATGTGTTTTTTATAAGATTGATCCCTTATAAATACAGGTCATAGGACATGAAAGAAGTGTTGTTGAATATCAAGAGCAAGAGAGCAATATCTTCTGAGAGGAGCTACAGTCATGAAAAGTGAAAGACAAAGAAAGGTTCAACAGCCAAGCAGAGAAAAGGGGAACAGGTATGATCTGATTAGACAAAAAGTGTCATCATAAGATCATTGTTTTAGATTGTGAAGCATATTCAAATCCCTTAATCAGGGTGAACCCTAATAGGTTCTTTGTATAAATCCCTTTACCGGGTAACATCTTTATTGGTGTTGAAAGTCCTCTTACAAGGCGACTCCTAATAGGGTCAAGATCCTAACAGGTCTTCTACCAAATCCTTTAACCAAGTAGCACTCTTACCAGTGCTTTGTAAGCCTCTAACAGGGCACCTTTATTACTACAGTAGTAAAGTTGTGTATTCTGTCCCACCATGGTTTTCTCCTTCTAACCGAGGGTCTCCACGTATATATGTTTTGTTGACCTGTGCATTTCAATTTTTGTTTACGAGTGTTGTTATAATCTTTTACTTCTGCAAGAATATATATATAAGGATAAATTGAAGTAGAAATTGTATTTACTGATTCACCCCCCCTCTCAGTAACCAGTTAGGATTAACAGAAGGAATTTCCTTGTGATGCAAAATTCCTTGGACATGGAGAAAGCCTTGGGCGCACATTAGCCTTGGGGAAGGATTTTTGAAGTTTGAACAAATTCCATGGCATCTAAGAATCCCTCCCTCTTGGGCGTTAATTAGGCATGTAGGTGGGATTTTCCAATACTTAGCCAGTTTCTCATACTTTTCATACCTTTCCACTTTGAATGTTCATTGGGATGGGATCAAGGGTTTCCCCCATACTGAATGAAATTTCAACGTTTTCCATGCCCTTTCCTCTTTTGGACATTTTCAAGGATGTTCTCAAACTTTGAATTTTGTATCAACTACCTTTACTATCCATATGTTTGGATTTAGAACTAGATAACCTATGCTTATTCCTCTATCACTACTCATCAGTTGCCAAACATGGACTTGCCAAAAATAGACTTACTAAAAATAGTAAGTTTGTTTAAACACAAAATTAGACTGATCCAAAACACAGTGAAACTTACTAAAAATTGTTAAATTCCAAAGATTGATTGCAAATGTAATCACACTGTTATGATTGTATGTGTTTTCCAAATGCATCGATCTCTTTGTATTTATACATGACAAGGACAAGAAGTGACATGTCCCTCCATGGCCATGGGAGATGTCTATTCATTAATTTATTTTCTCAATTTAACTATTTAGTTATTATGAGAGTAATTATAATCTAACTTTATATATATATATATATATATATATATATATATATATATATATATATATATATATATATATCAATGTATATAATAATATCAATTATTATATATATTGATATATATGTATATATATAATAAATCATTTCTCATAATAATCATATAGTCAGTATTATTTATCTGACCGATGCTACAAACATCAACACTCCCTCTTAGCTAGGGAGGATAAATCAATCCAATGTCAACACTTAAGATACTTGACAACATCAATCATATGATGTAAGCAATAAAGGCATCATCCTCAAGATGTAATCATTAGAATTATAGTCTCAATATATGGATTGCCTCCATTGGCGATTCTATCCACAAGTTCTCACGTGGATTGCCTCCATCGGCGATTCTATCCACAAGTTCTCACGTGGATTGTCTCCATCAGCGATTCTATCCACAAGTTCTTAGGTGGATTGCCTCTATCGTCGATTCTATCCATTTAATATCTTGAGTATTGGCCTATCAGAATGTCAACACATGACATTCACCAAATTCTCTGAGTATTAGCCTATTAGAACATCAACATTTGATAGCTAGGGAGGATAAATCAATCGAATGTCAACTTAAGATACTTGACAACATCAATCATATGATGTAAGCAATAAAGGCATCATCCTCAAGATGTAATCATTAGAAACATAGTCTCAATATATGGATTGCCTCCATTGGCGATTCTATCCAAGTTCTCACGTGGATTGCCTCCATCGGCGATTCTATCCACAAGTTGTCAGGTGGATTGCCTCCATCGGCAATTCTATCCAAAAGTTCTTAGGTGGATTGCCTCTATCGGCAATTCTATCCATTTGATATCTTGAGTATTGGTCTATCAAAATGTCAACACATGACATTCACCAGATTCTCTAAGTATTGGCCTATCCAAACATCAACATATGATATTCACCAAGTACTCAATAAGGTATTGGCCTGCAGAATATCAACACATGATATTCACCAAATACCTATCATATATCTATACAAACAACTCATAGACCGTCAATTTAATGACATCTAACACTTAGTTGTTGATTTACAAGATATATCTATACAAACAACTCATAGACCGTCAATTTAATGACATCTAACACTTAGTTGTTGATTTAACCCATCATGATATGTTTCAACATTATAAATAATGTATATCATGATTTAAGTTATTGTAAGATCGTCACCTTCCAATAACTTTTGAAAATACAAGTGATAATCATTTGGAAGTCCTCACTTCCTCATGATTTACACAGGGACCAAAAGGCATTCATGATTCCTAGTCCTCTTACTATTATAGATTCTTTATCACTGGAGAATCCATCTCTATATGGACTACTCCCTCTAAATCAATACGACCAAGATTATCAAGAGTTGATTTAACCATATCCTCTATCTTCTCTCTCTGGAGCTCGAGCTCTTGTATCAACCTCTTGTCTTCTTTTGAAATGTCAGACTCCCTCTACATCTGGTCTCAATCATCAATTCATTTGCAAGCATTAAGTTCTTTCTCCCTCTAATGCAACTTTCTTGTGCTTCCATCCTGAAGGTATGTCAGAGAGAGATTACAAATAGCTCCCTAAACTATCTCGACTAAAAATACCAATGATAGAAGCATACAAGATTTTACTAACCAATAGTATAACATGAATTACAAACTTAAAAAAAATTATGTGCATTAATAAAACATGGAATACTTATCTTTTATAAATTTCAAGTGTTTCATTTTGTAAGGTGAGACCATATAGAAAATACCATGCAAATTCACAAAATGATGTCTTCATTCTCAAACATTACCATAATTCTTCACATGACCTAGCTTGAATATCCAAAGGTTCTATACACTATCACAACCCTCAATCTTATTAGATCTCCCTTCAAGCGGTTAGGCTTTTAAAGAAGGAACCTCGCTCTTTTACAGATTTCGCATAGACCCATACACAGTCGGTCATAACTTTTGAACCCGAGACTTTCTCTCCGATCGCTTCGGTGAGATTCTTATAAATTTGGTTTTCAAAAACATATCCAAAATTTAGCAAAATCCAACGGTGCATTTGTGAGATATGGTCCTCGTACTAAGACTGTATTTTCTAAGACAATCACACATTCACCATCAACAAACTACTCTCTTACATTTGCAACTTGGCTCTGATACCATGTTAAATTCCAAAGATCGATTGCAAATGTAATCACACTATTATGATTGTATGTGTTTTCCAAATGCATTGATCTCTTTGTATTTATACATGACAAGGACAAGAAGAGACATGTCCCTTCATGGGAGATGTCTATTCATTAATTTATTTTCTCAATTTAACTATTTAGTTATTATGAGAGTAATTATAATCTAACTTTATATATATATATATATATCAATGTATATAGTAATATCAATTATTATATATATTGATATATATGTATATATATAATAAATCATTTCTCATAATAATCATATAGTCAGTATTATTTATCTGATCGATGTTACAAACATCAACAAAAATAAACACTGCTAAAAATAGTAAGTTGTTCCAAGCTCAAAATTAGGCCAATCTAGGACGCAATGAAACTTACTAAAATAGAAATTTCCAAAAAAAGTAAGTTCATCAAAATGCTAAAAATTTCATCGGCACCCTCTCTGAAAGATCAATTCCTTTTCATACTTGACCAAATTCACTATTTTTCACAAAACTTATCTTTTCAAAGCCAAAGGCAAGGTATATTTCATTTCCAAACTTAGCATAAATTACTCAATGCTCATTCAAAACACAAGGAGCTTCGAGGAACTGAGCCAAAACTACCAAGGACACAAAAGCAAACAACCAAGTGGGCAAAAATGTAGGGGGTCCCTATTTGCAATGAGGCGATGTCTTAAAAGATAACAACATGTCAACCCGCTTTTGACAGCAAATTGATAGTCCCTGATTTGACAACAATCGGCAATTAGACAACCCATTAGGCTTTGGCAGTATGTAATGTCCCCTTCTCCGTAGTAGGCCATTATGGCGCCTGATTAGTCTCTCCCCATCTGGATAGGCTAATGGCTTCTTTCAGATGATGTCAGCCAGTCACATGGTTCAGTGGACGAATATTTATTATTTGGGCTCCTTTTCTAAAGTTAAGTCGCTTTATTTTATAAAGTGAGATTATAAAGTCACTTTATGACTTAAAGTTACTTTATATTAAAAAGGTAACTTAAGTGACTTAAGTGAGCACTTTTATCCCACATTGCTTCGTTTTCAGTGTTTTCCCTCCCTTCGAGGTTATATAAGAAAAAGGTATGCCGTGGGAAAAGCACCATGAGATTTTATAAACAAAAAAAAACAGACAGGTTGCTTTTGTGACTGGTTATATTTCTGAGGACGCAAACCCTTTGGAAATCGTGAGAGGTTGGACGTAGCCCCAGCACCTCATTAATGGTGAGATCATATAGATTTCACATTTCAGCTCCAACGAACTGGTAAGAACAAAATATTTCACCTACAGCATTGATTTCAAAGGAAAGTCGGTTATTTATGGGGGTTCGATTTGAACCAAGTCTGATATCACAGTGGTAAGAAGAAGATTGTTTATTCAGCTACATTCACTGTTAATAAATAACAGTTGCTATTGAGGTTCGAGACAAATTAGTTTGTTAGGATATGGCAATAGGAAAGGCGACTGCCAGAGCTAATATTGGGATTGGAAATATGTTTGTTGTCTAGCATCAAACTGGTGCACGATACTGAGGACTGGATGCATTACAACCAGTACGAGGGTGATAACTCTGAGGTCTGGTTACACGGCTGTTAGTGCGGGACCGATATAACCAAGGACTGGGAGTTGCATGGAGGTGGGCGCGTGTTGCAGGCCGAACTCCCACATTACTGTGATCATCAGGCACAGCCGGTTGCACAACATTGGTGGTAGGGAGCATGTTTTAAATGCGCTGGCCTTGCTCGTCTACTCGGTGGCTGACAGTCGGTTCCCTTGTAAACGAGGCTGGAGAAAGGATCCCAGCGAGTGTGCTAGACTCCCGTACAGGTGCGGGCTGACTGCTGTGTACAAGCCGCCTCCTGGCGCGGTCTTACCCAGTCACCCGGCTGCTGGAACTCACGCGTGACCAGGTTGAACACCAGACCTGTGTTTGGGGTGTCACACAAGTGTGGAGGAAACTGTTTTACTCGGTTGGTATTCCCTTCATTAATTGCAGTTGTATTAGTATTTCGAAATATCAGGAATTTGTATTGGATAAATACCAGTTGGCTAAGCATTGTTTATAATCTGTTCTCTGTCTGGAGTTTATCACTTCATGTTGAATGTATTTATATGCTGAATAGTTGTTTGGTGGAGAACATAACCCAACCAACTAAACACATAGCTGAACCGCACTAGTCCTGTAATAAAAATTTCCTTGAGAAAATTATACACGTGTTGTTACATTTTGAATAAGGAAGATCCTTGCACGTTTAGAAAACAAACAAGCAGCACCAGCCAGAGTGGATCGGAAATACATAGCTGAGACAGGGTTGGGATACTACATAGTACCATTCATTGGCAACAACAATTTGATCTCTTTGGACATTGACTTGGAAGTGCAACAAACTTGATGCTAGTTTTCCCTTGATCCCTTTAATCTTCTTCTTCATCAAATTAGTTTGGTACACCCTCCTCTAGGGCTTCCTTCTAAATCAGTATACCCTTCCTCAGGTTTTCTAACTTTGATATCAAAAGTTGGAAGAATTAATATGCGGAATTGATCAATTAAATAGCCTACATTTCAATGAGTGTACCCCTGTACAAATTAGTGCAAGATGAAGTTACATTAATAGTTGCAAACTAGATTAAAAGTTGATTTTTAGACATAAATAATGTGACGTTATTACATTGTTAACATGATGCAATACCCCTATTTTCATGTTCTCTTGCAATGCAATTTTTGGGTTTATGTCAACCTGATCAGAGGGGTAATTTGATGTTACCAATGTACTCGAGTTGTACAACACATTCAAATGTTATTTCCAGCTCCATGTTTGATCTCCAAGATTCTTGGAGAGAGCATCTATTTTTAGTAAGTCACTTGGGCAGATTTGTTCATCATATTTCATCATTGGGGTAACTCCTACACAATTAGTTTTCAATTTTGATGAATTTTGACCATTGTCACTATTTGGGTTTAATTTAGAGTTATCTTTAATTAATTTCACTAAGATTATCATTTTAATTAAAATAATTTATCGGACACCTTTAGGGTTATAGCTCGTTGGAAAGAAAATAGAAAGTTCTAAATGATGGATGCTTAGAAGTGACTTTAAGTGCCAGCAATGTTTTAAAAGTAAAATAAATCACTTTTTAGAGTTAAAAGGGTTATTTAATTAATAAAATGATTTTAAATAGAGTTTCTAAAAAGTTTCCTAAAAAGCTTATAAAAAGGGGGATTGAGAGCCAATTTGGTATGTTGAAGATTATTATTTCTTTGTTTTGAAAAAACAAGTGGTTCTAGAGATAGAAATTGGTTTTTCTCAACCTTTGGAGGACAAAAATCCTCTTGGGAAGATCAATTTTGGTGGTGAAAGATTCCTCCCTAGCTGGTAGCTGGAGAAATCATTCAGGTTTCTCACATTCTATACTTCAATGCTTATGGTATAAATTTAATGAAGTCTTCAAGATGAATTTCAGGTTTCATTGTTGTGATTGAAGCTTTGCTAGGAAAGACATGGATGTCGATGCTTGAATAGAAATCCAAGTGTTTAGCGATTTATTCTTGAAGCTGGACGGTTTTTATACTATGGCTAAGGCATGGGAATTCTTAAGTAGAGTTGATACTCCTTGCTAAGCATGAAGTTTTTGTTCGTGTTAGCCTTTGTTCGAGGCACAACAGTAAAGAATAGTGGGTCAACTGGACAGTGTGTAAGCAAGTAATCTAGAACACATTATATCTGAGTTATTTTATCTTCTTTTCCCTAGAGGCTTTTGTAATATCCCACCCTGATCTGAAGTTTCAATTTTCCAAATTTTTTAGTTTTCCAAATTTCTGATTTTTTTGGTGTTTTTACAATTTTCTGATTTTTTTGTGCTTTTTCAGATATTGAAAATAAATACAGAAAAATAACAAGAAACAACTTCTAAAACTAGGGGTGAATTAATGTAATTTGGTACGTCTGAAAAATTAACTAGGGTTTTTTTACAACTTTTAATTTTTATTCTAAAACCATCCACCTGACCTCTTGAACTAAAAACTGATGATGCACCTAGTCTCTCGATGATGTCTAAAAATAGCAAGTCAACTCCTAGTCTCCTAAAAAGAAAAAGAAGCCCTCCTAAACAATAGGACACTGTCTCTGAACATCTGAAATGGCTCATAAATGTTAATATTTTCCAGATTTACCTAGGAATGTTCAAGCTATAGAGATCTTTTAAGACTAAGCACAGGATATAAAGAAATGATTAAGAGCAAGGAGAGATAGTACCCGGATTGTAGTTCTAAAATGATCTTCAGATCAGTCCCTTCTAAGTCTCCAAGGTGAGTGGATGTGAATGGGCTAGGTCAGCCCATCTAGGGCTTCCAAAATGTCATCAATCTGAACTTTACTTTGACCTAGGATCAGACTGAAGTCACTGTAAATCTGCCTTGAGATCTGCAGTTGTATTGCTCCTCCTAGTCCAGAATTCGCACCTATGGATAATATGCTGCTATTAGGGCAGAGAAATCTCAGTCCAAGGGATGATGCGCCATTAAACAATGAATTTTGCTGCTTCTTAATTGATGAATTCGCTGCTCCTTTATGCTGCCTTAATTGATGAATTCGCTGCTCCTTTATGCTTCCTTAATTGATGAATTCGCTGCTCCTTTATGCTGCCTTAAACGATTCTTGGAAGAGAAGAATATGTTATGTCTTTGCTATCTCTTCTCTCAAAAATCGTCCCTCCTTTATATGAGTAGAGAGTGCCTTGCAAATTAAGCAATATATAATCGATTTGCTAATAAACAATGAATATTAAATATCTCATATATTTAATATTATTATTTATATATCGAAATATATACGCCATATATTTAATATCTTATCCAATGCAAGAGATATTTGCGACAAGGCCATAATATCAACAATAAAGCCCCTTGCAAGGCTACATCAACTTTCGGGTGGTCAAGAGGCAAACTACCAATCTCGTCCTAAAAAATAGGAGACTAGCTTTGAGCTCCTAAAATGCCATGCAAACCTCCCAAAAGGACCACAAGACCCCTGAATGAGCTCCCTATCAACTATATTAGCCTACGGAAACCCTAATGGTAGGCCAACTCCTCCAAAAGATACTGACCTAGGAAATGGGGAATTACAGCTCTGCTTATTGGCTTGACGTAAGGCTCATTTCTCAGTTGAGCAATCAAGTATTGAATGAAAGACAGGGTTCTCAATGGATGTGAAGGTTTATGCTTGCCTTTCAGGCACATGGGTTATGTACAGGTTGAGTTTACTGTTGCTGGTTGACATGAAGATGAAGGTTGTCTTTGGAGTGGGCTTTCCTTACCATCATTCCATCAAACCTGTCAATACATTCAACTACAGAACTGATGTTGGACTAAGAATCATCAAATACTTATAGAAGACTTCTACAAGAGAGATTTCAAGCGTTTAAGTTCAGATTTCCGTTATGGTATTGCTGAATATAGTTTCCTGAGTCTTAAATCTGACATGAAAGGAATTTTCGCATTGCAGACCTGTACATGAGGGTGAAGTATAGAGAAATTCACAAGCTGGGCAAATATTTTTGTACTAAAGTGCTGTTATTGCTTATTGCTGTAATGAAAATAAGCATTCTGAGTGTTGTGATTTATTTCCCATCAACAATTTGATACTAAAAATGCCATGCATTTGAATACTAATGTCTGCTGTCAAAATTTGTTGTTGCAATATGATATTTGTTCAATTTTCATACATTAACACAGTTGAATGGAAATTTATTTACAACTGAAACACATCTCTGCAAACAATTAATCTTTCATCCTCAAGGTAAGCAAACTGTTTGACAAAACTACAGAGTGAAAAGGTGAAAAAATGGATAAGAATAATATTACACATGAGCAACAAAAATTATGAGTGCAAAGTGTAGCCTGATATTCTGTAAATTCTAATATATCCAAGATGAAGATTCACAATAATTCTATATTAGATAGCTATATATAAAACCAAAATCATTCCTAACACTTGAAACTCAGGCCAAACTAAGAATATCATGAATTTTCAAGGCATTAATCCAACCATCTCTGTCAGGTTAGCCAAGGCAAATGATAATTATGCATTTCTTACTATGCCTCTCTATTCTAAACATGAGACTTTAACAATGAGGAGTAACCCAAAAAGGACAATTAATGGGACGGCAGAAAAGAATTTTCCTGGTAATCCCTCAAAACACTCAAAACTCTCGTTAAATACCATGCATTTTCCTTGCATTATTGGTTTTTTCTAAACTCTTGAAGATATTTTCTCCTTTTATCTGTGTGCAAGAATAAACGGTCGCCTATGGATTTCAAAGGGAGTTTGAAACTTGAGGGTGGCCTTGTGCTTCAGGGGCACAAAATAGCATTTCATAGAGAGTAGTGGTCCTCCTGAAAAAAAAAAAAAACAATAAAGTATATGATTAGCGACTGGAAGTTTATCATACAGTTGTAATTTTCAACCTTAGCCATTCTGTTGCATTAACTTTCAAGGTAACTTGTGACTCCTCTCACTACTCATTCTGTTTCTTTGGGTCGAGTCTCAATTGTGGGGCACAGTAAATTTAGATGTAGAGAGTCTTTTCAATGCAGATGATACACATCACTCCCCTGCTCCCAAGACGAGAGTCCCATAAGCAAAGAATTTACCTTCAAGTGCAAGCATGTCCCTTTTGTCCCACAAATCTCTCACCCCTCATTGGAAAAATGGAGATCATAGGTGAACAATTTCAACATTCCATGACCCTGGCCATCATGAACCTTATCAGTGTGACCACCTTAATGAAGTGATGAGCAAGAAGGTTAAAAGATAATGATGATTGAGCAAATTGCTGCAAAGAGGTCCAAAATGGTAAAGCAGGGGTAAATTTGACTTTGGCTATAGTATAAAGAAGATACAAGCTTGGTTCAGAATCTACAGTAGATGGTGAAAAACTGCGAAAAGCATCACTTGTACTTGGGAGAACCTGATGAATTGCGGGCAAAACTGATTTACTAATGAGTTCAAAGATGTTTAAGGGCATAATTCAGGTCTCCGTCCAGCAAATTTTTCACTGCTTGGCTGACAATATGGGTAGAGGAAGGGATGCTCAAAACATGACCTTCATTTTCAGGAAGTAACTTCATGAAAATCCTCTGCTGAAGCCCCACCTGACCTACAACAATCCTTGGCTAAACAATTTCAAGGAACACAGATGTCAGAAACCTATTACTCTAAAATGGGAAAGACATTATTCCAACCTAGCAACTCCTATGAGTGGCCCTGTTATACATAATGTTAATGTTGATACTTCTGCTACAAATCTAGAAAATAATTTATCTTTATTGCCATATTTCTCTTTTGGTTTGGTTTTGACGTTGCCTAATGATTCTGGTAAATAGTTTGACTTGGGCAGATATATCATATCACATACTCATTGATTTTGAACTTATGGAATATTGATCCGGAAATGGACCAAAAAAATGAGTTCAAGTCACACTGTGACTCCACGATGAAGACAATCACAACCCAAGAGACACTTTCAATTAAAGAAGTAGCAGTTATCAACTCCTGTGCAGAATTGCCAGTTCTGACAGGGCAATTACACAACCATCAGGTAACTAGCAGCAATTCATAACCATCAGAACAGTTTCAAAAGATCCACTCTGATGAAAGCAGCAGTTTTGTCACATGACAAGTAAACAGTTGCAGCAATTCGAATTCTACATTTTTCTTCTTCCTTGCAGACTTTCAACTTAATAACTATTGTAAATGAAAAATAAGCAATACCAGGAAATTCTCAAGTATCCCAACAGATGTATGGGTGATGGAAAATTGAAGAATTCAGTCTTGAGTGAGTATTTGTGACTGTTGTGAGAGTTGGTAACTAATCTTGGTAACAGAACATTAGAGATTCTTGTTTGGTGTAAACCAAAGAAGCCTAAGATTGTAATCAATTGGAGATATAATCCATGGGGAGGCCATTAAACGTCACTATTGCTAGAATTTTCTCTAAGAATTCAGGTTTCCCATTTCTCCAATCTAATCATGGTGTCTTCCATTCTTTTATTTCTTGTCCTTATTCTTTTATATTTGGTTGTTTGTTTGAATGCTATAGTATTTCAATTCCTCTTGATCCATAATTTCTGAAGAAATGAAATAGAATTTCCTTCCTTGTTTGCAGATCAGATTGGTATCAAAGGCAGTGGTATCCATTGGTGGAAAGTTGTTGTGACTGATTTCCATGGTTGATGCCCATGACAAGATCATGCAAGGGAAAGTTATTTTCTTTTCAAAGAGGCATTGGATTCCATAGTTGGAAGAAAGAAAAGAACTAAGAAGCATAGCAAGACATGCAGAACCTCTTGATGGAGAAGCGAGATTTCTATATATATAACTTGACATAGCAAGCATATCTCAATAAACGGATACATTGAAGACCATCTTGGAGGATCTCACAGAAAAATTGCATTCAGTTGAAGACACCAAGAGCAAGGCGAAATCCCACTCCAAAGAAGGAGAAGACCAATTCATGGTAAAACAGGTCTACTAGAAACACCTTGGTCCAAGGCCGAAGCAAAGATTAAAATTCTATCATGTGACAGTTATTTGTAGAAAATCTTGACCATTGATCAGCACAATTAGAGGTATACATCAGCATGCATACTCTTTAGCATAGAAAAAAAAATCTTTGTTGGGTCCAAAGATCTTACATTCCTGGAATTAAATTTACCTGATAAGTTATAGAGAATAAAAACCTTCGGAGTGACAAGTTGTAAAACATAAATAAGGATAGAGTATGTAAAACTACAGAGTTTCAAACATAGCCTGTCCAAATGGACAAAGATGGGCAGGATAAGGAGGTATTGATGAAGTTCATAGGAGAACTTCATAGCCCTCATACAAGGTGTATAATGCTCCCCAAACCCAGGATATTCACTGCCTCAAAGTGGATGGTATGCCTTCCTCTCCAAAGGGACAATGAGCAACCAATGCTAAGGTGGTGAATGCCACAAAACCAAAACCTTTAAGACATTGCAACCATTGTGATGTCAACTGCCATACAAATAAAACATGTTGGAACCTATTGTTTGTGGTGGATGGAGTGGACACAACACATCAATTCACAAATAAAATATCAAACTCAGAATATAACAGCAATATACAACCATGTCTTTAAGTAATACAGCACAAGATCTTTTATAATCAATTCATAACTAAATAATTACATCAGCTAAGAATGCTGCCGCATTCATCATACTTGATCACTAGAATTTCCCATGATACCCAAACAATTACAAGTGTCTCCTTAAATAGAGGTCTTAAGATATTTCTGGAAATTACATAGGCCATTCTAGATTGAGGCCAACCTTGACAAATATTTAATGTTTTTCCCTTTTAATCTTATCTCTATCCAGTTCTAGAACATTATAATTATTTTTGTCTTTCTCTTACATCTTATTGGTGGTCATTGCGGTGGGAAAAATTACACATCCCAACACCTACATCCAGAAAAGCATACACATGGGAAGGGTAAGAAAGGTATAAAATATATTATGACAGTCTTTAGTAGAAAATAAACTAAAATTCTAAACTGTCTTGCATCATAAAGAAGCTTAGATTTCATATCCATCATGAGAAAAAGGAGTAGTAAAAGTTGTTTAGCATTAAGATTTAGATCAAGAATGTTAAAGTTGATGCACTTTTTTATTCTTGTTCCCAAGCTAATGGCCTTTCTCAAGAGTTGATTGAAAATCTTTGGTTAAGAATTTGTTCAGCACCTAAGGTCATAGTTTAGGTTGGATCAAAAGGGGTGCTGTTTCATGCATTACTAGACAATGTAAATTGAACTTTGGTGTTAATTAGAGATATATTGATGAATTGCTTGTAGATGTTGTTATGTTGGATGTGTGTGGAGTTGTTCTATTAGTGTATCTGTTTCTTCATCTTATGTTGGATGTGTGTGGGGTTGTCCTATTACTTATCTATCGCTCCATCTTATGTTGGATGTGTGTGGAGCTGTTCTATTAGTGTATCTGTTTGTCCATCTATGATACACAACACTTATTTCTTACATGTAGGGGCCACAAAAAACAACCCCACACATATCCAGTATAACCACCCCAACAATGTAAGAAATATATATTGTGTATTACAGGAAAAATAACAAATAGCTCTATAATGTCCCATTTGTGATCCATTCCAACACTTTTGGAAACTCCAACTTTCCTGGACAGTACCAGCTTTATCAAAAAGGTAGTCTGACAGCTGCAAAGAGTTCCTACAGTCACAATGGTACTTTCCATGTGCAGATCCACCAGTTTGGAAGCACTCCATACTTCTTGGAGAGATCCATCATCTTGGGAGAATGCCAAGTTTCAGATAGACATTTGTCATATTCATTATTGATATAGGAGATGAGGTTGAAAATCATATTTGGCATATTTTAGCATTATCACAACTTTGATGGTTGTGTAGAAAATAAATTTAAATATTAAATAATTAAATATTTGTGTTGTCAAAACATACAAAATTAAAAGACATCTTGTATTTAATTATTTAAAAGATAATTTATCAAATTGGAGGAAAACATGAATCTTAAATAAAAAGTAAGGTTGGATGGAAAATAATAAAAAATGGAAAGTGAGAAAACCAAATCATACAATCATTTTTCCAAGTTTCAGAAACCCCTATTTGCAAAGTTCAAGTTTAGCATTCTTCCTAGAGGATGAAAACTCTCAGTTAATTGGCTTCACCCAAAGGTCAAATTTGTGCTTCAACGAAATTTACAAGTTTACAGATATTGCTAACCAGGAAACAAAAAAACATATTATTATTCTCAAATAAATCAGGTCATTCCATTTTATATGTAATATTGTTTACAATAAATCTAACCGTTTAGGTTTTAAGAAATCATGGAAGTCGAATGGTCAAAAGTGGCATGGTAAATAATAGAAGGGGAAAAAAGAGGTGATCAGCAGATGAAAGATACAAAACTTATTGGTTTTTTGTAATGTCCCCAATTTTGCTCACCTTGGATTGAATCCTTTGGAATAATTTTATAAGTCATTTATTTAATTTATTAATTCTTAATTAAGTTTGACTTAATTAGAAATTAAATGGGACTTATTGTCAAATAATGACTTATTATTTTATATGACTTTTTTATAGTGTTTTGGAATTTGAAGGGGAATTATAATTCAATATTATAATTCAAATGTTGAACTTTATAAAAAGGAAGTGGAGGCTTAAATGATTTATTGACTATTAATTAAGTTTTACTTAATTAATATTCTATTTGAGGCCTTTGTCATTTAGCGGCTTATTATTTCCTATGACTCCTTTTATTAAGGCATTTTGGCGTCATTCTTTCCAGAGGGGAAATTATAATTAAAAGATTATAATCTTTTGAACTTTATCGAAAGGGAAGGAATTTTGATTAAAGATTATACTTCAAACTTTGGACATTTGAAAACAAGGCCATCGTGAATCTCTTATGAGTGGCGTGACTTTGATGATATGGAAGCTGGTGTAAACTTGAAGCTACAGGATCGAATTTGGAAGGAAAGGAGTGTTAAACACTGTGGCTGGAAGAACTCGACATTCATTCTTCATGCTTTGATGAATTGTGAACTTGTTCTTGAGACACGGATTTGAGATTTCCAGCAGAAGGAATTGTGAATTCCTAATCAGTCTATCGCACTTTGAATTGGTGTATTTACAGCCAGTGAATTGTGTCATTGTGAGCCTCAATTCAGAGGTCGCTATTGCTTTAATTGGAACTGAATCTGCTATAATTTTCAGTGTATAATACAGAAAACTAGTCCAAAGCCTGAATGGGTATCTTTTGCAGTTCACAGATATCTCTATTAAGCTATGTCTATTATAAAGGGTTGATGTGGTCTCTTTCTGGGAATGGCAGTATATATTTGTGGTGGCTGCGTTAAGTACAAGGTCTGCATTTGTGTTGGTAGACACAGTTCATGTTGAGAAGGATGGCACTCAATATACAGCAAGCGATTCTGCTCTGAGAATAGCGATTCATAGTGAGGCGGCACATTTTGTTTGGAAGACCATAGGGGGTATCGGGTTGTGGAGATTGAGTTCCAGCGTAACCATCCTATCACTCTTCATTCAGGGCCAATAATCTCCTGGCAAGGATCGCTCTTCTTCAGCAATATAACGTCCAAGCAGCTGCATATATTTTCCAGGTTCTTTCATGGTTGCATTGGGTGTCTAAGTGTATTTAGTTGTCATTGTAAATAATTATCATATGGAAGCAAAATAATAAAGGAATTTGGGAGAGTTCAATTCCATAATTAGGCTTCATGGTTTAAATTGTCCATGCTTAGTTTAATTTATTTCCTTACTGGCCAAAATCCAAAAAAACCATATATTTCAAAAAATATAAAAAAATTGCAAAAAAAACCAAAAACTTTCAAAAACACACAAATTCAGCTCCTGTTGTGAAGCTAAAGCCAGCAGGGCTCTTACATTTTTAGACTAAGTGCACCTATATTCTCCTGATCCTCTATAACCCATCACTGCAAATTCTTCCCTATGACATAAATCTGCAGGAAGGAAGTCAATGCCTAAGACCGGGTGAATATCTCAAAATAATTTTGCACTTTTTGAAGGAGGTGCACCAAAGATGGGGTCGAGTGCAGTTTGGGCTGAATAAAGTCATTTTTTGTGGTTTTGGGCTTGCCACACCATTTTATGGGACCACCTACATCCAAAAGGACTAACACAGGATTGCCTGTGTGGGAAAATTAAGCTGAGGAGATAACAGGAAAGGTGAAGGTGGACAGGTGAACAAATTAAATTGTTTGTGTTTTTCGACTGAGAATTAATGGTACTGAGAATTAATAAAAAGATGGAATAATTGCCATAGGACCACCCTTCACGGGGTATTCTATTAAATTTGATTAAGTTGAAAAACAGACAAGCCCAAAGAGAGATCACAGGCACAAGGAGAATTGGCCAGGTGTATTTGCATTATTTGAATATTATTCAAATTTAAATAATTGTTTCTTTCATTTATTATACACATTTATATTATATAAATTTTAATAATTTGTGTTATGAATTATTTATTCCATTTAAAAGTTTATACATCAAACTATCAAGAGCACAACAGAGAAATATTTTCAACAATTGTTAAGCAATTCTGGGAAAGTAATTTTCAACTACTTGGCCAAAGATGGTCAAAAGTTTATTTTCCATAGTCACAAAGGCATGTCCAAGCTATCTCAGGCACGTAGTCTTCAAGCAAGGATAATGCTTGGTGGAAGCACCAGGATCATTCCCCTTGAGTGGATGACAATAATCGTCAGTACAGCTACTCCATCTAGTTCAAGCACTACGACTGTTAGTACACCTTCAAACAGTTAATTACAAAGATCTTTAGGTTCTTGGGTAGAGTTCTCCAAGCTTGGTGGCAGCCATGTCATTAGTTAAGGAGACCATACCTCATTTTCTGAGTCCACCTAAATTTTGAAGAACAAATGCCTTTATGTAGTCAGAGTACAATGTCTATTGTTTGATAATATTGGTTATCCGGCTATGTATTAATTGTCCGTATTAAGTGCTTGTCAGCATTGGGTAGTTATAAGCGTAGGTTGGTCAATGGTTGTGTTTCTCTTGGCAACTGCCAGGTATTTTAAATATATTGTGTATCTTCAAGGAAAGTAGTATGATCTTTTCGGAACAACTCCAATCCCTGGCTGATCATCTCTGGTCTTCTTCTGTAATAATTTCATGTGCAAATAAAAGACATATATGATATTTTCCTCCTGTATCTGGTATGCATTGCCATCTTTATTATTACTTAATGTGTTTAATCTATCAGATATAGCAGTAAACACTTTGTACTAGAGAGGTGTGATCCAAAAATGAGTTCGAGTTGCACTATGACTACATGACAAAAGGATCACAACTTTAAGGGACTCCTTCAACAAAGGAAGCAGGTGTTTCAGGGTAGCATCAGAGGTGTTTTTGGCTTCCATGCAAAACTGCCAGTTCCAACAAGAGACAATTAAGCAACTGCCAATTCCAACAAGCAGCAGTTTTGTAACCACCTGGGCAGTTTCAAAACTGCTACTATGATGAAAACAATGCTGTGATGGTTTATTCCTGCAACAGAGATATGTTTGTAGCATTCCAAATTTTGTGATTTCCCTCTTGCTTGCATCTTTTCAGCTTTTGTTTGATACTGGTAAATGTGTGAATTTCTATTTTACATATAAAATAAGCAATCCCAAGCATCCCATGAGGTTGAAGAATCCAGTACTGACTGAGCATCTTGACTGTAAGTAGACTGTAACAGTACAGAAAGGGAAGTGCAAGCTAGTAACTGATCATAGGAGTAGAACACTAAATGTTCTTGCTTGTTGTAAACCCAAGAGAGCTTAGATTGTAATCGTTCGGACATGATGAACAAGGAAGCCATTAGACCTCACTATTGTTAAATTTTTCTCCCAGAATTTGGGCTTCTCAAGTGTCATCTGTGATTCAGTTGTTTGTTTAAATACCTTCAATTCTTTTTTATCTTTAACCGCCAAAGCCACAGCATGAAATATCCATCCTAGCTTATGAATCAAATACCACTATATTTGAGAGTGTTTTGAGGATTACTGCCACAGCTGACAGTGTGATTATTATCATGGCATTCACAGAGTTAAATCCCATGTTAATTTTCTTTGTAATTATTTTTCTTAGTTTTAATATTCAGCTCCATTCAGTTATGGAAGGAGCTACGTTACAAGCACCAATGAATATGTAGTCTATCATAAATAGTTCTCTGTTTTTTGCATTAAATAAACTAAAAAAAATTCAGGTTCTTTCTCAAAGCACCAGCATTATAAAGCATTTTTCTAATTATTAGAGACACTGTGGATTACAAACTACCCATGACTACTCCCATGTTACATAAGAACCACAGCCACACTAAAGAATTAGAATGAAAATACAGAAATTATTTATTCACATAATTATGTAGACTAAATAAAAGAAGTATGACATCATAGGTGTTAATTAAAACATGCCTCTATAGTATCTTGAAGTACTCCCCTAGCATTGTCCAGTTGTTGAAAGTAATCAGGCGATCCAATAGGTACATTTCCAAAGAAACCACAGTTTTCCAGGCCCTCACGGAATTGCTCAAACAATGCATCCCGATTAAGAGTTCCTGCTTCTATTAAGAACAAACCTAAGCTGGGTTATCATCTAAATTTACAGCTTAATGAACTCAGATTGAACAAAAATTATACTTTTACTTGAACAAGAATTAAATATTGCAAGGAATAATAAAGTTATTGTTTTCCAAAAGGGCATAAGCATGAATGTTGTAAAGTACATCTTATAACATTTGTACAGCTTAATGTACTCTTCCAGCTTATTTGGAAAGCAAGCAAGAAATTTCACAGTAGTAAGAGATAACAGAACACAACAGTAGACAGATAGTCAGCTATGCACACATAAAACATCAATAAATATTAACATAGTTACCCAGTTCGCCTCCTGGCCCTTCGGACCAGGTGAATTTCGAACTGGTCCTTGGTCCTGGTCCCAGTTCACCTGTGGGTTTGACTAGGGTATGAACCCAGGCAGACTGGTTCGTCCAGGCCAAACCTAGGTCGAACCAGGGCAGACCCAGGCAGACCAAGTGTGAACCAGGTACAGTTCCACAGGAAACATTCTATAATTCAGTGCAGAAAACAATCATTACAGAATTTGAATAAGATCTTAAACATTACAAAACAAAATTTGCTCAAGTTCAGATATTTATTACATCAAATTAAACTAGTCCTCAAGACTTCTTCTAGTGAAATTTTTATATCCAATTGCTGATAATGACCCCTATCCGATTAATTGGAAGCTCTCTATAGTGATAAATGATATTTTAAACATTAAACAATATCTTCAATAGGTGAAGACTTAGTTGCCAGATTCGCTTGTACAGGCTCGGATCCAGGTCCGGGTCCAATCCAGGTCCGGATGCGTCGGATCCAGGACGGATCTAGGCAGGGTCCTTGCAAAAGCCTGTGGATCCGTCCAGATCCGTGAGCCGTGGATCCGGACGGATCCACAAGCTTTTGCAAGGACCCTGCCCGGATCCGTCACGGACCCGGGGGGATCCAACACGAATCCTTGAGGATCCTATGCGGATCCATGCAAATCCCTAGGGACCCACAGCCTATGAAGGCATAAAGCACTTAATATGTCTATTTTTTTATTCTTTTTTCATCTAACCCTAAATTGACAGGAGGATTTATACAAATATAACAATTAAGTATAAGTTTGATTTATTTAATTTCTTATACTTTAATTTATACAAATATAACATTTAAGTATAAGTTTGATTTATTTAATTTCTTATACTTTAATTTATATTTGTATAAATACAAGTTAAATACATTCCAGGATGTTTGAGATAGGTTTCAGCTTCATAGGAGTTAAGATGCAAATTCTAGATTCGAAAAATTCCAGACTTAGCCAAATTTCAGGATTCAGCAAGCCTTCAGCAGGGTTACCTCCCACAATCCATCATGGCTTTCTAAGGTCAAACTGAAGCTGGCAAAAGGATTCTCAAAGAGTTTTAACTTGTTTTATCACAAATCACTTGGTTTCAACCCCATCTCTATGACAGACTTAGCTTAGCTCTCGCCCAAATCCCAGTCAAACATGACTTTCCAATAGGCCAAAATCACTCAAACCTCATTTGCCGGACCTAGGGACTTGAAAACAACCACCAACAAAGACTACCTAAGACCTAGTTATGAAGACTTTGACATTTGGCATTGATCAATGATCAAGCATCATAGATTCATAGTATGAAATGATTTAGTTTTAGAATTATGTATATTTCTCTTATATTTTTGGATATATAATGCATATATATATATATATATATATACATATATATATATATATATATATATATACATATATATATATATATATATACATATATATATATATATATATACATATATATATATATATACATATATATATATATATATATACTCACGAATCCTTACGAATCCAAAACGGGAAAAAAAAAATTCACGAATCCACGAACCGGATTCTCGAACCCGAATCCGTCCCCGAACCCGAATCGGCAACTAAGGGTGAAGGGAGTTGCAAGCTACTTTTATAACATTTTTCAAGTAGGATGTTAATTACAAACAAGCAAGCTCTCTTTACAGTGAAAAAGTAATAAGCATTTGAGGACTTGGAAAGCAAGAATGTTAATGGTGCAGCTGATCTGGCATTGGCATTGTTTGTGAATCAACTAATGCCTTTGATGAAGACGAAGAAGAAGAAGAAGATGAAGATTTAGATAATCCACTAGATGATTGAAACTTAGTATAAAGTTCCAATTGTTGAAAGTCAAAACAATGATACTTGAACTCAAAATTATTATTTTAATATTTTGATGTTGATGATAGATATGATGCTATGATTACAAGTTTATAGTGTTTTTGTTGTTTTTATGATACTATGTGGCATTCTAATCTTAATTCATGCTTCTAGGCTGCATACATGTGTGTGTGTGTGTATAATTTTTACATGTTTTTGTACTAACGAACCCAAACCTCATTTCAAAATTTTGCCATACCGGCGAACCGGTTCTTCGAACCCAAACCTGAACCCGAACCAGCAACTTAGACAAATAACAAGCAATGATGACGGTTTCAGTACCAAAAGGAGTGAATATAAGCGAATATAAGATTATCACCAAGTGCTAAGTTACCAATTCGGGTGTGGATTCGGATGCGGATGCACAAAATTTTTTTTGGGGGATGCGGATGCGTTTGGATATGTGTGTATATATATATAATATATGATATATCAATATGCAAAGAAGTGCAAGAATTATACAAAACTAAATCATTTGATAGTATGAATTTCAAAATTAGAATAATGATACTTCACCAGTCAGCATTTATCAAGATTCAAGATTCAAAATATTTCATATTAGTTCAACAACTTCAACTTAAAATTTCATAGACACAAATATTCAAATTGAAACTTGCTAGTATCGTTCAATGTTTATCAATCAAGGATTCAAGAGTCAAGACACAAGATGCACTAATCAAATTGAGAATCATAAGGATTCTCAAGAAAATCCACATTCTCATCATCTCCAACTGCTGCAAGTTCAAGATCATTTGAACCAAGAACGGTTCCACTTGTGCTAGATGCACCATGTGTCATGGTATCATCACCATCATTTGTGATTGCCATTAGATCATGAAGCGTTGCATCCAAGTTTGCACACTCAGGGGTTACATCCCAAAGCTTGGTTGACCCTTCCTTGTATTCATTTTGGTTGAGTGACAAAAGACGCAAGTTGATATGAATGTAAACCAAGTCCTCAGTTTTCTTTGAGCCCAACCGGTTGCGCTTCACTAAATGGATATAGGAGTATGTACTCCGATTCCGTTCAGCAGCAGAAGAACTTGCAACCTGGATAGTGTTCACAAAATTAAACATACAAATGAAAAACAATTTAAAGAATGTTAAACACTAAATTGTAGAATACAAGTGGTAAACAAAAACCAAAAAAAACTTACTTGTGACAGGGTCTTGATTGCAAGAGGTTGTAGATGCTTGTATGGTTGACCATACATGTACCACCAAGTGATAGCTCCCATTTTATATTGGTCCTTTATTGCAAATGGAGACATTTTTACACCCGAAGCAAATAAGTCAAATTCTAGCCTCACTGTGTCATGCATTTCCTCATCTGGGAAGAGTCTTGCAAAAGCTTTGTAGCACCCATTGGCAACTTCTTCATCCGCATATGGTGCAACTCTATCTGGCATAGCAAGTACTTTCTCACTATAGTACCTCAGAGATAAGGCATATGCAAGGAGGTGCAATGGGGTGGTCATCTTCTCCCAGCGATGATGAATGATTTCTTCCACCTTATTGCATAAGGCTTCACATTTTGTGGGGTCATTCTCATGTTGTTGTATGGAAACTTTTACCTTCTCAACCATGGTGTCCATGCCATCATACGCATCGCCCAAGCAAGGTGCATCTGTATCGGCAAAGCGAAGCATAGTTATAATAGGCTCCGTAAAATCCAATACAAATTGCACACGAGCCCACCAATTGTCATCCAAGACCAAAGCCTTGACCTTTTGGGCGCTATCTGAATTCGAAGCCTTCCATATACCCCACTAGTTAGAAATAACCATTTGGCTTAATGCCACTTGCACTTTGACAAGTCGTCTCATAACAACAATATGAGACACAAAACGGGTCTCAGCAACCTAAGCAAGTTAACAATATGTCAAAGTTATATACAATTTGATAATTGAACATGAACATAAAATTTATTAAAAATCAATAAATAAATAAAATTTTTAATTTACTAATTACAATGAATTTACCTTCAGCAGCTCCAATTTGGAGAATGATCTAAATATGGATTGCGACATGTGGTGGTTTGTCACAAACATTTGTATCTCCTCCCCTTATTGGTAAATTTGCTTCACCCAATCTATTTGAGTGCCAATTTGTTGCATGATCAAGTTTAGGAGTGTACAGTGCATGGTGTCCAAAAGATATGGTCATACCGACCCTCAACCAAAGCACCTGCACCCCTACAATTTTTGGCATTGTCTATAACCACCTAGACCACATTCTCACTACCCACCATCTCTATGGCCTCAATGAGAATTCTAGAAATGAATTGTGAATCCTTCGCCTGCCCTTCACATTCAACAGCTCTCAAAAACATTGCCCCTTAGGGGGACATTGCAATCACATTAATCAATGGTCGATTTCTTGCATCTTTCCATCCATCAAACACAATAGTTATACCAGAGGTTTTCCATGCATGTTTCATTGGTTGAAGAGCTCTCTCTATACAAGTCCTCTCTTTTTGCAATAGAGTGGTACGCACCTTTTCATACCCGGGACTTACATAATCAGCTAGAGCTCTAAGTATGGCTTGCACCATTTCCTTCCAATATGGTGATCTTACCAAGTTGAAAGGAAGACCATTGGCATAGAGGCAACGTGCAATGGCTTCATCAGCAAGCTCTCTTGCCTCCATTTTAAATGCGTTGTCCAAAGGGCCTCTTTTGCGGGTGGTAACCTCTACTTCTTCATCTTCCTCTCTTGTTACAGGTACTTGCAAGAATGGATGTTTGGAGGATGCAACTGGTTCAGTGGGTAATTGCATTTTGTTCTTTCCTAATGGAGGTTGATAAAAACTTTTTTTTGATCTTTTCACCAATTTATCAGCCTCTTCTTGTTCTCTTACAAATGAAGCTATTTGTGCATCAGACATCCCCTTCCCAGTTGTACCTTTGCACATTGCAAATCCTTTACCAGCAGGGCCCATAAAATGATGTTTGACCTGGGAATATGAGCTATTGAATGCTTTTCCTTTGTTACTTCGACAATAATTACACTTCCAAAGATACAAGCCACCTCCTGAAACCTGTGATACTCTTGTCGTATGTCTCCATAAAGGAGATCCAACATCAATATTAAAATTATTGGTTCCTTGCCCTCCAACTGAACTTTGACTACCGATGGTGGCCATTCTTGCACAATACAGTCTAGTTTCTTGCTGTAATAAGAAAATAAATAAATTTAATTTAGAAAAAAACTACAAACATCAAGCATACAAGTGCAAAAAAATGATACAAATAGATAGTTAAACTTGTTTGTTTATTTCTTTTTTTTTTTAAATTTGAAAAAAACTTCAAAAATTTCTTCACAAACTTGAAAAAAAATTTAAAATAATCAAAATCTCAAAGAAATTCATTAAACAACTTGAGAATGGGATCAATTGCTTACCTAGAATGCGTAAAAATGCTTTGTGGAAGCTCTCCCTTGCTCTATGAACGTTCCTCTTCAAAAATAACCAACTTGCCTTCAAAATCCAAAAAATGGAGAGCAAATGAGAAAATATTCAGCCTACAAACAAAATGGGATAAAGCATGGTCGAATGGCCTCTTTTAGGGCCGTTTTAGGGTTTAGGGCAAAAAAAAGAAGTTAAAAAAGGCTTAATTGCACATGTCTTAATTTTTTTTAAAGTGAAAATTGCTTTAAAATTTTGTTTTTTCCTGCAGGCTCCCGCGGATGCTCTCGGATGCGTCCGGATGCCCTATGGGTGCCACCCGGATGCCACCACAGGCGCTCGGATGCAGGTGGATGCCTGTTGCAGGCATCCACTCGCATCCGAGTGCCTGTGGTGGCATCCGGGTGGCTCGGATGCCACCACAGGCACTCGGATGCGAGTGGATGCCTGCAACAGGCATCCACCCACATCCGAGGGCCTGTGGTGGCATCCGGGTGGCACCCACAGGGTATCTGCACCAGTATCGGCACCCACTCACATCCGCTCCCGCATCCGAGCTCCAGCAGGACGCATTGGTATCCTAGACCAAGTGTATAACCCTTCTTGATATCTTTTGATGGTGATAACAACATATTTAATATAATAAAATGTCTTGTTGCCAGATTAATCATAACAAGTTTACTTCTTGTTAGCTACTCTAATCCAAGTTGCCTTAACAATCAGTCAACAAATGTTGGACAAAATCATATTGTAAGTTAACTTGCAATTCAAGGGTGAAAGTATGCTGGTCCAAATGCACTAGTCCTGAGTGTCCAAAATGAGCCTTTCTATGTACCACCATCACTGAGTCTTGTTATAGTCTCATTGATTCACCTAACCAATCTGTGTGTATCTTTGTAATTTGCCTCACCTTTTAATGTGTGTACACCACAACATAATAATTATTATCTCCTAACAATAACACATAGCATATCACATTCATTTAAATTTTATGTATCCAAATTGGAATCAGGGATAGGTATGGAAACATGGGTACGGTATGCTGGTATGACAAAAGAAAGATTGAGCTTGGTACATCTGGGTAAATCCATATAAAAAGCATATAGAAATATGTGTGTATTCATATACATGTAATGTATGTGTGTGCATATACATATACATGTGTGTGTGTTACATGCATAGTTTGCACACGCGGACTCGGAGAGTACTCAGCAAGCCCAAAATTTTCAACTCAGTAAAAACCCGTAAAATACACGGCAAGAACTCAGCAACTTAGATAGTACTTAAAATTGAAATTACTTTTAAAAACATATATTTTTGCAAAATTCAATTACAAAATGTATAGAATTAAAAATTGACATCTCAAAAGAGAAAATGCAAATTTTATAGCAAAAAAGTTGTGGGAAAACAAGTTTTAACCAGCATTTTATTCGTGTAGTCACTTTTACTCACGTTTTTCTTGTGTCTATAATAATCCATGAGTTAAACTTAAGAAAACTCGAGGAGCAAAAGAGTTGCTCAGAGTTTGCAAACTATGTTGATACATGTATACGTATGTATATGTTTAAATATACATACAAATACATACACACATATATACATGTGCATATGTACATTATACATACATACACACGTGTTATATACATAGTACATAAACATCTACAGTACATACTATATATGTATATATGTATATACATATATAGTATATGTATCTGTACACACATATTTGCAGCCTAAGAAAACATTCGCAATACCACATATCATGCATATGCTACACAAACTGCCATAAATATTACAAATTTGAAATACAATACACTAATTCAGTATCAATTTGTCAAACTCAACTTCAATATTATAATTATATAATCAGTAACCAGAATCACATTTAGTGTAAATCTTCAGATGATTGTAATAAATCTAGGACCAATAATTCTCAACTTGTTCTAAATATATATATATATATATATCTCACACACACACACACACAAAACAGGAATTAAATACACAATACCATACATTATGTGTATGCTACACAAAACTGCCATAAATATTACAAATTTTAAATACATACACTAATTCAATATCAATTTGTCAAACTCGAATGTCAAGATAGATACTCCTTGTTCAATATTATAATAATACAATCAATAATTATAGTCACATTTAGTGTAACTCTTCAGATGATTGTAATATATCAAAAACCAATAATTATAAACATGTTCTATATTTTTTAAGAACACTGAAAGACAGAAATTGATCTTGAGTAAAACCAAGAAGCAAATGCTATAAAATAAAAATACTCAAATTGCTGTAAATAAACATTGCACGTGAATACAGCTCTCTGCCATTTTGTCCAAACAAGGTTTCACGTATAGCTTGCTTTTAACATGACTACAACCTCAACTAAATCCCCCTGCCTTTTTCTTTTACCATTCCCTCCAACACAAAAGAAACCTTAGAAAACCAAAAACTTTTTCAAAAACAACCTAAGATTTGTACACAAATCTATGCCCTGAAGTTGCACTCATCACATGAAGGTATAGTCAAGGCAAAGACTAGATGAGCTGTACATATTATGTCCCCAAATTAGAACTCAAATTTTTCCCTATATTATAGTTACTATATAAAAGCAAGTAGGGTTTTTAGGGTACCTTTTTGCTTTGATTGAGATCTTGCAAGCTAGGAAACACTATAATCATAATTCATGAAGAGTTAGAAATAAACATATATCAGATTAATAGATTGCTTGAATGAGATTTTAAAATGTCTCAACCATAGAAGTAATAAGGTAGGGCGATTTGATGACATGCCGAAGAGACTTCTACACTGGGCCCAAGAGTGGATATACCATTTCTCCTGGCCTCATGTGGCCCTTGCCATACAAATGAGGTGGTGTGCCTAGTGTGGTGTCCTATCACCATTCTCCTCATCCTTGTCATTTCTACCTCACCTCCACTGGTTGAGCATCCATATGCATTGGTTCACCATGATAGAGGTCATGAGGGTCATTCACAGCAGGGTGCCCAGAAGGTCCCTCTTTCCTAAGCCCAAAGGCATGCTTAGAAGGTGACCTCGTCACCATTTTACCTCCTATGACTACCTCATTTCCCGTACCATGGCTAATTGCAGTAGACAGAAAACATAAATTTCATATTACAGCATTCACGAGTCAACAATGAAGTGCATATTAGATCATGGGTATGCAGACGCATATAGCAGTCTGTATGTATATCTACATATAACAGTCACATACTAATATTATTCCTTTGAAATGCATACATAATCCAAATAGAGAACAATCTTTAAGTACTTATTACATCATATATATCGATAATTGAACGAATGTGGCATTCATCAATTGAGAAGTGATCACTGAGTTAGTGCTGATTTGATGTATTGGTTACTGATGATAGATAAATGATCCTTGACTACTGGGAATGATTTCTCCTTTATACATTAGTGGTAAAGGGTCACTACCTTTCAAATTAAGTCACCACTTTCCATTGTGGCCTTTGAGGATAATATATTATTCCCCAACTTTATCTCCCTTGGATGCCCTCTTCAAATGAAGCCGCCTCCTCTTTATACCTTTCAATGTGAGGAAGAGTCACATCTCTTCACCATACAATTACCACCCTCCAAAAGGGTCACAACCCTTCAGCATTGCTGCCCCTTTGGAAGTTACTTCCTTGTTATCTTCCCTTCTTCTTCTTCCATTAAACCTTCCTTAATTCCTATGCCCCCCCCTTATGCAGATCAGAACTGTCTTATATCTCAGAACAGAACTTACTACGATTACCTTCCTTATGGTGATCCCTTCTTCCATGCCTTCAACAAATGAGTTTCCCTCCTATTTATATCTTCATGATGGGAGAGTCACAACCTTTCATTATTACAAGTTTTCAAGAGAGTCACAACCCTTCGTCCTTTATGCCTTTTGAAAGAATCACAACCTTTCATAACTACCACCTTTTGAAAGAGTCACAATCCTTCATTATTACAACCCTTTTCCTTTTGAAGGAGTCACTTCCTTATTCTTTCTTCTCAATTTATTCTTTCTTGATTCATACCTTCAAACTATGTCATCTCTTTATACTTCTCCTTTAAGTCTGCATAGACTTTCCTTCTGTATTTATATCTGCATATACTCTACATACAATTCTGCTATAAACTCTTCTTACGGTTATGCCTTCAACCTTACTTCGATGATTTTGCCTTTTATCTTCTCCTTTGCAGATCTGCAAATGTAAGTCTGATATAAACTCTTGCTCCCCCTCAAATGCATTCTACAACTTATTAATATATCTTCCCAAGAGTGGTGTCTCTTCCACTTTTTAATTGCTCCTTAACTAATCTTAATTGCTGCTCTTTATTTCTAATTCAGATTTATTTCTGAATTCTTCTCCAATTCCAACTTGATTAATCCATATTTCATTTTCCAATTTTCTTTGCTTCATCCATGTCCCCTTTCAAATGAAATCGTCTCCCTTTTATATCTTATGTTGAGGGAGTCACAACTCTTCACTACATGCTCCTTGACCTTTCATTAAACTTAACTAACATGTAATTATATTTTATTATTATTCATTTATTTATTTATTTAAATTAAAATTTTCTTAATTATTATTTATTGTCAAATCCTATTTCAGAAAGGGGACATTACAGTACAAAACACAAATAAAAAGCTAAACATTCATAGCAACACTAGCAGCAAAACACACATACAAGCAACAATGCATACATCTATATTACTCAGCTATTGTAGGCAAAGAAAGAATAGTAATCTCTTGTGCAAGAGGAGCAAAAGGAGTCATCATCTCATCTGTTTCAAGTCTCTTCCCTTTTATTCATTCTAAGAGACAAGCAATGCAACAAAAACTCACCCATGGGAAGAATCCAAATGTGTAGAGTACCCTAAGGATCATGAGAGGGCTTACGCATGCAATCACCTCAAAGTCACCACAACACAACTTAAAGTGCCCAAGTACAAGTATACACAATTACAAATGAATTCAAGTAAAAACATATGTGCCTTTGCCAAATACACAAGCAAATTGAACCCATTTCCAGTTCCAAAATGACTCATACCTGAGAATATCTAGGTTTTTAGCCAATTCTGTAACATACTTAAAACTATAACTTATAGTTATATTACAGTAGTAGTGTGCACCAAAAATTCCTATTTGGTCGCAAAGTGCTCCCATCATCTTATATTTACATTGTCTTCCTAATTCTATTGTATTTACTATTTATTCTTATTATTTCTACTACAATTGCATGTGTTGGGTCCCATCACTAGTACCAAAGCTAAAATCTTGGCCTAAATAGTTTTCACGCTGCAAATTATCTCTGGTAGATTGAAAAGAAATAAAGACTCTTGAATGATGGGAGTTCTAACATCACTAATAGAGTTCAAGGAAAAGGGGGAAGAAAATGTGTTACAAACAACACTGACCACAAAACTCAAATTCATCAATTCTTGCAGACATGTGCACTAGACTTGAGCACCCCATCATGTCATACACTTGTAACAAACTATTGATCATTCCTCTTTTTGCTCTATCAAACACAAAATCACAGGCTTCTGATAAAAAACGAGCGGTATAAGTCAAATTTATAATATGACTATCTTTACGTTCTTTAAAAATGTAAGGTGCCATTTTAGGATTCCATTTTCTGGTCTCATGACCAAAATGAACTACTTTTACCATCTCTTTCAAATTGATGTTCCAATTTTTTTTCATCATTTTATTTTTCTGCTTTTTAATATGAACTGGAATATCTGCATTCCAATGGAACGGGTTAGATTGCTTGCCGTAGCGTACTTGTTATAGGTATTCATTTGATCTTTTCTTTATTTTTATACAATAAATAAAGCAAATTTGTTAGATTTCTTTATTTATTTATAAAAAATACTTTTCTACTGCTCATTTTGATTTTTTCTTTTTGATTTTTACTAGTTTTTTTAGAACTTTTTTTTGTTTTTGTGATAAAACTTTATATTGATAATCAAAGAAAAAATCTATCACTTTATTGATAAATATACTTTTGTTCCGCATTCTTGGATCCCTTTTACTCTGTTTTTCCAAAGGGTTGAATCTAGTACCAACAACTATCCTTCTCCTGAGAATTAACATTTTCCTTCAAGCCCTTCAACCAATCAATACAACCTTGAAGAGCAGATTTAACTAAGACCCGAGTAGTTTCCTGAAAATTCACTTCCGATAGAAAACTTTGAGTATTCAGAGATGTGTTTGTCATTCGCAATAAATGGTTCAATAGTTTATTCTTTTTTTCTAGAGCACAATCCATTCTTTGTACTCATGATAATCCAATGAGTTCTCCAGGTAAAAAAACACTATTTAGTCCATTTTCAAAATTTTGATTTTCAAACTTTTCGACATCTACAACTTAAACTTTCGATGTAATTTGGCACACAATAATTTCTATATGTTTGTCAGAAATTTGTACCCCCTGGGATCAATAAATCTTTTAAATTTCATTGACAAACTGATTCTGACTATCCACCATAGTTATTCTAACACTGGTGAATGACCCCCAAAAGTTCCCAAAAAATATAGTCAGGTGTCTGTTCAATTCATGAAAAAAAAAATCAATTTTTTCAATATTAAAGTATTCGAGCGGGCTTTTGACAATACATTGTATGTCAAGCAACAGTCTGATATGCGTAGTAACATTCTCATTGAAGCCAAAAAAGAGTGTTGCATGGAACTTTCATTCTTCAATCATTGTTTGCAAGGAAATAGGTACAATGCTCATTCGTGTGCTCCACTCCTATCATGCCCTCCTCTCAACCTGTCACCTTCCTCTCATCCACATGCTACTAGCAGTGCCACCTATGCTACAGCGGCAACTTCATTGTTGAAATATACAATCCCCATCATTCTTTGTTGTTGCACTTTTGCCTTTTGTGCACCATTAGTTCCAACTATGTCCTCCCCTCCCCTTCTCCTTGCCTTCTGCTAACTACTCCATTTGCATTCCATCTATTTTGCAAGCATAATTGAGTTTGAAATACGTAGTGAAAGAGATGTGTACCAAGCACCTTCCAATAAGTTTTCAATCTAGACCAATCTATGCACCAATTCCCTATGGTGGCTACTATAAGGTCCCAAGCGAGTGGAGATGGCATACCTTCTTAAAAGGATCAAATCAACTCCAAACTAAACTCATCAATTGAATTGAATGATCCAAATTCAAACACAACCTATTAAGAAGCATTAGCAATCAATTGGTGAATGTTGAAAATATATAGTCAACAAGGTTCAAGGTATAACAACACAAATAATTGAAAAAAAAAAATTCAAATGAGTTGTGCGAGCGGTAAGCGAGAAACCCCTAGTTCGAATGTAGGCAAGAAAGATTCACATGGTGAGAAAAAGCTTCCCTGTGCTAATAATGAATGTTTTCTTGATGGAAATGTCGGCAGACAATACTGGGTCACACGATGTTCATTGTATTCCTTGTCCATGTGAGCAGGACACGCCTCTTCCTATAGTCGTTGTCACAATCTAAAAGGTGAATCAGCTTCCCTTAGCAAGGTAAGTGGGTCCTCCTTGGCTACCAATATTCCCAAGATTATGGATCCCTTCCTCCTTTGGAAAGAATTTTTCAAAAGTGGTCAGATCATTACCATTGATATGGTATGTTAAAATAAAAGTGAGTTTTAATAATAACTCACGTAGCTATTTTAGGTTTGAAAGTATTTGGTTATATGTGATTGTATTACAAGTTGTTAGAACAACTTGTCTAAGTAAAGGAGTGGTTATAGGAGGTTATACTAGTTCTCCTATAATATACGAGATAATACTCCAATAGAAATGTAATGTATTCCTTGTCCATGTGAGCAGGACACGCCTCTTCCTACAGTTGTTGTCACCAATCTAAAAGGTGAATCAGCTTCCCTTAGCAAGGTAGGTGGGTCCTCCTTGACTACCAATATTCCCAAGATTATGGATCCCTTCCTCCTTTGGAAAGAATTTTTCAAAAGTGGTCAGATCGTTACCATTGATATGTATGTTAAAATAAAAGTGAGTTTTAATAATAACTCATGTAGCTATTTTAGGTTTGAAAGTATTTGGTTATATGTGATTGTATTACAAGTTGTTAGAACAACTTGTCTAAGTAAAGAAGTGGTTATAGGAGGTTATACTAGTTCTCCTATAATATATGAGATGATACTCCAATAGAAATGTAATGTATTTGATTGAAAAAAGTCAAACAATATGTATCATTTGTTTTTTTATTATTCTGCCCATATTTCTTATATGGTATCAAAGCTAGTACAACCCTGACTCTCTCACGAGAGGGGCTGGAATATGAACACAATATGATTTTTTGTCTCAAAGATTAGGGTAGTGTAGATTGCAGTGGCAGATTTTGTTGCAGCTTGTTAGATCTTGGAGTTCATCGTTGAAGTCTGAGATAAAGGAGGAAAGGCAATGATAATTGCTGGTAGCTGTTCTCTTTGCTAGATTGCATACGAGGAAGAGGCATCGAGTAAGTCGTGTAGAGTTTCAAATTATTGACTGGGCTTATTCATGCCGATTGCCTTGGATTATATCTCTGGAATCTGTCATGAAGTGAACACACTTCTAATTGTGGCAATGGAATTGGGATTGAAGTGCCATTGTTAGATAATGATGGCATAGTCTTCAAAAAGATATTTAAAATGAATGTCAAGAATTCAAAAAGTGTGGAAAATTATAAAAGTTGTCTTAGTTGAAATTGGAGTGCATGATCAGTGGTACTTGACACTCCTTATAAGAAATTAACATCAAGGGGGGAAGGATATATTCTTTCCTCACAACTTTGAAATTTGTCTCAAAAAGACTTACTAAGTAGCACACAACTTGGAGGCTGGAGGCACAGGAGGCTGGAGGACACTCAGTGACCTCTCGTCAGTCACTAGTGGCGTGGTTGCAAAATTGTTTTACTGAAAAAACAACTTGTGCCAAAATGACTAAAGCTAGGATCGGTTTTCAGGTGGCAGTGACACGTCTCATATCATTTGTGATCAAAGTGGCAATGATCTACAATGGTGGCTGTATACGCAACAACGAGGGCTTGGTGTTCAAGATTTTTATGTAAGTAATTGGATGTGTTTGTCCCCAATTACTATTGTTGGTTGTTAGTGAATGGATGAGTTTGTCCCCATTCACAAGATGATGTAAGTGATTAGAAGTGTTTGTCCCCAGTCACAGGAAGTTGGAGATTATGATTGGATGTGTTTGTCCCCAGTCATAATTGTTGTGAGCAGATGTGTGTGTCTATTCGTGACTGATGTTAGATAGACGTGTTTGTCCCTATCCAAACCTAATATAAGACCTTGGATAGATGTGTTAGTCCCTATCCTTGGATCCATAAGTAGATGTGTGCAAAAACCCTTACTAAAAATGAACCCAAAATTCATAGCAAATCACAAGCTCGTGGAATAGACATTGGATCAAACACTTGAATGAATATAACATTCAGAAATTTTCACCTATCCTTTGGAGTAATTCTGTCCAACACTTTGCAGACTGGCTTCAGTTCTCAAGTAAATCCCTGTTCTCTGTTTGAATTTTATGGTTTGCTGCTTACAGAATTGAAGTAGATGCAAAAGAAAAATATACTACAAGTTCCCACAAATAAATACATTCAGAAATGCTACCAAGTTTGTCTCAGATTTGCACATAAATAAACTTGTCTACAAATGATAACATAACAGAAATCAATTGATGTATCAAGTGACATGGCAGCCACAAACTTCCTAACCTTAATCCCAACTAATAAACATCAATTTCTTCAACATACCCGGCAATGACAACATCTTCAGATGTGGTTGGCTAGTCTCCAAGAAAGGCCCGTCACAGATGGGAGCAACTTCACATTACTATCTCTGCATCATTTCATCTGATTTAGAACTTCCACCTGCTGCGGGTTACTAATGGATAATAAGGAAAAATGTCCAGGTCTGCAACTAGTCTCAGAAATTACAAATCAGCATTAAACCACAATACTTCCAGCTATGCATCAAAATGAAGGGTCCATTCAGGAAATACACAGACCACTGTCTATCTTTCACGCAGCAATCACTACCAGGTACTATATTAATCGCCACCCCTTAGGAAGTATGCCATCTATGAGTAAAGTGCCTCCGAAAATATTTACCCAATAATATGGAGTCCAGCGCCCAGCCTAAAGTCTTTAGCAGATATAAACTTTGGTCACCTTTGTTTGACTTCAGGCATGCTCCCGCAAAATACAATCTTTCCCAACCTTGGAAATTATTTAATACTTGCTCACAGCAATACAAGACTTTACCATATTTAAGCTCGGGCCCAAATATTATATGCACAGAAAAAGCTTTAGAAGACCAAAGTAATAGTGGGCCATGATGAATTATTTCCACAAAACTATAATCTTGAATACTTTACCGAATATAAAATTTATTTCTTTTGCCTAATATATATATATATATATATATATCAGGTCTTATTAATCGCCTTCAATAAAACTGGGTCTTGCGATTCTTAAATAAATATTAAGTTGCTGGGAGTTATAATTCACGAAGCTATTTTAGGTTTGAAAGTATTTGGTTATATGTGATTGTATTACAAGTTGTCAAAACAACTTGTCTTAGTAAAGGAGTGGTTATATAGGAGGTTAAACTAGTTCTCCTATAATATTGGAGATAATACTCCTATAAGAAGTAATGTGTTTGATTGAAAAAAGCTATGTTACCAAATTTGGCCCTGGAAGCCTAGAAATCAGGTTCAATTCGCTAGTAATTCGTGTCCTCGTCAAATTTGCTTGAAATTTGGTCGAAGAGCCCAAAATTGCTCCAAATTATGTCAGCCGGACCCAGGCAGAATGTGGAGGAATGTGCAATGAATTTGTTGCCCAGAGGCAGAACCCAGGCCAACTTTGGGCTATAATCAATTTTTTTTTGCATTTTTTAATTGTATTTTTGGCCTAATTTGGTTTATCTGACCCTCCAACCCTAAAAGAGACCACAAAAAAGGCCAAAAATGATGTTTTATATGTCATTTGTGCATTTGTGAATGAAAAAGAAAACTTCTTGCCTCCATTGATAAACTTTCTTGTTTGGTTGCCATTTCTCAAGGAGTGTTGAAAGGTGATTGTTGCATTCTCTAAGCTTGTTTGTGAGCTATTCCTACATGGTTGTAAGTGTTGAAAACTCCTCAAAGAGGTGGGATTTTGTTGATTTTGTTTGTTTTATAAAGTTTTTTAGCATTTTTTTTACAAAATGAAATGAGCTCTCTAGTTTTATTTTATTTTTTTCATTTTGGTTTGTGGCTTTGTATGTTGTTTGTAGATTCATAGAATGGCAAGTGTTTCTAGCACTGGGAACTCCTAGTTCAAAACAGACCCATGCTCTCTACTATGGAAATATGTGGAAATGGTTCAACAAATGCCAGGTGGAGGAGGCTACATTTGGATTTGCAGCCATCGGAAAGAGGAATATAGTAGCTCTTATAGTAGAGTGAAAGCACATTTGTGCTTTATCCCTCAAAAAGGCTTTAAGTTTTCTACAAGGAAGCCAAGAGTTGATGGATACTACCTAAAACCCTTCTTGCAAACCATATTGTGAACAAATATATTCAAGAGAAAAAACAAGCAGATGAAGCAGTTAGGAATGCATATGCTCATCCTTTGCAAAAGTCTAGAAGTAAAAGTTAAAAAACATCTAGGGCTTCAGTTTCCACTTCAAATGAACAACCCGTAGAGGGCCATCCATTCGCAAAAAAAGTGTGTTCCTCAAGAACCAGTGACAAATAAGAGACCAAAGGGGCCCTTGAAAATGTCATTTCAGAATGAAGCTAGAGACATTGTCGAGCAAGACATAGCAAGATGCATCTATGCAAATGGATTGGCATTTAATGTTGTTCACTCACCGTATTGGCAAAAAATGGTGAAATCAATTAATGAGGCTCCCAAGGGGTTCAAGGGCCCTGGTTATGAGAAGGTGTGCACTTTATTGGATAGAGAGGTGAACCATGTCGAGGATTCCATGCAGCCCATCAAGGATTCATGGATCAAAACAGGTGTGTCCATAGTATCCAATGAATGGAAAAATGCAAGAAATTGCCCTTTGGTCAATGTTATTGCAATGTTCACAAGAGGTGCAATGTTTTTGAGAGTTGTGGATTGTGAAGGGGAAGTGACGGATGGTCCATTCATTGCAAACATTCTCATTCAAGCCATTGAGCAAGTTCTCCCTCAAAATGTTGTTCAGGTAATAACCAACAATGACAAAAATTGTAGGGTTGTCGGGTTATTGGTTGAGGAGTGCTTCAAACACATTTTTTGGACACCTTATGCTATCCACTCACTCAACCAAATGCTGCAAAAAATTGGCAATAAAATTGAGTGGATCAAAAAAATGTATGAAGAAGCCAAAGAGATCCAAATGTTTGTCACAAACCACCATATGACGTAAGCCATATTTAGATAATTCTTGAGATTGGAGCTCTTGAAGGTAAGTTAAATTATTTAAAATTTAAATATGTTTTAGACTTTAGTTTAGTAAACTTTCTATGTTTTTAAATTTTAATTTATTATTGTTTTGATTTTGAAATAGGTTGCTAAGACTCGTTTTGCCTCCAACACTATTGTTTTGAGATGCCTTATGAAGGTTAAAGAGGCATTGTCAAGAATGATAATCAGTGCTAATTGGAGCATATGGAGACAATCTAGTAGTACAAGGGCAGCTGCCATTAAGGCAATGATACTAGATGACTCTTGGTGGGATTGTGTTGAGTACTTTCTGAGATTCACTAAGCCTATATTGAGCATGATCCAATACACTGACATGGATAGGCCTTGCTTGGGTGAGGTATATGATAGCATAGACTCCATGATTGAGGATATTAAAAAGATCATAAATGAGAAAGAGCAAGATCTTGAAGAAACATTCTTCAAGGAACTACAGAAAATCATGGTGGGGAGATGGAACAAAATGACTACCCCTTCGCATCTCCTTGCCTTTGCATTGAGCGCCAGGTACTATAGTCAGTCAATCCTCAAGGAGAGTACCACTAGAGTTGCCCCACACAAAGATCCTAAAGTTGCTCATGGGTACAAGGCAGCCCTTCGTGGACTCTATCCCAATCACATACGGCCTATGGTGAGGTCTGAATTCATGAGTTTCACGAGCACCAATGATTGTGGTCATGAGGCTCTTGAAGACAAGAACAACATTGATGCTAATATAAATGGTGGTACTTTCATGGAGAAATGTACCAGCACCTACAACCCGTTGCCATCAAAATTTTATCACAAGTTCTTAACTCTTAAGACTCTAATTTCTAAATTCTTGTTGATGAATATTGAATTTATATTTCTAAAATTCTTATTCAAAACTCTTAACTCTCTAATTTCAAAATTGAAAATCTTGATAGGTTGCTAGTTCATCGTCATCCATGACGAACTAGAACACATACTCCATCCACTCAATAAAACGCAATAGGCTACATTCCAAGAAGGCAGAAGACTTGGTCTATGTGCATTCAAACTTGAGGCTCGTAACACACAAAGACAATGCCTACAAAAAAAGGGAGGCAAAGCATTGGGATGTTAAACCAAAGCGTGTGGATTTGGAAGATTCAATAGCCCGCCTTGATGCACTTGCAATTGATGATGATCGCGAGCTACCTAACGATGTTGAGACTGCTCCTGAGGCTGAAATTGCTAGTACCAATGCTAGTGGCACTATATGTGCTTCTAATTTGCAACAGCCAGATGATGATGATATGTTTGATGATTTTTTATGATATTTGATTAGTGATGGCTGATTGTTAATGTTGACATTATTATTTTTTATCTAAAACATTGATATGGTGGTGTATTTTGACATTTTCTTAGTCATTTGGACTAAAATGTTAATACATATGGTGGTGTATTTTGTCATGTTGCTTTAATATTAGCATAGTGATGTATGACCTTATTTGTTGCTGCATATATATATATATATATACTTTTTCTTTTCTTTTTTTGTACAGACGAACCCAAAATGAATTCAAACCCACCCCAAATAATTATGAGCAAATTTCGAAACCTGAATCCGAACCGGCGACTTAGGAAAAATGTGAAACAGCATGTATTGTTTGTTTTTTTATTATTCTGCCCATATTTCTTATAGTTTTTCCAGAACTATTGGAATATTCTGGACCGGATATTATCTTTGCGGCTTCATAATTTCATTCTTAAGCCAACCTTTTAAGAGAGATTAATAACACATTCATTGTCCTTAACCTGAAAGAGTATGGGGCTAATAGGATGTCCAATTTCAGGCCTATTAGTCTTTGTAACAACTTGTATAAAATAAATTCCAAAATTCTAGTTAATCGTATCAAACCCTATCAGACTTTGGAACACCTTGTATAAAAAAATTCCAAATTCTAGTTAATCATATCAAAACTTTCCTTGGCTAACTTACTTCATGATAATCAGAATAGTTTTGTACCTGGCAAACAAATCTTCGATGTTGTTCTTCTTGTCCATGAGACTCTTCATTCAATGGAGAAAGGTGGCAGGGAAAGCATTCTTTTTAAGTTGGATATTTCTGAAGCCTATAACATGATGTCCTAGTCCTTCCTTTCTCATGTCTTGCAACAGTTTAAGAGGTAAGATCCTGAAGTTGATCAAAGTCTCTTTCTCTTCCCCGATGTATTTTTTTCTTTTTAGTGGTTCTCCCCATAGCCATTTCTCAGTCTCTTGGGGGACCAGGTAAGGGGATCCCCTTTCCCCTGATTTGTCCATCCATCTGGCTGATGTTCTAGGGAGAAATATAGAGGATAGTGTTAGAAGAGGCTTACTTCATGGCTTCAAACCTTTTTCTTTCTCGCAAGTTGAGTCTTACCAACAATTTGTACTCTTACTTGTTGAAGTTTCCTTGGCTGAGGCTAAAGTTTTGGTGTCAAGCCTTAGGGATTATGTGTTGGTTTCTAAACAAAAAAAATCAATTTGGACAAAACTGATATCTACTTCATGCACCCCTCGTTACAAGTCTGGATTGCTGGATTATTGAAATACCAGATTTGTAACCTTCCTTCTTCCTACTTGGGAATGCCCTTAACTAGTGGTAAAGTTGTTAACTCTGTTTGGTCCTCCCTGCTGGAATGCATCTAAAAAGAGGCTCGCAGAATGGAAAGGGGCTTTGCTTAGCAATGTTGCCAGGCTCCAACTTCTTCAAACTTCCCTTCAAAGTGCATCAGTCTATCTTCTCTCCCTCTTCCAAATGCCTTCAGTTTGCACGGTGAAATTGGAGCAGATTTAGAGACGTTTTCTTTGGTCTGGAACTAAGGAGAAAGAATCGCATTTCTTTCTCACAAGCAAACTAGCGGTCTACATCAGGAATTCCACAAAATTGAGTTTGGCCATCCTCTCTAAAATAAGTTAGAGACTTGTTAAAATTCCCTCAGATTGGTCTAGGATCATGGAAGCCAAATATTTTTATGGCCGGAAAGGAATATACTTCCTCAAGCTAGACACCCTCCCAGAAGGCTCTCACATCTGGAATAACATTCTTAAAACAAAATCCTCCTTGTGTAAGGGTGTCTTATGGTAGATTGGTAATGGTGAGTCAATTAGATTCTTAAAGGATCACTAGGTTTCTTCTATTCCTCTAAAATTTCATCATGTTTTCTCTACCATTGAAGTAGACCTGACTAGGAAATTTGGGAAGCTTGTTAAGAACTATTGGGATGCTTCCTCTTCTCCTCCCTCTTGAAAAATTGACCCCAATTAGTATTACCATACTACTCTTGTTGCTGCTTTAGAGCTCCTTACGATTTTAAACAAATAGAGATTCTAATGAACCAATTCTCATGATAAATTGGTGGGGTGGCCAGCTTCGAAAGATGGAAATTACTTTGTTAAATTGGCTTTTGACCTTCTTTCCCCTTACTAGCCTATTCATTTCGAATGGTGGAACATCTGGAAGTCCAGAAACATCCCTAAAGCTTGTTTCTTCCAGTGGACAGCTTGCCACAAGAAGATTCTCACAATTTCCAATCTCCAAAGAAGAGGTATCCAACTAGTCAACAAATGTTTCTTGTGTGAAGAAGAAGAAGAAGTATAAATCATCGTCTGAAAAGATGTATCAAGGCACATGATTCTCATACACAGTTTGTAAACAATTTATTTGTAATTTATTCATGATTATGTTTGGTCTTTGGCCCAAAATTCCACAAAGAAGGAAACCCACACCCGATATTTTGCTTAAGGGAAAAAGTCACTTTCTGTAAGAAAAAGGGACTTTTAACAAGGGCCCATGATACCCTGCATATGTTTGCTAAACTATAAGCAAAAAAAAATAAGCTGAAGGATACAACTTCTCATCATTAACAAAATGATGATAGAAATCTAGAAACCAAAGATAAATTACAATTACAAAGCAGAAAAGCTACCAAGTTTGGGTTGAGTTACAAGTACAAAAGAAAGAAACATACAAACAAGTATATTGCAATTTTGCCGAGTACAAAGAAGAGATGCAAATGTTATGTTCTCAATACTAGACCTCAAGAACAGATTAGATAAACAATTAGAATAGTGCAATAGGACTACAATTACTCATTACAGCTTATCAATGTACTTACAAATAGATTTTAGACTGCCACAATTCATGTTGCATACTTGCATATTTTGTATGTAATCCCTTATAATGTATTGTCAATTTTCCGTATCCATTTGTAGGAAAACACGAGACCCTTTGCATGCTTACAATTTATAATACCTGAGTCTTCCCTCACTAGTACTATCAATCCCAATTGTAGTATCTGTCAACCTTCTCTCATCTACATCTCAACTCTCAAGTAACCCAATAGTCATGTGAAGCTCCAAATTAAGTAATATCAAAGAATTTTAATTCTTGTGCAACTTGACATCTAAAGAAGAATACCAGAATTCCTTCCAAATGCTCTGTTAAAAATTCCTGATTAAAAATCACAAAGATTTCTACAAAATAAAAACCTTCAGTGTCTCAGTGTGTCACCTAAAGTTTGTAAGACCTCTAAGAGTCAAAATAGACCTAATACTACGGAATGACCCGAGACTAGGTACGAAGTGCAGCTGTAACACATTGCTCCAACAAAAAGGTTCCCAGTTCAAACCCATCAGGTAACACCTTACACCCAGATTGTGGAAAAGTAGAGGAAGCACTAGATACAATGTGATTCAACAACTGCAGAGGCAAAGAAACGTAATTGCAATATAAAAAGCAGGTTCATAGTTCCCAATGTTCAGAAAAGACAAAGGAATGACATGAGGTTGTGCCATGTAAGCAACTACATTGGACCACCATGATAAGCCAAAACTAAAAGAATAATCACAGTATCAAGGACAAATTACCCTATTTAAAATTTAAATGAAGCAGCAATAGAACCTGTCAATTCTGCACAATTCAAAAATGTGTCCACTATAGACAAAGTCTAATCATTGTAAATTAAACTCGTTAAAAAGGTCTTACAGCTGAACAAAATAAATCCTACGTGGCTACAAATTTTTGCACATCAAGGAATTGTTGAAACACTTGCCAACTCATTATAGAAAACAATCTTCAGAATATTTTAGATGATAAAGTACTTAAAAGTAAAGTAAAAATTACTTTCCTAAGCCTAGAAGTTTCAGTGAGTTATTTCTATTAAAGTTAAGTGCAAAATAATAAATCAGAACACAACTAGTCACTGAATCTGATATTCAAAAAATGTGAAAGACTCAAACATTTTATCCTTGTATTTAGCTTCATACTTCACAATCAATCATTCAAAATTAACCCAGATTGAAGACAAAACTGAATCAGTTGTGCATATGATTTATCAACACTGTTCAAAAGATGTTTTCTAAACTTCTAAATCAAATGGAGAGGATATGGCATTCATCAGTAGTGTGAATGAACAGAGTAAAAGCCTTATTTTTCTCTTACGACATATACAAATTTTACAATAGAAAAATGTGCTTACAGGTTCCTGCAGTTCAAACCGAAAAGAATAAGAAGCTAGGTTCTGTAAATTACCTTGAATTTTGGGCTCCATAGGCACAGATTCATCCTGAAGGAAAATAATTAATATGAGTAAATCATTAACAGATTTCAAAATGGCAACTTTGTCTTGATTGAAACTTTGAAAGAAACAAATGTCTCGCAAAGATACAACCAGAAACTTATTTGTATTAAAAAAATCTAGATCTACAGTTCAATATGTTTTTTTGAGCTTCGACTCAATTTCATCACAGTCAGCAAATAATCCAAATGAAAAACAAGTAGCTCATATGCCTATTAAAGTTTTGAGATTTTAATCAGACAGTATTTCACACAGCAAGCTCTTTGTAATGTCCCCGTTTGGATCACCTTCTATTTTGCCCACAAAGAGCTAGGATATCATTGTCTATTGATTGATATGGGTTCAGATTTGGTTTGATTCCTATTATGAGAACTGCTTATCTCCCTATGTCCCCTTGGAGTGGTCAATTTGTTGTATATATATCTAATATCTTTCAACTGGAGGTGAGTAATCATGTCTTTTATAAAGTCACAACTCTTCATTGCATATCTCTTGAACTTTAATTAAACATAATTAACTTGTTATTACTATTATATTTTATTATTATTTCATATTTTCATTTTATTATTATTATTTACTATTAAATTCTATTGCAGAAAGGGGACATTACACTCTTCATTCCAATTTCTTTCAAATCTCTCAGGCTTCCAATCCACTGCCTTCACAAAGCCATTTGAATGATAAATCCTAGAGATAGAAAAACATGTGCACAGACAATAGAAGGACTAAGGACAATTTTTAAAACCTGTATAATGGTTTTTGTGGTGGACACTAGCTACATATCACTATTCAATGGGATCTAGACCAGAGTAAACCTACATGTCTTGAAGTCCAACGAGCAAATTCAACTAGCCTTTGAGTGTGCAATCATTTGAGGAATTCACAGATGCTGTAGAATCTGCAGCCTCTGATGGCATTCGTAAAGACACAATGATTGATGACATTCCTCTATAGAAGACTTGTCATGCATTGAACTCTTTATAAAAAATAAATAATAATAAGAAAATTTGTTCAAGTCCAATAGTAACCAACAGCAGGTCAATGGGACTCTAATAGATTGTTGAGTCATAACAGAGAACTACTGGAGAAAATATACTCTAGATACAAAAATAAATGAAACACTAATTGATAAAGAAGCATAAATAAAATGGTCAGTGAGCCTAACATGGTTAAACTTTGAATCATAAAAGATATGTACACATAGTCCTGTGAGGATTGGACCCCTCAAAAAAGCATTAAAACAGGATTAATAGGAATGCTGTAAAAATTGTATATTCTGTTGTTTTTTTATTGTTTGTATATTAGATGATTGTCTTCGATAGGTATATATATCTTAATCTGCACTTGTATCTCCAATATGTATTGATGTCTTCGGTATATATACACTATACACTCAGCGACCAGAATATATAAATCGCAGAATATATATAATGACACAAATGACTGAACCTTAAGCTCAAAAGATCCTTCCTAGAGAACAGATATGAAACAAGTTACCACCTAGTTTCTTGTAATTTTGAAGAACAGAATATATTATGTATGTGGAAATTCAATATTGGAAAACATACCACAGATCTAGATGTTCCGTCATTTTTGGCCTGTCCTTGACTGTCATTCCCAGATTGAGTCTGGTAACGATGTACTGGTTGAGGAGTTGCTGATTCCAGTCCTCTGGATGGATCGAGTCCAGCTGATCTGAAAAGGTCAATTAATAAATGTGGTTGTACTTGCTCATCAACAGACCTTGTGCCCAGCCTAAAAACATCTGACAAACACTCGGTTGCAACTTCCAGACCCTCACTATCAGCTCCTGATGCAGGTTCAACTGTGAAAAAAAAAAGCCAAGCGACATAATTTTCACTTTGAAAGCTTTGGACATTAGGCACAATAGCAAAGATCAGACTTATTTGATGAGTCCAGAGTAACCAATACCATACAAAATAAAACAAAAATGAGATAAATGTAAAGTCTACCTATGCAACCTTTATTTGCTAAATTTTATGTAAAATTGCTTCAAATAGAGCCCTTTGTTAAATTGTAAAAGGATTCCCTTAATTTATTGTTTTGAACTCCCAGAAAATCCTAACAAATGTAATCTTTATGTACCCATTCCTTCATTTATATGCCTCTGCATTTCTGACCTTATATAAACATTTCTTAATTCCAAATATGGAGAGATTTTAAGGATGCAAGAACCTCAAATTTTAGGGATTTGAAAAAGAAGGGAGCTACTAAATCAGTTACACTACTAAAGATAGAAGTGGCATTAAACATAATTGAGCCATGTAATGAGGTAGGCCCACCATGGTTATGAGATGTTACTCTTGGTACTTCTATTAACAACACACTATCTAAATTTTTTAATTACTTATAAATCACTTCCACAAGCACAATCTGCAACTGCAGATACCTTCATCTACTTTGTGATCAATATTTTACATCCCATAGTTTCAAAACTTGTGAATTGGAAAAACTCAACAAATTGAACATTACATAAATTCAATGAAAAAAGCTATGCAAAATATAGTTACAAAACATATAAAATGAGTATCTAAAATATTGGAGAAATGTACACTATCATATCAATATGTAAATGCAGCAAGCGATAAAATGATATGGATCCCATGATTAAATATCATTGATGAGTCTAGAAATATGTGTCCTTTTGGGTATTTTGGATTAGTTTTATGATATTTTATCAGACTTTGTTAAGGCTCTTTGATGCTTAAACATATTGTGATAAACCCATTATAATACTTAATATACATAACATAACGGTATATATTATAACTAAAATTCTGTGTACTAATAAATTCTAAATTTATGATATTTTAGGATAATTCGGTATGCTTGTGTATCTTTCTTGTTCTTAACTAACTTTCAGCCTCAAGACATGAATCGTGGGCTATAGTTGTGGGTGGTATCACTATTAAAATGGAGAAGACGCGGTCAAAGGAAACAATCAATGAGCCTTTCTTCAGCACGATAATCTCATTCCGCCACTTCCACGCGTGTTGCAATTGGAGACTTTATGACTGGCAGTGATCATCCAATTGGAAGATAGTCTTGTTCCTATACAACAGCATGATCCATGATGGGGTGTTGAATTTCATTCAAACCTCCACATTTTTAGTTATGTTTAAGCAGTTCTTCTATTTTAGAATAAGTCAATTCTTCTTTGAAGATGACGTGTATAAATAAGACTTGAATAGCATTTATTCCTACTGCTCTTAAGATTTCCTATAAATTTAGGATGCGCTTATGAGTAATGGTTAAAATGTTTTTGTAGATTTGTGTTAGATCACAGTCGACATTATAGTCTACTATTATTATGTAATTTTCAGTGATAATATAAGTGGATGGTTACTTTCAATTGAGTAAAGCGTTGATTTGATCTGAGGTTACGACCCCTCAAGCAAGGGCCACTTGAGGTGATGTAGCTCTCTATTAGTTTAAATTAGTCAGTTACTTCTTTTATTGCATTTTTGCACAGGTATTTAATTTAGTGTAATTCATTCTGTTGACTCTGTTTATTCTACAGTACTTAGTTAAATCACTTAATATTAGTTTCTGTTAAGATCTCTTATGTTGAGTTTCTGTTGAGTAATTTATTTTTAGTTAGATTCCTGTTATATGTTGTTTTGTTCACACGCAACCACACGGTTTCACCTACAGCCACTGTTATGTGATTGGAATTGATATTAGATTTTTTTATTGTTCTTGTCTTTAGTTTCAGTTTTATGCTTTCAGCAGACACTAGATTTACTTTGCTGCACATATAGTGTTGGTGCCATCCAAGTAGATACATCCCTGGTCGATAATTAAATAAGCCTCTGTTAGGATGAAGAGTTACTTAATAGGGGATTAGTTGCCCCATTAGGAGAGTGCACTGAGTTGTCTACACCAGCTAATCATCTATAATAGAGACCAGTCAGTCATCATCAAAATTATGACTCCATGCAAGTTACAAAACTTTATATTTTTTTGGTCACCATATACATCTAACTGATTGCTAAGATCCTACTCCTCACAATCTATTGTGACTCCACTCTCAAACTAAAAGGTAATAACTCCTCAAGATCACTATTATTCTCAATTATGATGCCATCTGATCCAATGCCTCCTGCTTTTGCTGCTTCTCTACTTCCCTTTCAAAATCAACAATCAAATCTTTTGTAAACATGTGGTCCTCATCGTAAACAATTCCGTCACTATATGGATCAATGTCATCCAAGTCAATTGCATTATGACATCCACCTTAATTGAGCAAAGGTGAAGGTTGTATTGCACAAAAACAAGGTCATTGAGTCAATTTTGTGTCAACTAATTATACTTCTTCATGTGAATGTCATCAAATAAGCTCTAGCTGTGTTTACATCAAGAAGCCCTACAAAAATTTAAACAAAATTCAGAGGGCTAGCTTTTAAGATTTGGGGTTTTTGAACCCTAATCTTTCAACCAAGCAGCTGCAAAAATGAAATTTTCAGGTTTGTAAGTATGCAATAATTTTACACATTAAAGATTTGAAGTGGAGAAGAGCCTCTTTGCATGCTTCTATCTCTGCAACTCTCCAATTATCAAGTGCCTAAAATCTTCCTTGGGCATCATCCTCCCAGTGCATGTTGTGAGGCCCTCCATAACTTCTACACTAGCCCTTAATTCTTCTTTGTAGAGAGATTTGGGGTTAAGATTGTATGTCATTGCATAAATGGAATGGTGGAATTGATTGTTCCAGCTACAATCAATAATGTCCCAAATGGGTTCAAATTTCCTTCTCTCTCCTATAAGTTCTTTTGGATGGCCCACTTGGCATCTTAAAAGTACCCCATTGGATTTTGCTCCCCATCCACCACCAAGCACAAAAATGTAACCTAAAGGCTCAAAAATATAGAAATAAGCTATAATTGCAATATAAATTAGAAAAAAAAAAATTATTGAAGCATATTTAGCATTTAGAATTTAGAAAAAGAGAACTTATACAATATAAACTTAAATATAAGTTTGAGGCAACTTTGATAATCATAATAGCGCTCTTAGTGAAGACATCGTTAAAAATTGTCTTTGATGCTCACTCAACATCTGTCTTGTTTGAATAAGAAGAATCCATCTATTGTTCACTAACAAACATCTACTTTGAAAGTGCTAGCAAACAATAAAATGTTCTGCAAGATAATGATGTTGGTCACAAAATGTGTGTTGCCTCCTTAAACAAGCTCCTTCCCTTTGGTGGCTCTTTCATCAAGCTAAGCACCCAAAGGTAAGTGTAGATGTACTTGGCAATGTTCCCCACATCTTTCATTACAGATTTAATCCAATCAAGTTTGCCTACCTCTTCGGACAGCACAAGGGCCCCAAAAATGTGTTGAGTGCCTCTATTTGAGTAGTTTCCCTACCACTACAAATGTTGTTTCACTATCGGTATCAACCTGGATCATATTTTCTATACCAAGCTTCAAGACAACCTCCTCTAACATTCAACTCAAATTCTCAACATTATTTACATTGTTAGAGGCCTTGATGGACCTCAAGAAAATCGTCTAACCTTTTGAAATTATAGAAATCTGATAACTACTTGGTTTCTCCCATGCCCACTCATTTGATAATATAAAATATACAAATGGGCACCAATATTTCCTTTGCTCTTCCACAATTGTCTATATTTTCCAATACTTTCTAGAGCAATGGCCCACTTAAATCATGTATTGAGTTCCTCGAACCCTTTCCCTACAACAATCAATGTTGTGACCAAATTCTCCCAATATGGGTTTCTCACCACATTGAATGTAAGGTTATTGTAGAACCAAAAATTCACATTGGTTGTGTTTGCTTCAATGTGATTCTCTTTGTTCCAACTCGTACATTCAAGTGAAGATCATGACTCTAACATGCTCCATGGAACAAAAAATCCTTATGATTGCATTCAGTTGGAGCTCAATGAAGTGGATGTGCCACAAAATCATTGATCACAAAAAGAGACCACAATCTCTAATTCCTAAGTCCTCTAATTCCTACATCATGTTGCAATTCCCTATTGTTACAATGTTTATAGCTGTTAGTATTAAAAGATTTCTTACTAGAGTGCTGTCTTTTAAGGAGTCGGCCTTATCATGTGGCTAGGTTATGGCTTCATATGAATTAACAATAACCACTGCTTTGATTTCCTCATAATTGCTGCCATAGATAAACATATTATTTTAATCTTTCCTTTCTTTAATCCAGATCGATGCCCTATGAACATTCTCTGGTTTAAGCGCCTATAATTATGGTAGAGTCATCTTTAGATTACTGCCCCTTATTTACTTACACTAATTGCAGCGATTGGGGTTTCAAACAATGGACATGACAGATGCAGCTAATACGAAGTGTTGAATATGAGAATGATGTCCCCCTTGTTAGGAAACAAAGCTTCCAATCGAGAGTGTCATACCCCCACCATGAAGACTTCAACAAACCAGTGACAACTGTATTAATACTTAAACCTGGGAAAGCATTGCTTGGTAAAGGGACGCCTCGGGCAGAGGAAAGTTAGTATTAGAATAATACCTTTCATAATATCTTTATTATTTATTATTTAATGGTCAATATTGTAACTTATGTAAATATTAGATAGTTTCTAATTTGCAATTGTTTCTTTATAGAAACATCGTCTTTGTAATTCCTATAAATGATTGTTTGATCATTCATTCAATTATTTTACCAAAACATCATATTAGAGCGGGAAAGACAAAATTAGTTTTTTTCTAAAAATTTTGAATGAAATTTCTAGCCTTATTGAAAAAAACGATTTTTTCTTAGTGAGGTTTTTCTCCTTGTTTTTTTTGCAAACCTTCTTGCTTGCAACTCGTGGGTCGTTGGTGTTGGTCGTGGGTAATTTTTTCTCTGCAACTCATTGCAAGTAGGGATTATTTGACTGTTCATCGGCCCGTCTCTTCTCTGTGACAGCATTTTAGAGCTCAATTTCTCAATTCACACCTTCTATATTCAAGTATTTTGTGTTTGCGGCTCATTTCCTGAGTTTTTCGGCCCTCATATGACCATTTTTTGGTCGTTTTGCTACGTCACAACCACTCAATTGTCTACTCTCATGTTTTTTGTGTTTTCCGACTTCTCTCTACCCATGTTTTTAGTCACCATACTCTGCACAAAAGGGGTTTTCATCCACAACTTTAAGTCTTTGAAGGTCGGCTAGGGCTTTCTTTACATCTGAGACAGTCTTCTATTCCCTAATTTCTGACATTTTCTATGTCTGCAGATTTTTTTTCAGCTGACTAGGGTTTTAGAAAAACCCTTTGCATTTTTGGTCGGATTAAAATTTAACCTACATATTCTTTGTGGGTTTTTTGCGAAGATTTTTGAGTCTTTGTCAAATTTTTCTAGGTCTGTAAAACAAATACATACATTGGGACTCGTGTCAATCGTACTTCATATTTTTTTAAGTCTCTACCTGAATCTACATTGGGAAACATGTCTCGGATTTCAAAATCTATTTGTCACCTCTTCAAAATTTCTCATTTATTGTGCCTTGAAAAACGTGTAGATGGTGTCTTTGACCAGCATACTATTGAAAGGAAATCAGCAATTCAACTGCAAAAATTACAACACATGGAAGTAGCACATGATGACTATCTTCAAGTATCGGCGCCTTGATGAGCTCATTTTGGGTGAAGAGTCTCACCCTACCGGACCTAGACAAGATCAGGATAAGTTTAATGAGCACAAATAAGAAGTGGTCATGCTTATCAAGCTTTCAGTTACTGATGATCAGCTGCCACAAGTGCCATCCAGCAAGACAATTGTAGAGATCTAGACTATTTTGAAGGATCTCCATGGGACATCAAATAAGAGTCGTGCATTCTTCCTGAAGAACCAGCTATTTTCTATTATGTAGGATGAGCGTATGTCCTTACAGGAGCATTTGACAAAGATTAAGGACATTCGAGATCAGTTACAGGCCACTGGTCAGAAAATGGAGGAAGAGGATATGAGCACTTCATCGAAATGCTTAACATTGCTGCAACTAATGTTAGACTTAAATTTTTCAGACTTGTGCACCAAACTTCTACAACAGGGCCAATGGAAACAACAATTTGGTAGTAGTGCCACTTCATCCTCCTCAGAACAAGCCTTCGCAACCAAATCCTTTCACAAGGATAAAGGAAAATCTCAATCAGCTCAGAAAAAAGGCTCCAATCAGCCTCAGGATAGCTCGAAGAAGAAGAAAGTTCAGTGTAACTACTGCCACAAATTTGGTCACTTGGTAAAAGACTGTCGAAATCGGATTGCTTTTGAATAGTGGAAGTAGGGAGGGTCTCGGCCTAAGACCAATGTCACAAAGCACTCAGAGCAGAAAGAATCTGCATTTTATGCTTTTATGGCAAAACACTCTGCAAATCATGTGAAGTTGTCTACTTGGTACATAGACTCTAGTGCTTCTCCATTTCACTCATCGGTGTGATTGGTTCACAAACTTCCCTTTCACTAATTCAGTCATTTTTTGAGGAGAAGAGTATACTATTATCGACAAAGGCAACATGCAGATACAATCTAGTGGGAGGAATCTCATATTCCTCAATGTATACTATGTTCCTGGTATGGAACTAAATCTCCTCTCTGTGAGCTAGATTATGCGACATTCTCCTCATCTTGATATGGTATTTAGTTCGCACAAGTGTTTGATTGTTGATCATAAGACTTGCACTACTGTGGTTGTTGGCATCGAGGATCATGGTCTGTACAGACTTGTGGATTCAGGTGATTCTCTTGAGCATGCCTTTGCAACTAAATCATCTTCCATCAACAGTCTTTGGCATCAGCAATATGGTCACCTGAACATTCACTATCTTGCTCAACTTGTTCAAGAGGATCTAGTTCTTGGCTTACTTGAGATTCAGACTCAGCATCACCGAGTTTGTGGATCTTGTCAGGTTGGGAAGCAACACAAGACACCATTCAAGGATGGTGATTCATGGCGAGCCTCCAAGGTATTGCAGTTGGTTCATGATGATGTATGTAGTCCAATGAATACATTATCTGTTACTAGTGCCAAGTATTTCTTGTTTTTTGTTGATGATTTTAGTCATAAAATGTGGGTTACTTTCTTAGTCAGAAATTAGATGTGTTTACTATATTTCATAAATTTAAGGCCTTAGTAGAAAAAGAGTCAGGTTGTCCTATAGTCACTGTTAGGTCAAAATTGGGGGGGGGGAGGTTCTATTAAATTGCTTTCTCCAACTTCTATGATACACATAGCATCAAATGCCAATTAACCACACCTTACACTCCACAGCATAACGGCGTTCTTGAATATCGAAACCGCACTATAACTGAAATCGCTATGTCAATGATGGAACACAGGAGTCCCTAAGAAATTTTGGGTAGAAGCAATATTCACTGTAGTCTATCTTCTTAATCGGTCTCCCACACAGGCTGTAAGGGGAAGACATCTGAGGAAGCCTAGACTGGTCACAAACCTAGGATCAGTCATCTAAAAGTCTTTGGCTCTTTAGCATATGTTTGAATTCCATATGCTCAGCGCTCCAAGTTGGATTCCAAGAGTCAAAAACTCATGTTCACACGGTACTGTGACAACCATAAGGCTTATTGGTTGATTGATGTAGACATTTATCGTCTTATCTTCAGTCGTGATGTTGTCTTTGGTGAAGAATAAGGACCTTTTCAATTTTCCTCATCTGCGTAGAACTCTAAGGATCAACCTTTGAAGGTTGTTTATTTGGGTGTTCGTCTTCCATTTGGTTCACCTGATGGGAGGGATGATGCAGCCTCTGAGTTTGATGATGCCCTACTTGAATTCCCTCCGAATGATGCTCCTCCTATTGAACCTATTCTAGTTATTCCTCTTGCATCACATGTTGGTTCTACTCTTCAGCCTAAATGGTGGGCTAAGACTATCAGTGATCTTCGTCCTGATGAGCTCATCAAGGGTAGATCTTCCAAAAACAAGAGCAAGCAGCAAAATACAGTCAACTTTGTTCTCATGGCCCACATTCATAGTAATTTTGAGTCTCAAACACATACTAAGGCTAAAGGGGTTCCTGAGTGGAAGAAGGCTATGGAAGCTAAACATCATAGTCTTGTAAAGAATAACATTTGGGTTCTTTCTAATCTTCCTCTAGAAAAGAAGCCCATTAGTTGCAAATGGGTGTATAAAGTCAAGTACAAAGCTAACGGAACCCTTGACAAGTACAAAGCTTGTATCATTGCTAGGGGGTTCTCACAGAAAGAAGGAACTGACTATGACGAGACTTTTGCTCAAACAACCAAAATGAATACCATGTAGCTCGTCCTTGCCTTAGCAACTCAGGTTGGAAAGTCCATCAGATGGATGTTAAGAGTGCCTTCCTCAATGGTGAGTTGCAAGAAGAAGTCTACATGATGCAACCTCCTAGTTTCAAGGTTGTTGGAAAAGAACATTAGGTGTGCAGACTGGTGAAAGCACTCTATGGCCTGAAACAGGCTCCTCAGGCTTGGTACATCAAAATTGACAAGTACCTTACAGATAATGGATTTCAGAGGAGTCCATATGATTCTAATTTGTATGTCAAAAACACTGATGGTGATATTCTCTTTCTTGTTGTCTATGTTGATGACCTGATTATCACTGGTAGTTTGGCACTTTTGATCAATCATATCAAACAAAGTTTGTGTCAATCCTTTGACATGACAAACTTGGGACTTTTGCACTATTGTTTAGGTGTTGAAGTTTGGCAGACTGAAGGTAATATCTTCTTATCTCAGTCTAAGTATGCCTACAGTCTATTGGACAAGTTTCGGATGCAAAACTACAAACTTGCATCCACACCTATGGAGAAAGGGTTGAAGCTGACAGCCAAATCGAATTTATTAGCATTCAGGTAATTGGTACGTAGTCTCATCTACGTTACTACTACTAGGCCTAATCTCAGTTTTGCAGTGAGCTACATTTCATGCTTCATGACAGCCCTCAAGGCTGATCATTAGGTAGTAGCAAAGTGTGTGCTACGTTATGTGAAGGGCACTTCCAACTTTAACCTTTTGTATAGCAGAAGTCATGATCCTAGACTTATTGGTTTTACAAACGCAGATTGGGCAAGTTCCATTGATGACAAAAAATCAACATCTCGGTATGTTTTCAGTTTGGGATCTGGTGCAATCACATGGACTGGCAAGAAGCAGCAGGTGGTGGCTCTTTTCTCAACAAAAGCTGAGTATCGAGGAACAGTTAAGGCACCTTGTGAGGCAGTTTAGCTTCAAAGGATGCTTTCTGACATGCAAATGTCTCAAGCGGATCCTACTTCTCTGTACTGTGACAATCAAGGGGTGCTCAAACTGGCCAAGAATTCGGTCTTCCACGAGAGAACCAAGCATGTTGACCTTCATTGTCATTTCATTCAGCAGCTGGTTGAAGACAGATCAGTTCAATTGCTGTTTGCTCTTATTGCAGATCAGACAACAGATATTCTCACCAAGTCCCTAAGCCCGGACAAGTTTGTAAATTTAGGGGGCAACTTGGTGTAGTCGATAGATTGACCATTAAGGGAGGGCATTAGAATAATATCTTTCATAATATCTTTATTATTTATTATTTAATGGTCAATATTGTAACTTTAATAAATATTAGATAGTTTCTAATTTATGATTGTTTCTTTATAGAACATCGTCTTTGTAACTCCTATAAATGATCATTTGATCATTCATTTAATTCATTCAATTATTTTATCGAAACATTTAGGGCCAACTTAGGGCAACAATGTACTATAGCTTTTAAGTAAATTTAAGCAATAAAATATATGTGAAAGGACAACCTATCTTGGCATAGTTGCAGCATTTAGAGAGCCCAAATACCTTAAAAGATATTAAGCAATAAGGAGGCTGACTCATGAAATTTCGCCTCCTTTCAAGAAAGGTAGGAGGAAATATAAAAAGGGGTATGGAGATAGAGTTAAGGCAGAAAAGAAAAGGAATATTATAGGATCTAACAGCAGATTTGAGCAGAAATAAGCCCTAATAGCATAGAACAATGGAGCAGCAACACTATATTTTAAAATGCAGCGATCCTGTCTTTTTAGGATGCAATTAATACCAACAGCTTCAATTATTGGTATTAAGGCAAATACTCAGATTATGCTCTAAAATAACAATTAATATATGCCAGTGATTAGGATATTCAAAGGGCGCCTGAAGCAGCAATTAATGACAGCAATTAAGTTAGAACATCGATAGGCATCAACAATTGCATAACAGCGAACAGGACTAGATCAGAATGTGTTATTGATCAGAAGGCAGTAACATTCTTGTTATTGTGGTATGCATGAATATATATCTAAATGTGTATGCCTGATATATGGAGCAATATAATGTACAGTTCTTTACATATTAATATAGGCACGTAACATTATGTATATATTATAACTAAGCAATAAAATAGATCTCCAAATTGAAACAATCAATCATGGCAAGGTGAGGAAGGGAGTACAAGGAGGGGAAACGGCTATAGGATACCTCACTAGGTACACCACCTCATATGAGATGGTAGAATGCCACATGAGGCAAAGAGGGATGGTATATCCACTCTTGGGCCTAGGGTAGAGGATCACTTGGGCACCCTATTGTAGTTTTTCCTCCCATCTCTACACTAGACGATTGTTGAGATGGATGCAAAGGAGTCTCCATCGTTGAAGAGTGAATAAGGGTGGCATGATGAAGGGGAACAGCTATAGGAGTAGGCCACATGAGGCCAAGAGGGATGGCATATCCACTCTTGGGCCTAAGATAGAGGATCGTTTTGGGCACCCTATCATGTCTTCTTATCCAGACTCCGTTATGATTGAACTCAAATAAGAAATTATATATGTTATATGATTAAACTAATTATGAACATATACTCTAAAACCCTAGTAATGGTTGATCTTATGAATTGTATCTTCAATATTTGTCTAACATGATTGCAGGATTTCAACAAGGATTTATCTTGCTTAACAACCTTTCCGGTAAAGTCATATCTCTCACTTTATCATGTTCCCTGTTTATTTGAAATTGTGATTCTAGGGCAAATTATAGGGTAATCTGAAAGGGGACATTACAGAGAGCATAAAAGGGAAGAATTCATAATGCCAATACATAAACAGCTCAAAATTGGCATCTCAAAGTGGAAGCGAATTTGAATGTTATTCAATGTTAGATCAAGAAGAAATATACAGTTATAGAAAACACATAGCGAATGATTCAACAACCATGCAATCATTTGCACATTAATGGAAAACATAGAAGAAAAGAACAGTCTTGAGAAATATGTGTAATAGTAGGAGGTCAGTGATTTTTAGCATGTGAGCAATCATTGTATAATTGTTAGATCTCTTCTGCAACAATGTCTCTTGGTAGCCCTAGGAAAGAAGTGAATTTTAGCTGTTGAACTATCAGAATTATTGAATTCCACAAATTTACAGAATTTGTGCAGAAAAGTGTGATTGACCATTTAGGCTTTTTTACAATACAGAGAACAGGAGATACCAATGGTAAGAAAATCAATAAAAGCATTGACTATGCGACGGGAGAGAGGAGAATCCGTTGTCAGCTGGTTAGACATTTCTTTTAACGATCGTGCCGCCCTGAAAGAAGTCAATCGGCGTCTTTCTCTTTCTTCTTCTCAGTTTCTTTTATTGATCTCCCCAGGGTTTCATAGAATTTGCAAATTCATATTTTTTTCGGGCACCATGGGGGGCTTTACACTCTACTTTTAAAGACCGGAGCCATTATATTTTTATTAAAAAAGTTATTTGATTAATTAGGATTTGAAAAGAAAATAGCAATTTTGTTTTTTTGGAAGAGTAAATTGTTTAAAAATGTATGATTAATAATTAATTGGAAATCTGATCTAGAAACTAATATTCATTATAATGGATTGTGGAAATCTGATTTTGTTAATTAATTGGAAATTAGAATACAATAAATTTATAGAAATATGTGAATATATTTATATATTTATAGATTAATATAAACTTTATTCGTATTTATAAAAAAATATTTTTAATAGGAAATTAGAATGTAATAAATTAATAGAAATGTGTGAATATGTTTATATATTTATAAAGTAATAAAAACTTTCATACATATAAAAAAAATATTTTTATCTTTATTTAATCAATAAGTATGGTTGAAGATGCATCACAAGTGTTGTGAATATTTGGGCCTATACTATAAAATTTATGAGACCATCCACTTTAAAATAATTCTAAAAATCTCACTAGTAATTTTTTAGGAAGCCCCCCTCCATAGAACCACAACCTTAGTTAATTTTTTGGGGTTAATATTTAATATTTTTATATTAATAAATGATAAATTTTATATGAAATAGATTTTTTTCTTTATTTTTAATATTTATGTATATTTATTCTAATATATTTATTATATGTATTTATACATGTATCATTATATATTCATTGTACACTTATCTAATTATTTTCATGTCTTGGGTCATTTCCATAGATATAGGATAAAGGCAAGTTTAAAGGGTCAAAAAGTAGAGGTACATAGTTAGCAAGACTAGATCTACATAATAAGGGGTGAATCTATGGGCAAAAAGGGCTTAAACCTCTATACTTAACCTAGGACAAATCAAAATTATTGTGTAAAATTTGAGGTGTTACATAAGCACAAAGGTATCATGTTCGTAGCAATGGTAGGTCAGATTTCAAAATCTTCAGCAAAAGTATACATTCTTCAATCATAAAGCTAAGTAATTTTATTTTCACAATTACTTTCCTAGATAACATTTAATTTATAATTGCATTACCCCATAACTATGAGGTATTTAATCTAAGTTAATTTATGTTTATTTATTTGCATCTAATTGAATTTCCTAGATTAACCCTACCAAAAATATAGTTTCCTTTATGTGATGGTGAATCTAACCATTCTTACACAATATTGTTTCCCCTTAAAGTTTCCCACACATATTAAGTTTTTAAGAAATGTAATTTCTTAACATTAACATCTTATTTTTAAAGATTTTGTATTTATTCTTATGCTTCATTATTGTATACTTTGGGAAGCTTAGTAGCATATCCTAAATTCATCCACCTTTGAATAGATCCTTATTTTGCATCATGTATTGGCATGGCCCTCTATCTATGGCATGTTTTTGTAGTTCCCTTGTTGAAGTTGGCATATACATCATGACATGTGGTCATTTTATGCATGATCCACTCATGACATTTTATCATACAAGAAAAATCATATTATTTATGGTGGAATTATACTATCACATATGCTCTTGTTTCTTTTTTAGAAATTTGATCATTACAATTCATTCTCTTTTGGATGCCCTTGCTATATTTATCTAGGGTTCTTGTATATTTTCTAATTTTTTTATGGATAATATAATAGCATGCTAGATTCTAATGATACATCATCACCTTGTATCTATAGGATTTGACTTTTGATACATCTATTGTAAAGGGCATGCCATAACATCATTGCATCTCATGATGAAATTCCTTCTATAATGATTAGCAATCCCCTATTTCTCATGTTTGGTGTATTCATATATCCCATGATGATTTCATGCCTTATGGTGATACATCTTTAAATATTTAGATAGGTATTAGTGATGGTGTTACACCCTTTTATTCATTGTCATGATGACATTATGAAACTTAGTGCAGTACTTTTACATATCGATTATGATAGTAGTGTAGACATAAATAATTTGTCTTTCGCTATCATATGAGCAACCAATAGCTTTGCTAGAATTAACACCCTAGTCATAGTCTTCAAATCCCCAACCAAATGGAGCTCACTTAGGTCACCAACCCTTTCTAACACAAGTTCAAAGTCCTTAGTTGTATGCATGACCAAGAGCTAGACTATAGAGAGCCAAACCTTGCCCTATCCTCTTTAAGTTTTTTTTATTGGAAAAATATTTTTATATTGATTCTCAAAAAAATTATAGTTTTAAAAGAGGTAGCTTAAACCACTAATCTATACATTTTATTCACATCTCTTACATCCCCTTTTATACAAAAAAGATTGGCTACTTCATATGTAGTAGTCTAAATGCATACATCAAAATATACATTATAAATGATTTAACATCTAGCCCATGCCCTACACTATATACTATATATTAAAAGTATCAAAATTTAAACAAAAAAAGGACCCCATTGATCTTTTGGCTTTAGTTTCTCCATTGGTTGTTCTGCCCAATGGTCATCTTTGGTAAATTTATATATTCTCTTCTTCAACATATGCTTAGTAGTGGTCTTGACTCTTCTCTCATCTTCTCATTCTTGCAAGTATTCTTTGATATTTTTCCATCTTGACTAGGCTTCTTCCCTTCTATTGTCATTGTTTGAAGAAGCACTCTACAACATAAATGGATGCAAAGGTGAAGTAAACTCTACTATATATTTATCCAATCATCACCCTTGGCCTATATGTCCTCACCTGGAATGGAAATGGTAATGAATTCTTCTAAGTTGTAGCAGCATTATGTCTTCATAGATGTAGTCATGATATGTTGTGTGTCTTCTTTTTCGCCTAGCTCCAAACACGAAGCTAAAAATAGAGAAGCAATATAAATGTTGGTTTTTAATCTATACTCATCCATCGTGTATTCATCTCCCGTCATCATTTTTTACCAATTGGAAAAACATCGGTTTATCAATGCTAAAAAAATCTACAATTAGCCTCCATTGTATCTCAACTCTTCATACCACAACCAAAATAGACTGAGACATCTTATCTATGGTTCCATCATGTCTAGAGATAGATGAAATAATGATAATTTCTACTATATCATCCTAAATATCAAAACTCACACACTTCAACATTCTTAAAAATCTTGTACCATTCAATATTGGAAGTTTACACAATCTCTTCCCTATGCATCATATTTATTAATCTTCCAAGATAACTCCTTGAAAATCATCTACAATGTTGTTATCATTAGTCGTCACTAATAACATTGCCCATTTATTAGCAGCCCAAATTTTGGAAAAAATTTATATGCCTATAATGTGAAAATTCGGTTACAACACCTTTATGTACCCCTACAAAAATTTCTTGAGTAGCCCACTTTGAAAGTCTATATTTTGCAATATTTTGATTGTCATGTAGATCTGCATTGGGGATCATGTTTGTCTACTATCAGTGAATAACATGTCCATTTTTAGCCAATCATAGTTAAATTTAATGTGTCTTCAAGATGACAAGTTTGAGTGTCCTATGAAGGTTTATAGTTTGCATATTCTTTAGTCTATTAAAGTGGTCAATTTTGGAGGTCTATATTTCACTGTTGGGTGATTGTCATGTCAAAATAATTATTTCCCTCAATTGTCCTTATCTCAATATTCTCACATATTCATTTGCAAAGCTCCATCAATCTGTTTGGTATTTTTTCCAAACCTAATCTATTTATGATTTATTGAATATGTTCCTAGCCTAAAGTTGCAATAACCAAATGCTTGGAATAATGAGAAATCCTCAAAAAATAGAATATTTCATATATTGGAGTGGACCGCTTCATGTATCTTGGGTCTAGATGGCCTATGTTATGTAATATTATTTTATCTTGGTCAAGGATGACTTGCACTAAAGCTTTTAATATTTTATCTTATATTTAAGGAATGCATTCAAGGCAAAAAGTGAATAGTAGATAAGTGTGGAAAAAGTTGGAAAAGAGTGTGTTGTGTAAAGAAAAGAAGAGAGAGAAGATAAGGGGATGTACAATAACCTAAGATCCAATAAATACATTCAAATATTGGTTGCTATTGATTCATGTTCAAAATATGCTTATTTCATTTATAAGGTTCTTGTTTCTACTTGATAGTGAGTCTTCTAGTAGATCATTTTGTATCTTGTTTTGAGATAGTGAGTTTCAGTTAAAGAAGTCTTTTGTAACTTTTCCTAAGGTAGTGAGCCATAATTGTGCAAGTTTGGTTAGTGAGCCTAATCATTGTAATACAACATTATTTATATCATTAGTTTGATTATCACAATGGTTTTTTACAGCCTTGGTTTTTCCACGTAAATTTGGTGTTCTTGTAGTGTTCTTGCTTTCTACTTTATTATTTCATAAATGATAATTACTTATGGTGATTTTAATTTTATCAAGATCTTAATTGAAGTTATTATTGTGATCTAGGTTGATTCACCCCCCTCTCAGTCCTTTTGTGTGTTTAACAATTGGTAAAAAATCTTGGTCCCCTCTTGTAAATCTTAATTGCTCAAGTCAAGTGAGATCCGATATGGCACGTGATTTGAGTTTCAAGTCTATGAAGTTTGAAGGTACAAATTATGCATATTAAAAGGAAAGGATAAAGTTCCATACAAAGTATTTTCCAAAAGGATTATGGGAAAGTATTGAAAATGGTTATATCGCACCTCAAGGTGGACCACAAACTCCAAATGAGATCAAAGCTGAAGAAAAAAATTGAAAGATACGGTTTCTATTTTCAGTTGTATGAGTGATGAAGGGTTCATAAAATTCATTATATTGAAGACATCAAAAGAGATCTACGATAAACTAAGAAATGCCTATGAAGGAGATCCAAAAACAAAGGAAGCCAAGGTAACAAATTTCAAGCACAAGTTTAAAAATTTGAAGATGAGTGATGATGAGTTCATTGAAACTTATATTCACAGAGTAAATGAGATTTTAAATGCCATAAAGGGTACTAGTGGATCAATTGAAGAAAATGAAGTAGTAAGAAAAGTGTTGATGACTCTATGTAAGCCCTACAAGTCAAAGAAACATGCAATTGAAGAAATTAATGATTTGAATTCATACACCTTGGATCAAATTATTGGTTCACTTTCTTCTTTAAAGATCGATGAAATGGATGAGATCTAGAAAAAGAGGAAGGAAGCAACACTCCAAGCATTGGTCAATCTAAGAGATAAAGTTCAAGAAGAGATGGATGAAATTTAAGGAAATATAATAAGAAGAATAATAAGAGGAAATGGAGAATATAAAGGTAAGTTGCCTCTAAAATGCTTTATTTGAGGTAGAATTGGTTAATTTGCTTCTAGGTGTCCATATCAAGAAGAATTCGAAGGATATGACGATGAAAAGGAAAATAATTATGATATTTAGTATAAAAAGAAGAAGATGGATATAATAGACAAAGAAAAGAAAAGTTTATGCTTTATGGAAGAACATTTGTTTGAAGATGAAGATGATAAAAATTCAAATGAATAATTTCGTTGGCAATTGGCATGTTGAATGTGTTGTGTAATACCCCTCCCATAATTTTTGTTTCGGTTTTTATTGCCAAACTCTTTTAGGCCATTTTCATGTGTGCGTTGGTTATTTATGAGATACTCGAGGATATGAATGTATGGCATTACATTAGATAGTTGTGAAATATCATGTGTTTACAATTTAATGATTTTGGTTATTTTTCATGTTGATTAATTTCATATGATGATGTTATGTATGGTTATTTCATGATGGTGATTTATATGTTGGGATATCATTTATATTTATGAGTTCGTTGATGTTTATAGTTTTACTAACCCCATACTTGCATGTGCATGGTTAGTGTGTATATTTTATATTTATGTTTGATGTGCATGATATGGTTGAGGGATAGAGTCGTAGTTACTTGCTTGCAAGATCCATACAATTGGCCAATCCTTGCTATTATTTGTTATATATTTATACATGTATGTACATGCTCATCTTTTATGTAGGATTTCAAGTACCAGACATTGAATTCCCTGAATTGCTAGGATGAGCATTCCCTATCACAATATCTCAATGGTAAGAGAGGGGAGATAACATACAGATCCAAATCCCAACTCAAGCCATTGATTATTCTAAAATAATGGACAAGTATATGTTTTTCTACCCTTCTGAATTCATCAAGGTGATGTAAATTCATGAGTCATTCCCTTGATTTTGTCTGTTATTTGAGTTAGTTGATTTTCATGTGTTGTAAGTCAAGTGAGGTTGTTGTGTGGTTTATTTGGTTAAAATAATTAAACTAAGAATAATTATGAGATTAGAATAATTACATTTTTTAATTTTTTTTCTCAATAAAAAGCCTAAGCCATAATTTTTATTGATTTTAAAATTTTATTTTTACATTTTGACCCGTTCAAGTGCAGGCCCAAGGGAAAAGAATGGGCAAAGAAAAACCACTGGCATTGCCTAGGACAAATTTCCAGAATTCAAAGAAAATTTCTATAGTATACAATCATATTACATCATAACCCTTTGCTTCTTCTAGAGTTTTGGTTAGATGGATTGTCCTTCTATTACATTCAAGAATGTCCATGTATCATCTAGTATAGAAATTTAATAGAGAAGCTTCTAGTTTATTTTACAAAACAAAACTTTGATGTCAAAATTGTGATCCAAATCCTTATGTCCATGATTGTTGTTCCAAGCTATGTCATGGGTATTTTGGATCTTACTGTTGGGGTTAGCTGCAATCACAAGGCCTTTCCCACCTTTTATGCTAAGATCCATGATTAGTATATAAATATGAATGTTATCCTATAAAATATTTACATTTGAATTTTATACTTGAATCAAACATTGAATTATACCCCTTTTTAAGGTTGATCATGTTATTGTGCCTTAAGCGGCCTCCTTCTGTAATTCAAAAGATTTCATGACTATGTTCTCTTTAAGGAAGCCCTGTGGAGAGGGCTCTCAATATTCCTTATTTCCTGGTAGTTAGCAATAGCAACCACAAGGAATACAACAAGAAAAAACCTCCATATATCATATGGCTTATAGGGGGTGATATTTCATTCGCCTTTATCTCCTGCACATTAGTTAATAAAATAAAATAGGCATATATTTGATACTGACTTCCACATTTAAAACTTCATGAATTTTAATTGTGAGCATATATCTAGTGTTGTCCATGATTTTAATATTACTAATCATAAGTGTAAATACATAGTTATTAGCAAAGTTCTAAGGAGAGCTTAGTAAATTACCCTATACAAGTATCGAAATATTGAGAATTTTAAAGATAATTTTTAACAGAGGCATCCCAATACCAAGAGATTCTACTTACTCTTATCTGGCTACCCTTCTGCAAAACATTCCTAGCCTAATCTTTTCCCTTTCCCTTTGTATCCCTAGGTACATTACTCGGTCCTACCTCGTTCACATTGCTAGATCTTTTATTTCCATCTTTAGCTCCGTCATTGTCTGTCTTCCCCAAGAGTGGAATCATTTTCCACTTCAACTAATTCTTCATATCCTCAAATGCCCTCTTCCAAAATGTACTCTAGAAACCAGCCCATGCTTTTTGGTTTTTTGATATGGAAGAGCTAGAGGAGAAAGTTCAGATTGTGAGCTATACTAAGAGCCTTTTCTTTGACTTTCTCCCAATATTCTAACTAGAGGATTGGGTATTTCGGGACTAATTTATCCTCCAGTGATGTCTTGTCGTAATTTCTAGTCTTTGGAATCATTAAAAAGTCATAAATGTTCTCCAAAGCCCTATCTAAGTCAGCAAGGATATCTCTTGTGAAAATGATCTTCCAAAGTTCTTTGACTATAGTTTTATCCCTTTCGAAAAACATAGTAAGAGATAGAAACATAGCTTCTATGTCTGAATTAACCCTTTTCCTATCAATATTGTAAATGTATTCATCCCCAAATATTTTCATGACAACCCCTATAACTAATTATGAGGAAATTTTAGAATACCTCACATATGCTCCACTGCTATGATGTTTGAAACCTCCATTTGTCACTACTTTCCAAAGACTCTTATCAGGGTATCCATGGCTCAACTCAAAGAGAGATCTCAAGTAAAAAATTATATGTAGGTGTGGGAGACTATCGTTAACCGAGGAAGAATTTATAAGAAAAAGCTATGGATGAAAGAAAGTGACGTCTTGGCTTCATGAATTCGGTAGGAGAAGTAAGGAAAAATTGGCGAGTCATGATTTCCCAAAATTCTAAGCCCATAGAGTCATGTAAAAGATTAATTCAAAATTAAGGGAAGTACCTTGTACTAGCTGATCCTATAGAGGAAGACACATATACTTAACTATGGACCATGTGGTGGCAATATTTACTGAGATATAGCATGAGATAATCTTAAGGAAATATTATTAGAGGGCTATAAAGAGTAAATGTGAGGCCTTAACTTAAAATGATTACTTATTGAGGGAAAATCAGGAATCACGTCAAGAAATAATTACATCTAATATAGAAAGTTCCGATAAGGATTTGGTTAAATTAATTTTCTCCAAGAGAACTATTACGGGGAATATAAGGCTTAGAAATATTACTCCTTTTCTTAGACTAATAAATTGTTAGTCCAACAGCACCTAAGTTGGCCAATTCATCCACTCTTATATTTATCTCTCTAAAGATGTGGTTGACCATTGTTTTTTTAAATGATTTGTATAGTAACAATACTTTAGATAGTAGAGTGTTCAGCCTCTAATTTGGCATAGAGCCTTTTCTAATGGCGTTAATGATAATTGTTAAGTCTCCCTCAATTTCCAACTTCTCTATCCCCTTATCTTTGCATATATTCAATTCTTCCACTAGTGCCATAATTTATGCCCAATTGTTTGTTCATTTCCCTATTGGTAGGGCCCTTCTAGCAATCTCTTCTCCTCACTATTGTGAATGCAACATCCAATTCCTACAGTTCCAGGGTTACCTTTGGAGGCTCTATCAAAATTTAACTTAAACCATCCTTTATTAGGTGGTGTCCAATAACATTATGCCCGTTTACTAATATTTATTTTTCTCCCAAGCCCAGAAATGGGGGTATAATGAGCCCTATCCATCTCCCCCTCATTTTTTCATCCCAGTGTGTCATTTTTGCTTCTTTCCTTTGTTGGTTTCTTATTCTACTATTCATTGTTTCTATGATTGTAGCTTCAATTTTATTAATGATTTTCTTCCAATCCATTTTTTCTTCTCTGAAAATATGTCTATTCCTTTCCTTCTAGAGTCCCCACATCATTATTGAGGGAGCATTAATCTAGAGTCCTTCATAAAGGCAACCTCTCTTAATAATAGTCCATACTTAAGTATTCCTAAGATTGTATTTGGGGGGAAAGAGGACCAACCTAGCTTTTGGCTTAGCCAACCCCAACATTGGTTAGAAAACTTGCAATTAGAAAAAGGTGATCAACATCTTCTTCACTTTCTTCACACAATGGGAACCTACTAGGACCTTCATAACCCATCCTCCTGAACCTATCAGCTGTGAGTAACCTATTTTGTAGGGCCAGCCATGTGAAGATACCTGCCTTTGGTAAGCAATTTTTATCCCAACATAATTTTATTGGTAATTCAGTCTTGGGCCTTAATTATTTTTTCATTATGTAATAGTATCCATCTTTCGTGTTGTATTCCCCATTCTTCAAGCCATCTCAAAATAGCAGATCTTTATTAGTGTTGAATGTTAGACTTCTATTATTGAGCATCTCTATTAGTTTCTCCTTTTCACCAACCTATATTTTTAAGCTACTTCCACTTCCACTTCCATCCTTGACCCTCATTTGTAAAGGTTGTGTAGTCTTTTACTAGAAATCCCCATCTAGATTCTAAGAGGGCTCTTGTTGCCCCAAAACCATGTATTTTATCTATAGCCTTGTGTCCCCCCCAAGAGTTTGAACAAAATAGAGATTCCTCCCCAGAACCTAGGCTCCATGTGAGTTTCTCCATGATTACACTTCTACAACATAACATGAAGTTCCAAAAGTGGGACCCTCTAGGGGGTGATTTTCTCTAAAGATATTGAGAGGGTCATTGTTACTCAAATATTTGTGAATCATAATCTTAGCCCATTTTAAGTGAGGATTTTTGAAAAATCCTCCATACCAACTTTTCTCCAAGGGCCTTTCCTTTATCCCAAATGTTCTTGAGGCCAACTCCCCCTTCCTCCTTAGGTCAACAGAGCTTGTCCCATGATACTATTGATATTTTCTTCTTCTCCCCAACACCTTTCCAGAAGAAGGTCCTAAGATGTTTGTTTAATTTCTCTCTTTTTTTAACTGGCAAGTTGATACAAGATGACTGATAAATTAGCATTGTAGATAGTATTGATTTAACCATAGTTTCTCTACCAGCTGAGGACAACCATTTACCTTTCCAAGTGTCAATTCTCTTTTAAAAAATTTCTATCATTTGGTGTCATAAGTTTTCCAATCTACATCCTTTATCTAGAGGGAGTTCCAAGTATTTACAAGGGAACTTTCCTTATTTAAAATTGAGAGTCATGCAAATTTCTTGTTATATTTTGACATTTTTGTTGAATAGGAAGACTTCTAGTTTTTCTATATTGATTTTCTATCCTGAATCTTTTGTATAAGAGTCTAGGACTTCCTTGAATTCCCTGGCTTCTCTTATCTCCCCTTGCCCGTAGAGCATATTGTTATCTACGAATTGTTGGTGGGTAGTTGGGTCAACGTCTCATGTTATGCTTATATCTTTGATTCTTCCTTCTTCCCTATATTTTGTTATAGGTCTCCAAAGGTATTCTTCCATGATGATAAACAAAGATGGGGAGATTGGGTCCCCCTTTCTTAAACCCCTAGCGATCTTGAAAAATCCTTCAGGGGTCCCATTGACCATAACTGAGATCTTGGGGGATGAAATGCATTAAAAATTAAGGTTTATTCAGGCTTTGGTGAAGCCAAATGCCTCTAGACATTTGCATAGAAACCTCCAATCAACCATCTCATAAGCTTTTTTATTATCTAATTTAATAAGCATACTCGGTTCTCTATTTTTTTGAATAGAGTGAATTGCTTCTTGTGATATTACTACTCTGTCATAGATTGATCTCCCTAGCACAAAGTCAGTCTGTTCTTCATTGATTGAGAGGGGTAGAAGCTTTTGCAACATATTGGCCATAGTTTTGGTTAGTATTTTATAAAGGGTGTTGCAAAGGGATATTGGTCTAAAGTCATTAAGTTTTTTCAATTTGTCTTTCTTGGGGATTAAAGCTAGAAAGCTATTGTTGAATTATTTCATAATGTTCCCTAAGTTCCTAACCCCTTCAAGGGCTTCAGTAACATCATTCCCTATGAAGTCCCAACACTTTTTGAAGAAGCATGTTGGGAATCCATTTGGTCTTGGAGCTTTATCTGGGTTCATCTGCATTAAAGTCATTCTTACTTCCTCATTAGCGAATTTACCTAATAAAATTTTATTGTGATTCTTTGTGATAATCCTTGGTATATTCTTAATCATATTGTTATGACCTTCTAGATTAGATCCTTCATTGTTGTTGAGGATATCTTTGAAGTATTTGACTTCTTCCCTCACAACATCTTTTGGATCCTCCAGACTGATCCCTTGATAATTATTGATACTTGAAATTCTATTCACTTCCCTTCTTTGCTTGGTATTGTTATGGAAAAACTAGTGTTTCCATCCCCTGCTTCCAGCCATGTTTCCCTTCATTTCCATCTCCAAAAAATTTATTCTTTGGCTAGTATGTCTTTATATTCCCTTATTAATTCCTTTTCTCTTAGAAAGAGTGGTTCATCCATCCCTTTTTCCATCACCTGAGTGTTGTCTTCTTTTAATTTTTCCCCAAGTGTTAATTTTTTTTGAAGATATTACCAAACTATTTCGAATTCCATTTTTGAAGTTTATATTTAATTACCTTAAACTTGTTAGCTACTATGTACATTTTCGATCCTAAAACTTCTATCTCTTTCCACAATTGTTCCAGTAGCTTTAAGATATTTGCATCTTTCAACCACATTTGTTCAAATTTAAAAGGGAAATTCTTTAGGCCGGTTTCTTCTAAGATCTTTAATTGTACTGGGTAATGACAAAATTTATGCTTCTAGGGTGTGATTAAAATTAATTAGTCCTCCATGTAGGAAGAATCTATCTAGTTTTTCCGCAATATTGTTGAATCCTTTTATCCTATTGTTCCAAGTGAAATCTTTAACTTCTATCCTAATTTCTATTAGGGGGTTTCTATTTACCTAGTCTACAAAATCTATTGTTGTTGTTGATAGTTTATTGTGTCCTCCCCATTTATGTTTGCTCTTGATAATGGCATTGAAGTCCCCTCGTGTGATGCTTACCTGGTTTGAACTATTGGCTAGGAAAGTTTCTATTTCCATCCATACCTAGGCTTTTTCTCTATTCTGAACATGCCCATAAATATTAATGAGGTTAAAGTTTAGTTTATTTTTTAAGCTACTGACTTTCCCACTCATCAAATTTTGTCTCCTCTCTGAAATTGAAAATATAGTGTTCCTTGGACCCCATATAATGTCTAAGCCTCCCGAGGCTCCACAAGCTGGGGAGTCTTCCAACTTTCCAAATCCTAATTTCTTCCTAAAGGACTCTATTTCTCTTTTATCCAATTTTGTCTCTTGAATCATAATTAGGTCAGATTTACTATTAGTTATGCAACATTTTATAATTCATTTCTTTTTAGGGGCATTTGTACTCCTAACATTCCATGTAAGGATTTTCATGGCTCATTGGGAAGGAATTTCCCCTTCCCTAAATTAAGCAGTGATGTTATCTTTGTTTTTCATGTTGCCTCCCCATCCTTCATCCTTAACTTGTTTAACAATTTCCTCCCTCTCTTTTTACTCTATTTAGCATAGTTCAAGGAGCCCCCACTCTCCTTTGTAAATGAAATTTTGAGGGATTTCGGGTCATGTTTCTCCACATTGTTTAAATTATCCATCGTATCCTCTTCTTCTAAGAACTCCATGTGTCTGTTTACATCCTGACTAACCTCAATAAGAGGTATCCTTTGTAACTCCAGCTCCTCATCATCACAGATCTCATCTAGGAAAATTTCCATCAGATCTTCCACCAGTACTTCACCTAAGTGATTAGTAATTATATTTACTTCCTTCTCTACTTGTTTCTCCATCTCTTCCAAATTATATTTTTTGCCTCCTTCTTGATCTATGTCTTCCTTCTTATCTTCTTCCTTACTTTCCTCAGCCTTCTTCTCAATGTTTGTATCATCAGTCCCTCTCAGGTCTTGCATATTTATTTTGTTTTTCGCCCAGTCTCCCTCATGCGTTATTCATGTTAAGGCCTTGAAATATCACCCTAACTCAGACATTAGGGTACACTAATATTTCATGGTAACAATGGAAACCTTCTTGAGTTGTGGGTAGACTCTAATTAAGAAGGAATCTCTAGATTCTAGGCTGGTTCCTGTTGGATTTGGAATATCACCTTTGACTAAAACTTTGATTGGAAAAGGGAAAAGAGATGACTTAAAAAACTGAATGAAAAGACGGTGATACACCAAAACTGGATTTAGACTTATCAGAAACTTCAAACCAACATCCACAATACACAAACTACTAAGATTTGCATTAAACATTCACTATTCAACATATAGGTTGACTTAAACTCACTATTAGGGTATGCACCACAAACAATGAAAATTTGCCAACAAACATACAAATTCTACAAAAGGTTTGGTTTTGATAACTTAGAAAAGGAATTGGATTAATTCACTTATCCTTGTTATAAAAATTATAACACTGAAATGTAGAAAAGATGAATAGGATTGATAACAAAACTCAGAAAGTAAATGAAATATGGAGAAACTTGCTTTACTTCCTTCAAAATCTAAAAAATGGTTACAAAACATATGCAAAAAGAGACAATGGAACCAATATGTTCACAAATTCACCTTCTCCTCAATTCTGAACCCCTAAAACTAAGTATGAAACTCAGCTATATACCCTCCTAAGGTCAAATTCAAAAATCAAAGTCCCCCCCTGCAAAAGCCCTCCAAATTAGCTAAGAAACACTAAGTCACAAGCACAATTCATGCCTTATACCAAGCCCCTAATGTTGGTAATTTAAAATAAACATCTCTTACGCACATTACCAACATATACTAATAAAGTCTACTAACAAACTCCACTAAGCCTATACATAACCAAAACTTAAACTTTAAAAACCTAAGTCTCAATATTATTGGTGATTACATAGCATAAGGTCAATATGACCGACTCCATACAATCAGCAATCTTAAAATATCACATGGCATAAGATAGGTGGCACTAGGAACTTCGAGGCTCCTGTTGTCATGTACTGTAGACATTAATAGCATTAACTCCCCTATGTTAGTGGACTTCAAAACTTATCAAAACTTGGCATTTCTTGGTCTTTGAGTTTCATTTGCATTTGGGGAAAATATGAAGGTTAACCCTAATCCATGGCAAGATTTATGTAGAGAACATAACCTAGCTTTATTCGCTCTTTGTGTTTAGCTCTTAGATCTGGCTCTGTTTGCTAAAGAATAAGAGTTAAAACCATCTATGAAACTCTCTTCTGCTTGTATCTCAAGCATGAAGCTCAGATTCTTCGAATGGAGCTCAGGTTCTATAGTTGAAAGTCATGACTGTAACAAGGAACTCAGGCTCTGATTTTTGAAGCTCGACTCTCCTACAAGATCTCGTCCTGTGACTTGAGATAAGTAACATTACTCATCTTTCCCTGTGTTTAACTTGAACATGTTATTGAAGGCTGAGTTATCTTTTCTTCACATTGTGATGATTTTGGGGTTTTTCCTTTGCTGTTTAAAATGGAAAAAAATGGATAGTTGTTTCTACTCCATAATGAATCATCGCTTGCATAAGTGTTATTTGCTCCTTCTTTACTACCATGAAAAGCTCAAGCTATTGTATGATGCTTCATTGTTGTCACCAATCATCTACAGTTTATTTTTTTTTGTTGTTTCTAGCTATCGACTTGGGGTTTTATTGTCTACTGTCCACTGTCGACAGTGACCATGCTTGTAATTTCTTTACTCTGTCGAGACCGACAGTAGCCACCATGTTTTAATCTTATCTATTCAGATGTGACTTTGAAATTTTCTTAACTTTGAAATGTGCTTGACTACATTATAAGATATTGTCTGTATCTTCATGCTCCCTAGTTTTTACTTTGCCAATGACCAATATGCTGATTTAATATGAAAAGAAACTCCATCAATAATGTTTGTTTATGTTCATTGGGTTCAAGCACAGGCTTGTGACACCCATAAACACAAGAATGATAATTCATGGAGTTTGAGCATGGGCTCGTGACATCCACAAATACATTCTGTAAATAGAGAGCTCGATACTTTAAAAAATGCATCTTTTCTTTGCATACAACACTATCGTTGAACATGCATATTTTGATAACACTGATATTTCATCATTTCTTGTAGCTTTTCCTCTTGCGAACACAACATGGTTATCTCTCTTTTGTGTGTATGCACAATCTATAACAAAGCATATTCATTGATAATATTGTAGATCTATGATTTGTATATGCACATTAATTATCATTAGTTGCAAGGGATAAAACCTCTTTATATTGCACATCAGTAATGAATACTCCCTTATCTGCATATGCACAACTTGTAGCATCTTTTCAGTGCATTTGATATTGCATATTCTTCTTGCTTTTGACTATGATATGGAATACACATTTCATTTCTTGGAATGCATCTTTGCTTACTCTATTTAAAAAGAAACATCAAATCCAATATGTTAGGTTAGTGAGCATGACCAAATGGTCAATTTTGTATGAAAATGCCATATATGATGACATTCATGCATTAATGTTGGTCAACTAATGGTGTTCACTAACCTAACACTACCCTGTTGTTTCTGAAAAAGGTTTCTCAGCTACAAGAACTAAGTCCCTTTGATTCAGATATCTGGTTTATATAAAAAACATGCATAATGATGACCATAAATAGTAGAAGGTTTCATAGAGTCATATCCCTTTAATACTATTATTTAGTTTATGTAGATGCATATTTTTATATTGCATTGATATTATAGATAGATGTGCAGCTCTAAAAATTTTGGTTGTAGTATGATGCTTCTAGGTTTTCATGCATTGCTTAGATCCAATTGGATCTAACATTTTTACATCTATGATGCAGGACAAGACCCTAAGATCTAAAAAAAAGACAAGAAGACTCAGACAAAGACCTAAAGACTTGGACATACAACCAGCTCCTAAATGCAAATGACTCTACAAGGCAATGCATGAGACCCTACTCATACTTCTATCATGCTTTTCTTTTCTGCCATTTGATTTCAGATCCAAACATGAAAGATGAAATATGAAATAACATTTCTCTATTACATTCATCTTGAATGCACAATGTAATGATCAATTATGAATTTGAAAATTTGGATATGGTCAATACTTAAAGTACAATATAACTAATGATATGAATGCAATAACAGAGTATTTGTCTTCATCACCTGAAAAGTAGTGTTGAATAGATGTACCTTCATGCAATCTTTTACTATTTATGTTTATCATCCTGCATGTAGAAAATTAGGATAACAATTATGGTGACCTCTGCTAGATGTCTGCCTGCTAGACATGAACTATAGACCTTATTCATTTGGCAATGGAGTTAGAAAACTAGAACATACATATGCAACTTTTATTGAAATGAAAATGCACCTAAATTAAGACTCATGCAACCTAAAGACACCTAGTGCTTGACAACACTTATTGAAATGAAACCTAAACTAAAAAACTAACCTTGAAAGAAAAGCTTGAGGAAGATCCCATTGACTGGAATCGGCAAGATCTCTCCATCTGTGGTGGATAGCTAAAAGGCATTGTTCTCTTTACATTTAGAAATGACAAATGGGCCTGACCAAAAGTTGTCAAATTTATCATGTTGTCTTGGTCTACTTTTTAGAACATCCCATTTAAGAACTAAGTCACCTTGCTTGAACTCCCTTGGTGTAGCTCTCTTATCAAAATACCTTTTAGTCTGATTTTGTCTTATCTCCATATTCCTTAAGGCTTTGCTCCTTTCTTCTTTTAGTTGTAACAACTCAGCAAACCTTAGCTTAAGGGGGTCTTCTTCTTCAAAGAGAAACATTTGATCAACCAATTGTAAAGCTAGAAACTCAGTAGAAATTGGTAACCTTTCTTCCTTACCATAAACCAATACATAAGGTGAGCTCTCAATGATCTGTTTTGGAGTGATTCTATCTAGCCACAGGGCTGCTTTAAGTTTAGAATGTCAATCTCTTTTGTTCTCCTATAAAGTCCTTTTGATAATCCTAATGAGGTTTTTATTAGTGGACTCAACAAGTCCATTACCCTAAGGGTAATAGTTAGATGATTGTCATGAGCCCTAATCAGTGTATGGAATACAAATATATTCCTAAATACATACTAATTAATATAGTCTTAATTAATTAATTAATATAAAATTAATCACTAATATTGATGTTAATATATTAATATTAATAAGCATACAAATGATATGTCAATATAATATTATTAAGCAATATAATAACAATGACTAATCAATTAATAATTAATGATTATAATTGATTAATTAATATAGTTAATATTATCATCAATATATATTAATTAATCAATGTCATTAATTAATATATAATTAATGTTCAAATCCCTAACATTAATATCATTAACCAATATTTAAAGTATTATGAATATATAAATAATATAATATAATTATAATATAAACACTATATTATAATAATATTTAATCTTATATCATAATATAAATATTTAATCCTAATATAAAGATATTATATATATTACCCTTGTATAAATGTTATATTTATTTGAAATATATTATCATTAATAAAATAACGTAATCGAAAAGACATGACTTTTGGAAAGAGAAGGTATAAGAGAATAATCACGGGAAAGAAAGAAAGAGGAAAAAAAAAAAAGGACACGAACAAAATAATATAAAAAGTTTGGGAGAAGAATAATATTAAAAGATTTCAAGAGAAATTCAAGGAGGAAATATAGGAGAAGATCAAGGAGAAAATGTAGGAGAATATTAGAAGGAAATGAATATTAAATAAGCTAAAAAGAAAAGGCATAAAGAAGGTAAGTATATCTTTATTTAAGTTAATTTATTTATTAGCACTTATGAATTGGATATTAATATTAATATGAAATAAATATTAGAATAATAAGTTATGAAAATTTAAATAATAAATTATGAAATATAGTAATATTGTTATGAAGCAAACTTGTATTTGATTTAACTTAACTCAAATATATTGATAAATAACTAACTAATATATAATATGAAATAAATACATTATATAAAGAATTATGAATTTTTTGTGATTATAAGTATAAAATTATATAATGATATATTATAATTATTGGGGATTGGCATCCTCCTAGTACACAACATTACAAATTACCATTCCCAAGGTAAATCCAAATACTAATTATGAATTTCAAGACAAATCAAGTAAGGTCTCAAAAAGGGATCATTACAATGATGTAGTTAGATAAATCCCATTTTTAATAGCCCACTCTGTTATTCTTGAACCAACAAAAGCCAATGCATTATCTAAAATAATTGATTGAGGTACTCCAAACCTGGTTATAATATCTTCATAGAATTCAAGAACAGTAGATCCAGTTGATTCTTTCAATGCAATGGCTTCGGTCCACCTTGTGAAATAGTCAATTGTAGTCAAGATCCACTTGTGACCTACACTAGAATTAGGATTAATGGGACCTATAAAATCCACTCCCCACTTGATGAATGGATGTTCTACAATGATAGGCTTCAGTGGAAATGTTGCTAGCCTTTGTTTGCCTACAAAAAGAGTACATTTTTTACATCTTCTTGCCCAATAATGGGCATCCTTAAACAAATCAGGCCAGTAGTAACCCGCTCTCAATATTTTCCAAGTTTTGGTCTTGGGATTGAAGTGTCCTCCACATGATCCATCATGAAATTCAAATAATATTTTTCTTTGATCAGCAACATCAATACATTTCAGCAACATTCCAGAAAAATATTTTCTATAAAGTATACCATTAACCAAAACATAAGAAATAGATTGTAACTTGAAATACCTCCTCTTGGCTTTGTCAAAATTAGGGGGACACTATCCAGTTTGTAAAAATCTGCTCATATCAGATAACCAAGTTGTTGAATGATCACTAAGTATAGGATTATCTTGTAATAAGAGAACCTCTTCATTGTTTTCAGCTTCTTCTCCTTCTGCTATTTGAGCACATAAACCTTTGCCTCTAACTATCTTGGTTACATGGATATGAACATCATATTCCATAACTCTAGTGATCCATCCTGCTCTTTTCTCATTTACATCTTTGTTCATCAGAAAATCTTTAATGCTAGGATGTGCAACCATTAGATGAACTTTATTTATAGCAACTAGATTTTTAAACTTCTTTAAAGATTTAATAATAGCAAGTACATGTTTTTCAACAAAACTGTACCTTTGTTCATAGTCATCCATTCCTTTACTAAAAAATGCAACTGGCTATTCTTGATTGTCATCATTCTTTTGCGCCAACATTGTTGAAATAGTATCAAAGCCTCCTTAAGCATATAAGACAAAATCTTTAGAAAAATCAAGATTAGCTAATGTAGGGCCTGAGGATAGGGCTTGTTTGATCTATTCAAAACTTAACCTTCCCTCATTAGTCCAACTGAATGACACATTTTTCTTCGGCATTATAGTTAAGGGCTTCAATAGATTGGCAATGTCTTGAATAAAGCATCTAACAAAGTTAATCCTACCAATAAAACTTTGCAATCCCTTTTTGTGTTTTGGCAATGATAAATCCATAATTACATGGATTCTTTCAAGATCTATTATTGTACCTTCCTTTGAAACTTGATACCCTAAAAGCTTACCCTCATGAACTGCAAAAAATGATTTTTTAGGGTTAAGAGAGATTCCAAACTCTCTGCATCTTTGAAGTACTTGTCTTAAATGGCCTATATGCTAATCTGCAACTTTGCTATAAATAGTGACATCATCTAAGTAAACCAAAACAAATTTGTACATCAAATTATTAAAATCCATGTCCATAGCTTTTTGGAATGTGGCCCCTGCATTTGATAAACCAAATGACATCCTTTTGAATGCCATTGTCCCCCATTTTGTGGTAAAGGTTGTTTTAAACTAATCTACCTCTTTTACTAATACCTAGTTATAACCAGAATACCCATCTAGAAGGGAAAACCTTTCAGAACCAGAAACATACTGCAAAATTTGTTCCATTGATGGAAGAGGGTGTCTATCTTTTAGAGATGCTCTATTAAGGTCTCTAAAATCCACACACAATCTAATCTCCCCATTTTTCTTCCTCACAAGAACTAAATTTGAAACCCAAGATGTATGTTTGATTGGAAAAATTATTCCACTATCCAACAGTTTATTCAGCTCCTTAAGCATTAGGGGCTCTAATTTGGGGTTAATTGGCCTTTGTCTTTGCCTGATTGGCCTGGAATTTGGCTCTAATTCAATTGTGTGTTGGGTCAATTGAGGATCAAACCCTTTTAAATCAACATAATCCCAGGCAAAAACATCATTTAATTCTTTGAATAAAGCAATAAGAAGGTCTTTATCCTGAGGAGAGTTAACTTTACCAACATTTAAGAATTTGTCTTTGAATATCTCAATCTCCTCACAATGATCTTCTTTAATGAGCATGCTGGTTTTGTTCCTCTTGAACTGATCATCAGAATTGAAAGTGGACTCCAAACTGATCAATCCTTTAGGAAGCTTCTTTGACTTCATTGTATAATTTGGTCTTCCAGTTGTTATTTCACTTTGCTATCTTTAGGAATTGAAAAGACATCTGTTTCTACCATAAAACTTAAGATCTACTCATTAGTATTGAAAACTTGCTAGTTAACATCATTATCTGAAATGGATGGCCTAACAACAATATTAATATAAGATTGATAAAAAATTACACCTTTATTTTCAAAAAATTGTAACACGAGCACCAATAATAGCTAATATATCAACATGTTGGTTTTTTCTTCTAGGTATAGAAATTAGGTTGAATGGATCAAAATCATCTAGAATATCTGATACTCTGGACTTATACAATTTTAGGAGATCACTCTTAACAACATTAAAACCTCTCACCTGATTGACCACCAATTCACTATCCCCAAATGCCCTCAAGCATTTGACATTTCTCTTTCTTGCCCACTCTAAGCCCTGGATCAAACCTTCATATTTAGCCACATTGTTAGAACAAGGAAATGATAATCTGAATGCAGCATAATATTTGTCACCTTTTGGAGACACAAGCATAACCTGTGCACCAACTCCATCCTTGTTTCTAGATCCATCAAAATATAAGTCTCAAAGCTGATTAGACAGTTCTGAATCAACATCTTGGACTTCCATCAAGTTAGGCATAACAAGATCAGATTCAGATATCATATAATTACCAAAACTAGCATAAAAAATAAAACTATCTTGGTTATTAAGGGCATTTCCAGTTTCCCACTCATCCAATAATATATCAAGAATTCCCTCTGTTTGAGTATTAAAGGCTGAATAATCTTTAATCTCATCTGAATCTATGATCACACAAATAGCATTAATAAGACTTGGATTGTATGGCTCTATGTGATCTTTGGTCAGCAATTCTGATTTAATGGTTACTTTGGTACCATTTCTTGTTCTAAACAACATGTGAGACCAATCTGATGAGAAATATCCACCTATCTTGGCTGTAAAATCCATAGATAGACATAGGGAAAAATAAGGAGGTAGATCTATAACATAGATGTCCTGTGGAATAGAGAAATTTTGGCAAGCATGAAGGGTTAAACTTTCATTCTTGACAACTCCTAAGGTATTGACTGATGAACCATCTAACTAAATCACTCCTTTCTCAAGAGGCTCATATTTCAAATCAAGTAGGTCTGCAATCTTTTTAGGCATCACTGTGTTAGTTGCACCACTATCAACCATATAGTTGTGAACTAACTTATTACCAATTATCAAGGACACATAAAAAGGAGGAGGCTTAACATTTGCAACTTTCTTACCTTCCTTTACTACTGTTCCTTTCACATTTGTACTTTCTGAATTGGCCAAAATAGTTCTTGAAGACTGTTTTAAGGCTTGTTGTGAACCTGTTGTACTGTTAGACAACTCTTCCTTAAGTAACTCTGCTTGCCCTGAAATGGCTAGAGAATCCCACATATAAATAGAGACATTCATCTTCTTCATATTATCAAATATATTGTAAGGAGCAACAAGATGTACCTTTTGAGGAGATTTAGGAGTACTCTAATCTGCATGCTTCTGATGTTTCTCCTTAGTTGTGAAAGAAGGATGCTCTTTCAATATAGAAACAAGTGTAGTAGCAACTTAGCTACTAATTGCTCTATTTCTAGAGCTCTCTTTTTGGATCTAGTGTTTGCTGATACATGTGAATCTTTACTCAACCCAAATAATTCTTCCTCTTTCCAATTAAGAAAACCAATATCTGGAACATTTAGGTTCGGTTGTTGTTGAATCTCCTCAACATACATATTTTGTTGTGAATTAACTGCATTTTGAACCATTAGAGCCCGATTGAGCACTCCATTAGTGCACTTTGATTGGTAATGGGGCTGACCACATGGATAGCACCACTCATAATCAACAACAAGGTTATTTTGGATAGGTACTATATCCCTAACAACATTAAGAGGTGTAGGGTTATAAGGTCTATAAGGCCTCTGATTCCAATTCTGCCTATTTGTACTGTTATTTCCTTGGTATTGTTGTTTATTACATTGACAGGTAGGCTGGTTAGGATATTGTGATGAATAACTAGAAAACTAATTTTGAGCTATAGGGTTTCCTTGTGCTTGATGTCTCTTAAGGCTTACTAATTCATTCCCAAAGGTCTGCAATAAGCCTTCAATTTTTTGCTAGCTATCTGTTATACTTTGCAGCCCATTAAGAGGGGTAATAGGGACTACCTCTTGGCTTTTGAATGATGACAAAGTAGGAAGACGTGGGTCAATTAATGGCATATTACACTAAATGCTAGGGAAGAAGGGCATAGATGGCCTAGGAGCTATTTTTCCTACCTAAATAAGACTATTTTCTTCCCTAAAAGCTTGAGGTAAAGAATTACCTCCCATTGGTTGGATTGTGACTGAGATATCACTATTCAAACTCTTAAGAAAATACAAGAATGCATATTCAACAGAGGGTCTTACCATAGCAGGGATTCTGTTCCAAGTCTTTTGGAAACGCAGATTGAATTCATTCATCTCTTCTTGTGGAGCCCTTTTGATAGTTGTCAATTGTTCCACCATGTATCATCTTAAAATGGAAGCACTTCCATGTTAAGAGTGTTTAGCCCTCTGATTAAGTGGTTTGGGGTCATGTCAAGCACCTTGATTGGGTCTTTGCATGGATCTAGTTGTTTCCCCTTGTTCTGCTTCTCTCTCTCTCTCTCTCTCTCTCTCTCTCTCTCTCTCTCTCTCTTTGTTTCCAACCTATTTTTTGGAAACTTCTAAGAACCTATATTTTTTGACCTCCTGGGTCAAGGAAAAACTCGTCCCTGACCCCTGCTTCAAATTTTAGTTTCTGGAAGTTTCGGGATGTCAGGTTTCAGAAAGTTTTATTTTCCCACTTCTGGGTCAACCATTTTGAGTTTCAAAATGGTAAATCCTTAAATTGCATTTAATCTAGGTCCATTTCTATTGGTTAAGGTTAATTGAGATTTAATTCTCCAATGTCGGCCTTCTCTAGGAGTTTGTGCCCTAGATCACTATAAAAGGAAGCCTTCCTCTCTCATTCTCCATCTCTCAATCAAGTATCTCATCTCATAATCTCTCAAGCTCTCAAGTAGCAAGAAAGAAGGAGAAGGAAAGAAAAAAAGCATTCATTCATCTTTAATCCAAGCATTCAAGCATTCATCAAGGAGATCTATTGTTAGCCATTGAAGGATTCAATCTCTTTGGAGCCCCCTTGAAGATTTCTCCATCCACATTCATCCAAGCCTCTTCCTATGGAAAGATACATTCAAGATTGGTGTTGAAGATCTAATGCCATTGATTTGAGACATCCTACATACTTCTACATTCATTTGGAACATCCCTACTTGTGGATTCAAGGATTCAAATTCTCTACAAGGACTTCAACATAAGCAAGGTGAATAGTTCCATTTACTTTGTTTATGCATATTACTATTTCAATTCAATTTCAAAATTAATTCCTAAATTGGGGTTTGACCAAGGAAAGCCCCCCATCCAAACAAACAAAAACCATTTTTCTTGTAGGTATAGGTACAAGACAGTGAATTGAAGTTCAGATATGGATACCCTTTTCGGTGAACTTCTGAGATCCGCGAACAGAATTTCTGTCAGAGATCTAAGGGGCATGATCCTACCCCAGGGTAAGACTACTATTTGGGTCAAGGATGACTTTCTTCTAGAAAGACAAAAGTTTTCTAGATTTTCTCTGTCTCGACATTTCCAATCCAAAACAAGATGTAGAATTTCCCAATATTGTGCACAGACATCAAAAATCAGTATTTTCTAGATTTTCCCTATTTTGAGGTTAGTATTTTCCTTCCATTCATTTGAAATTTCAAGTACATACTTTCTATAGTGGATTATAGGATTTCCTTCTTTCTTCATGTATTACATTGTTTGATTCAATTGTGCATTGATCATTTATTGGTGATTAATCCATTTGGATCTTTCCTTTTGGAAATTTGGATTAAGGATAGGTCTTATATTTCCCCTTTTCATATCATATTATCTTATCTACCACTATTCAACCCTATTCACATAATTATCCCATTCATTTTGGTGAACAAATATTTCATATCATTCATTTTGGTGAACCCGACATACTTACCCTCTTTTCTTTTGTGGAATTAGATGCCCTATTGTATTTTGTGGTGTTAGATTTCCCTTTATATTATCTTGTTGATGTTAGATTTGTATTTTATGTTAAATATTGCATGCTAATTAGATTTCTTGCTTCTATATTTCAAAAATACAAAAAAATTACAAAATCTCTTTTGCATTGCATTAGTTTATGAGCTTTACTACTACTAGTCCTACTTATAATATTTCGATTAGAAGAAGTCATAGACTCACGGGTGCCTTTGACCCTGAATCTTCCTCTCCTTTCCTTAGGATCCCATATGATAATTTGATTCTTCATGATTCCAATCCTACTATGGAGCAAAACTCTTCTCACTCATCTCATGATGAGGATGATTCTTTAAGAGTTCCTCTTGAACAAGACCAAAAAATTTCAACTGAACTTGATAAAATGGGTAATTGGCTTATTCAAGAAAACCATAATCAAGATTCTATTCAAGCTATAGAGGCTCTTAAGAAAGTTCTTCATGATAGTGATCAAGGTGTTAACCTCCTGCATGGTATTACTCACCTTGTGCATTCAAATGTTAAACCTTTAGCTCAAGAAGCTCAAGATTTAGGGTTGATTCCTCCTATCACTAGTGTAGAACCTTCTTCTCTTCTTTTACCTAGTATTCCTACCTATACTCCTTCTTTGGTGACTATGACGGTTCCCTCTATTCCTATGAGTGTTCCTCCTGTGTCCCTTCCTACATCACAACCTTCTTATCATAATGTTCCTTTTACCTATTCCAATCCTCTTCCAACTGTAGTTCCAAGTGTTCCTCTAGTTGTGTCTTCTATTCCTGCAGCTTCTTACACTTTACCTAGTGTTTCTAATGTTGCTACTCCTCCTATTTCCTCTAATGATTCAACAATCATCAGTTTGGCTCAGACTGTGTCATCTTTACAACAACAACTTGCATGCTTGACTCAAAACAATTTTAGTATTCCTACATGTGACATGGGAATTCCTTTGTCCCTTGACATCATTCGTACTCCTGTTCCTTAGCAAGTTGATATGCCTCATCTTGAGAATTATAACGGACAAGGAGACCCCATTCATCATGTTAAAACATTTCAAATCCCTTGTAGTGATTATGCTCATGACCATAGGATTTTAGCCAAGTTGTTTTCTAGAACTTTTCATGACAAGGCCTTACAATGCTATTGTTCTTTGCCTCCTTATTCTATTGACTCTTTTCCAAAACTTGCCAATGCTTTTATTCAACAATTTCAAAACAACATTGGCCCACAAGTCTCTTTGACTGATTTGATGCATTGTAAACAAAGTGTTAAAGAAAAATTGACTGAATTTATTAGTAGATTTAAGCATTTGCATGCTCAAATTTTCTATCATGTTCCTGATATTGATATTCAATGTATGTTTATTTCAAATTAGCAAAAGGATATTAGAGATAAGATTTTGCTTACTGCATTTACCTCTTTTCAACAACTTTGTGTAGCACTTCATCATTATCAATTACAAGTGAGTCAATTTGAGAGCACCACTCCAATGGCTCCTATTCTAGTTGATAAGAATGATGCTTCTCCTAATCCAAACAAATTTAAAAAATTCCACAACTATGTCAAGATAAACAAACAAGCGAATGTAGTTGCTAATCAAGTTGTTGTTGTATCTCACAATGCCACTTCTGCATCCACTTCTTTTCGATTAAATCGTACATTTACTCCTCTTTATGAATCTTTACATTCTATTATGAATAGGTTGTTAACTGATAATATGATTACTTTACCTCCTATTCAACCTCTTTTACCTGGTATGATTGCATCTAAATCTTTTGATCCTAAAGATTTTTGTCAATATCATCATCAAAATGGTCATGATACTAAGAAATGTTATTCTTTAAAACATAAGGTTCAAGACTTAATTGATTCTAATGCCTTATTTGTTGATAATCTTGATGGTAGTGGGAACAAATCTGTCTCTCCTCCAAATCAAAATCTTCAAATCTATACAAATCTTTTACCTGCGCATGATACTAATACCATTGCCCATCCATCTTCTATGGAGATTGTGTATGATTCAAAGATGGATGATCTTAATCACATTGTTAATCAAGTAGATCATGTTGTTCAATCTGTATCTCCATCTCAACCTCAACCAAAACCTAAGCCAAAATTGAAAACTCAACCTAAACCTCGACAACAACCTAAGAATAAAAGACCTTAGGAACTTTTGATTACCTTTGATGATTCTGAGGCTATTAAAGATCCTAATGGTCCCCTTTACATTTATGCTATGATTTCCTAGATACCTACTCTTGGTTTTCTTATTGATCCTATATCCTTAGTCAATGTTATTACTGAAGAAAATCTTTTTATGAAAAATTTGCAATGCAATTCTTATGATACATCTGATGTGTGGATTCAAACTTGTAATGGTTTTATTTATCCATCATTTGGTTCTATTAACTTGTCAGTTGAACTTTGTGGTAAAATTGTGAACACTACCTTTGTTGTTGTTCCTACTTCTGATCAATTTCAAGTTAAGCTAGGTTTGCCTTGGTTGAATGCCATGCATGTTGTTGCTTCACCTATCCATAAATGTCTTAAATTTTTTCATGATGAAGAAGTGAAGATGGTTAATCATAGTTTATATCAACCTTCTAGGCCCAGAGATTGTGCTACTCTTGACTTCTTTTGGCCTTCATTACCTAATTCATGTCCTTCTCGACCTGATAATCTTTTCTGCTCATATCAAGCCTATAAGCATCGTAAGATTCTTGAATTAAGTGTACCTCCGATAGATCTTAATCTTGGTCTTTTGCCTACACCTTCTATACCTCCTTTATCCATGGCTTCTACATCTGTGAATCAAGTTCCTGTTGTTGATTGTCCAACTATTGATAAGCCTATTGATCTTCCTAAAGAACTTGTGAAGGATCCTATGATTGTTCCTCCTAGTTCTCAACATATTTCAAGTAAAGAAAAACATAATTGATCTGCTAATGAATGTCGTAAGAAACATCATGCTCAAGCTAAAGCTCATAATTCTGTTCTTAAAAATTCTTTACTTTATTTTGATAAGCCTATGCATGATGTTGTTACTAATAATGATGTTAAGATGCATGACTATAATGATTCTATTCGTATCTTAGATCCTATTTTGATTAATCTAGATGAAGAAGATACTCTTGATGATGTTAATGATGAATATGAGACTATTGACATTGACATTGATTTACCTAATATGCTTTCATCACAATTGACACTTACACCTAGTATCGAATATTGTGATTCTCAACAGGATCCTTGTTTGGAACTGGCTATCATTCCTACTATTTTGGATGTAGTCCCTCTTGCAAGTTACCCAACTTCCCTAAATGATATAGAATGATATGGGGAGAGTAGGCAGCACACTTGATTGGATTGTCCTTTATGGTAGCTTTTTTGTGTGTTTTCCTGTTGTACTGTGCTTCTCCCGTGATGTGTTTGCTAAATGTTGTTTACGACCCTTGTTACTTTGTTGGTGCAAGCTGATAATGGAATTGAACCTGTTGTATAATTCCTCTATATGTATCTCTATTCTTCTATGTGTTGTTTCATGTTGTGTTGTAAATTTACTATTGTTCATAAATGTTTCCTTGTGTAATCTACTTGGATCCATGACTTGGTAGCACTGATTCTTTTTGGTCACCAGGGCATGGTCCGAAAAGATTCTTCTTTGTATATCTTATGTGATATTTCCTCCTTTGTGATTGTAGTTCTACTTTCTTTGGGGAATGATGTCAATTCATCTTCAATAATATCATATATATTATCTTATGATCATACTGACCCCATGGTAGGTAGTTCCCTTTTGTGTTCTCTGTATGTTTATGTGGTATTTCCCTTTATTTGTCTTTGTCTGGGGGCATCTCGTAGTGGAAACCTAATCAGTGGAGTTGTTTACTTTTTTGTTAAAGCCATTGCTCCTATTAAAGTGTTAGCAATGACTTTAATGTGGGGGCATACGCTCTGCTCACCTATTGCACACACACACTTTTTTGATATACATATATTATTTTTCAAGATACCTTTTCTCCCTTTTTGGATTAGCGACTAATCCTTAAAGCATGGATTTATATTTCAGGATCTCTTGATCCCTCCTGTTTCAATTTTTTTTTATCCCTTAAGGTTGAAGGTGTCCTTAAGACTGGATCTCTTTTGTTTTTGGTTTTACTCTTATGGAATAGAATATTCCTAAGGGTGAATCCTTGATGAGTTGATTAGTGAGTAGCCACATTCACTAGGCGGTTCAATTCCATCTTTCCAGTTGCGTTGTTTCCTTATGTGGTTCAGAATGGGACATAAGTTCTCATTGGGTGAGATAATCAATCTCTCTCTCTCTCTCTCTAGAGATGTCTCTCTTATTATGATCTTGGAGTTGGAAAAGATTTGAGTCCCTGGGGGCTTGAGGTTTTTTCTTTGTCCCTTTGATTACGATAAGATTATCTTTTCATTATGATTTCCTTTACGAAGAGTTTGCATCGAGTCCATACTCTTGCTATGGGGGCTTAATGTATCATCTTAAAATGGAAGCACTTCCATGTTAAGAGCATTTATCCCTCTGAGTAAGTGGTCTGGGGTCATGTCAAGCACCTTGATAGGGTCTTTGCATGCATCTGGTTGTTTCCCCTTGTTTTGCTTCTCTCTCTTTATTTCAAACCTATTTTCTGGCAACTTCCTTTGAGAACCTAGATTTTTTGACCTCCTGGGTCAAGGACGACCTCGTCCTTGACCTAGGGCAAAGACTACCTCATCCCTGACCCCTGTTTCAAATTTTAGTTTCCAAAAGTTCTCAGATGTCAGGTTTTGAAAAGTTTTATTTTCCCACTTCCGGGTCAGCCATTTCGGGTTTTAGAATGGTAAATCCTTAAATTGCATTTAATCTAGGTCCATTTCTAGGGGTTAAGGTTAATTGGGATTTAATTCTCCAATGTCGGCCTTCTCTAGGAGTTTGTGCCCTAGATCACTATAAAAGGAGGCCTTCCTCTCTCTTTTTCTCCATCTCTCAATCAAGTATCTCATCTCATAATCTCTCAAGTAGCAAGCAAGAAGGAGAAGGAAAGAAAACAAGCATTCATTCATCTTTAAGCCAAGTATTCAAGCATTCAAGCATTCATCAAGGACATCCATTGTTAGCCATTGAAGGATTCAATCTCTTTGGAGCCCCCTTGAAGATTTCTCCATCCACATTCATCCAAGACTCTTCCTATGCAAAGATACATTCAAGATTGGTGTTGAAGATCTAATGTCATCGATTTGAGACATCCTAAATACTTCTACATTCATTTGGAGCATCCCTACTTGTGGATCCAAGGATTTGAATTCCCTACAAGGACTTCAACATAAGCAAGGTGAATAGTTCCATTTAATTTGTTTATGCATATTACTATTTCAATTCAATTTCAAGGTTAATTCCTAAATTGGGGTTTGACCCAGGAAAACCCCCCATCCAAAAAAACAAAAACCATTTTTCTTGCAGGTACAGGTACAATACAACGAATTGAAGTTCAGATCTGGATACCCTTTTCGATGAACTTTCGAGATCCGTGAATAGAATTTCTATTGGAGCTCTGAGGGGCAGGATCTTGCCTTAGGGTAAGACCTTGCCCCATTATCTGGGTCAAGGATGACCTGCTTCCAGAAAGACAAAAGTTTTCAAGTTTTTCTCAGTCCCAACATTTCTAGTTCGAAACAGGTTTCAGAATTTCCCGATATTGTGCACAAACATCAGGAATCAATATTTTCTAGATTTGCCCTATTTTGAGGTTAGTATTTGCCTTCCATTCATTTGAAATTTCAAGTACATACTTTCTATAGTGGATTATAGGATTTCCTTCTTTCTTCATGTTTTCCATTATTTGATTCAATTATGCATTGATCATTTCTTGGTGATTAATCCATTTGGATCTTTCCTTTTGGAAATTTGGATTAAGGATAGGTCTTATATTTCCCCTTTTCATATCATATTATCTTATCTACCGCTATTCAACCCTATTCACATAATTATCCCATTCATTTTGGTGAACAACTATATCATATCATTCACACCAAAGATAGGTTATCTGATTCATCTTCAAAGAACTTAGATAATCCATCTCCCAATGCATCCCATGTAGAAATAGATGCAACTATAAGATTTATAAACCATTCCAATTATTTTCCATTCAATGATGCAACCAATAGCTTCAAAGCTACATCCTCCTCTGTGATGTGATGGACATTGCAAAGAGAAGAAATATCTCTGATATGCTCTATAGTAGTTGTTTTCCCTTCTCGAGTGAAAGATGGTAACCCTTTTAAGGCTACCAATGAAATTTTGTTGTGATTAGAAATCCTCAAAGGACTGCCCTGATCAAAAGGCACAAATGATAGTTGTCTTGCCATTGTTGGAGGTGCTGCAATGGAGCTAGATGATAATGATTGATCTACCTCTGGTGGCTGTTTAGGAATAACTTGAACTTGTAATGTTGGTAAACTCTCAGAAACTTCCTGATCTAAATTTGGAAATTCAATGCAGTAGGAGGGAGGAGTTGAAATTCTTTTAGATCTTCTTTTCCTTGGCCTTCTTGGTTTCCTACCTCTTTCTACAGGCTGAAAAGAAAGCTCTTTAGGACCTCTAGGCTCTCTTTGTAAAGTTCTACCTCTCCTAGTGAAAGACAGCTGCAAATATTCAAACTCTTTTACACTCCTTGTTTGGATTGTATTCATGTATCACAACGTCCCACTGGGCATGCCAAAAATTGTTAAGGCCTTGAAATATCACCCTAACTTAGGCATTAGGGTACATGAATATTTCATGGTAATAATGGAAACCTTCTCGAGTTGTGGGTAGACTTTGATTAATAAGGAATCTCCAAATTTTAGGCTGATTCCTATTAGATTTGGAATATCACCTTTGACTAAAACTTTGATTGGAAAAGGGAAAAGAGATAACTTAAAAAAATTGAATAAAAAGGGGGTGATACACCAAAACTAGATTTAGACTTATCAGAAACTTCAAACCAGCATCCACAGTACACAAACTACTGAGATTTATATTAAACATTCACTATTCAACATATAGGTTGACTTAAACTTACTATTAGGGTATGCACCACAAACAATGAAAATTTGCCAACAAACATACAGATTCTACAAAAGGTTTGGTTTTGATAACTTAGAGAAGGAATTGGATTAATTCACTTATCCTTGTTACAAAAAATATAACACTGAAATGCAGAAAAGATGAATAGGATTGATAACAAAACTCAAAAAGTAAATGAAATATGGAGAAACTTTCTTTACTTCCTTCAAAATTTGAAAAATGGTTACAAAACATATGCAAAAAGAGATAATGGAACCAATATGTTCACAAAGTCACCTTCTCCTCAATTTTGAACCCTTAAAACTAGTATGAAACTCAGCTATATACCCTCCTAAGGCCAAATTCAAAAATCAAAGCCCCCCCCCCCCAAAAAAAAGCCAACAAATCAACTAAGAAACCCTAAGTCACAAGCACAATTCATGCCTTAGACCAAGCCCCTAATGTTGGTAATTTAAAATAAACATCTCTTAAGAACATTACCAACATATACCAATAAAGTCTACTAACAAACTCCACTAATTAAGCCTATACATAACCGAAACTTTAACTTTAAAAACCCAAGTCTCAATATTATTATTGATTACATAGTGTAAGGTCAATATGACCGACTCCATACAATCAACAATCTCAACATATCACATGGCATAAGATAGGTGGCACTTGGAACTTTGAGGCTCCTGCTATCATGCACTGGAGACATTAATAGCATTAACTCCCCTATGTCAGTGGACTTCAAAACTTATCAAAACTCGATATTTCTTGGTCTTCAAGTCTCAATTGTATTTGGGGAAAATATGAAGGTTAACCCTAATCCATGGTGAGATTTTTGTAGAGAACATAGCTTGTATTTATTCACTCTCTATGTTTAGCTCTTAGATATGGCTCTATTTGTTGAAGAATAGGAGTTAAAACTATCTATGAAACTCTATTTTTCTTGTATCTTGAGCATGAAGCTTGGTTTCTTTGAATGGAGCTCAGGTTCTATAGTTGAAAGTCATGACTGTAACAAGGAACTCGGGCTCTGATTGTGGAAGCTTAGATCTCCTACAAGATCTCATCCTATGACTTGAGATAAGTAACATTACTCATATTTTCTTGCTTTTAACTTGAACATGTTATTGAAGGCTGAGTTGTCTTTTCTTCACATTGTGATGATTTTGCGGTTTTTTTCCTTTGTTGTGTAAAATGGAAAAAAACCGATTCTACTCCATAATGAATCATCTCTTGCATAAGTGTTATTTTCTCCTTCTTTGCTTCCATGAAAAGCTCAAGCTCTTGTATGATGCTTCATTGTTGTCACCAGTCATCTATAGTTCATTTTTTTTGTTGTTTCGAGCTATCAACTTGGGGTTTTATTGTCTACTGTCTACTGTTGACAGTGGCCATGCTTGTACTTTCTTTACTCTATTGAGACTGATAGTAGCCACCATGTTTTAATCTTATATGTTGGGCTGTGACTTTGAAATGTTATTAACTTTGAAACGTGCTTGACTGTATTATAAGATATTGTCTATATCTTCATGATGCCTAGTTTTTACTTTGCTAGAATAATAGTGACTACTGCATCATGTTGATTCAATATGAAAAGAAACTCCAGCAATAATGTTTGTTTATGTTCATGGGGTTCAAGCATGGGCTCATGACACCTATAAATGCAAGAATGATAATTCATAGAGTTCGAGCAAGGGCTCATGACATCCACAAATACATTCTGTAAACAAAGAGCTCAATACTTTAAAAAATGCATCTTTTCTTTGCATACAACACTATCGTTGAACATGCATCTTTTGATAACACTATTATTTCATCATTTCCTGTAGCTTTTCATCTTGTGACCACAACATGGTTGTCTCTCTTTTCTGTGTATGCACAATCTGTAACAAAGCATATTCAATGATAATATTGTAGATCTATGATTTGTATATGCACAACAATTATCATTATTTGTAAGGGATAAAACCTCTTTATATTGCACATCAGTAATGAATACTCCATTGTCTTCATATGCACAACTTGTAGCATCTTTTCAATGCATTTGATATTGCATCTTCTTCTTGCTTTTGACTGTGATATGGAATACATAGTTCATTTCTTGGAATGCATCTTTGCTTACTCCGTTTAAAAAGAAACATCAAATCCAATATGTTAGGTTAGTGAACATGACCAAATGGTCAATTTTGTGTGAGAATGCCATATATGATGACATTCCTACATTAATGTTGGTCAACTGATGGTGTTCACTAACCTAACACTACCCCGTTGTTTCTGAAAAAGGTTTCTTAGCTACAAGAACTAAGTACCTTTGATTCATATATCTAGTTTATATAAAAAACATGCATAATGATGACCATAAATAGTAAAAGGTTTCATGGAGTCATGTTCCTTTAATACTATTATTTAGTTTATGCAAATGCATATTTTTCTATTGCATTGTTACTATAGATAGATGTGCAGCTGTGAAAATTTTTGGTTGTAGTATTATGCTTCTAGGTTTTCATGCATTGCTTAGATCCAATTGGATCTAAAATTTTTACATCTATGATGCAGGACAAGACCCTAAGACCTAAAATAGAAGACAAGAAGACTCAGACAAAGACTTGAAGACTTGGATAGACAACCAACTCCTAAATGCAGATGACTCTACAAGGAAATGCATGGGACCCTACTCATACTTCTATCATGCTTTTCTTTTCTGCCATTTGATCTTAGTTCCAATCATGAAAGATGAAATATGAAAGAACATTTCTCTATTTCATTCAATTTGAATGCACAATGTAATGATCAATTATGAATTTTAAAATTTGGATATGATTAATACTTAGAGTACAATATAACTAATGATATGAATGCAATAGAAAATTATTTATCTTCATCACCTAAAAAGTAGTGTTGAATAGATGTACCTTCATGCAATCTTTTACTATTTATGTTTATCATCCTGGATGTAGAAAATTAGGATAACAACTACACATTTTTAGGTTCCTATAGGGCTTATGGTCTTAATCCTGCTTGCGGGACTATGGGAGATGGTTATGACTGGATGCCTTTATTAAAACCCTTAAGATAGATGCTACCTAGTTCACCTCTGAAAGGTTGTTATCACTTGTGTGAGGCAAATAGTAATTTCCCCAAGACATTCACCATATCGAGCCCTCATTGACGTTACTACTCGGCTAATATGGGCTCTAATATCCATTGCATGTTATTGGACTGCCATATTCTAAGGACTCTTTGAGTGTGTTCCTAAGTCAGTGAATAAGTGATCTTAGTCTCTACCTAGCATAAGATAGGTTAGGTGTGTTTACATAAATATGGATGCTTGATGTGTTTTAAGTACAAATCTTAGATAATTTCCCCTCAAATAAACAAACACCAAGCATTTTCAAGAACCTACAAGCCACTAGAAATAGACACAAAAGACCCACTTTTCCAAAAATCACTGAAACTTGCATTTGACAGACAATCATAAAATCTAGTATTACCTCGTGTTTTCAGGACGGGGACACGGGGGGACAAGTTTCTGGGACAACAAATTTTTTTGCCGATTTTGGGGACCGGGGGGGGGGGGACGACAAAGGGGCATCTATAAAATACAGGGAAATTTGTAAATATACATGACATTCATATGAAAATATGGATAAAGCATGCCATTTTGCCTCTGGTGGTGGTCTATTCTCTCCATATTAATCTAGCTTTTTGTTTTCTCATGGTTGATATTAGCTCTTAAACTTAGTATTTCCATCATTATCTGATTCTACTACTTAATGTAATATATACATATAAAAGAAATCAAATTACAGTTTATTACTTTAAATTGGACTTTTAGTTTCTCTTCGATGTGGTTCTTCAATGAGGTTAACCTAATAATGTTAAGATCTTTGCAATTTGATATAAATTTTCAACTGATTGAAATTCAGAAATCAAACTTTCTATTATAGAATTTTTACGTCAACGGGATGTCATCATGTTAGAAAATATCTACATAGATTCCTATGCCAAGCAGTATTTCTATTCTAAAAAGGAATATGAAATGTTGTATCTTATGTATATATTACATATTTTGGGTGTTATGTTCAATGAATTAGAGATTTACTACAAACATTATCTGCTTAGCACTTTGGTAACTTGCTTGATGGCTAGTTCCAATGGTATAATTTTGTTAAATGTGCTACAGTACTATTGCATGAAGAAGATAGTATTAGTATCTTTACATAGATAACACTTTACAACATGTTAAATGTTTTTGGCTTTTTAGGGCATGTAAGAAGGTGGGGCCCACAAACTGACCCCCCTTGTGGAAAAAAAATGTTTTTATAAATTTAATTTTGACTTTTTGGGGTGAAAAGAATTGGGGATGGTTGACTATCCCTGGTACAGTTGGGGGACGGCTATGGTGTCCCTAGTCATCCCCGGTACTTCCACAAGTCCTTGATTTTTTTGGGTGGTGTCCCCAAGTTTCTAGGACATCCCCATGAAAATTCCAAAAAATGGGGATGGGGAGAGGATGTCCCCTGGCCATCCCCTAGTCCCTGAAACATCACCATTCCCAAAACTTGGGGATTTAGGTCAGGGACGCGTCCCTAGGTAACCTTGATAAAATTGCATTTGGTATCCTAAATTGCATCTGGTATCTTGAGTCGCATCCGATATATCTTGAATCACATCTGGTGTCTACAACATTTCTTGGATCGCATTTGGTAACTACTTTATATCCTGAGTGATATCCCATATTTCTTGGATCGCATATGGGGCCAAAATTTTGGTAGTCCCCTGTAAAAGATCACATCTGGGACAAAGAGAAGTTTTGTACCTTTCATAACCAAATTTTTTACATTTCTAGATACCCATTTTGGTCATTAGTAAGATTTTGCTGTCAAAACACATCCATCTGATATTCTGAGAGAATCATTTATGAGAAAGTCTTGTCACCTTGCATGGTCTAAACTGTATTTGTCCAAATTATGGAGTCACCTTATCCTATCAGTTATTATCAAGTTCCTAGCTCATACACAGGGCACTCTAACACCCTTTGACACTAGAGCTTTCAAGAACAATCACAAATCCACTTACATTTTGGTTCCCAACTCATAAACATGGCACTCTAACACCCTTTGACATTGGATCCATAAGACATTTTCAAACCCACTTTTACATCCTTGGACTCACAATCAGACATGAAAAACATTCAGATCCACTCTAAATATAAGACACTCACTAATTCCTTCATCAAGTTTTCATGGTTAACACAAGACACAAATCTTATCATCTTGAAAAGAACCCATTCTCAAATGAAGTACCATTTCTCACATTTGAAAAAGGAGAAACTTCAAGACTTAATCCTTTATTTGGAACAACACCAAGCACTACTTATACAACAATACCCAAAGTGACAAACGTGAATAAACAAGAATATTTATGTTGGGATGATATACATGATGAACAAGATAACTAAGACAAACATGATAACCAAGGAGAAGCATGATATTGAGAAGTGCACTATGATTCCAATGATGATGAAGATCCTACAAAACAAGAATACCAAAGGGCTTTAAGAAGCAAACAATTTAATAAAATCCTTGAGAGAACTTTGGAAGAAAACAAGGAAGGGTACTTCCTAGAACTCGCCTCTCAAGGTGTGAAACTACCAAAGGACTATGATGTAAACCAACTCAAGCAAAAAGAGGATCTTAGTCCTATGTCTATTTTGACAAGACAATTACTTTCTATGCAAGATGAAATCAAAGAACTCGAGAAAGAAAAGGCCAAACCAACAAAACAATATTTTCTGGAGCACATATGTCCTTTCCCTTTTGACAAGGGACTAAAGATGATTCCATTTCCTAAAAATAAAACAATTCCTAAATATGACAAATACACTAGAAATTCTGACCCTCAAATTCATGTGAGGGAATTTTGCACAACCAGTATGGAATTTATGCACGAACAAACATATCTAATGAGATTATTTCCACGAAGCTTAGGTGGACAAGCTATGGACTGGTTCTTGAAATTACCTATAGGAATCAAGACATTTGATGAACTAGTACAAAAGTTCATATAACAATACTCCTATAACATCTAACACACTGTGACTATGTTGGATCTATGCAATACCAAACTGAAAATAGGACAATCATTCTTGAATTTCCTAGAAAGATGGAGGAAAATCTTTGCATGATATGCTCAACAGATACCTGAAAACAAAAAAATGGACATCTTCATTAACAACTTGGTTCCTGAAATGAATTTTCCAATATAATTACAAGGACCACCAAGTTTTGATAATATGATAGATAGTGCCATCAAGATTGAAGAGGTCTTGATCAAGAAAGGGGAAATTACTATCAACAAGGAAAATAAAGACAAGTACTATCCCACCAAAGATAAGTACAAATATGGAAATAAGAACAAGAATATCATTAACGATGGAGTAGTGGATACTCCTAATCCAAAACCGAAGTTGGACGTCTTCAATCTTACAACGAGCCTTCAAGTGAGAAAGAATTTGAATTCTACAGTGACACCAATGGCTAACAATAATTTTAATGAACCTCCTACTCGAACAAAGCCTTGGGCAGAAAGACCTAAGAGAATATTTACACCATTGGGAGATACATTGGAAGTAGTCTTGAAGTCACTATTGGACAATAAAATCATTACAATTCCCGAATCCAAACCTTGGGAACCCGAAGTAAAACCCGAGTGGTGGAATGATAATGATTACTGTGATTTCCATCGCAATAAAGGACACAAAATGAAAAATTGTATGAAATTAAGATATATTATTTAAGACCTGATTGAAGAAGGAAAAGTTAAGGTAGATGGACATCATACAAACAATGATCATAAAGCATTTCAAACCCCACTACCTAGTTATGAAAAAGGGGAATCTTCCAAGAGCAACAAGATTAACTATACATACACTGATAATGATAATGTAATTCATATGGTGGAACCATGCAAACCTTCCATCAATGTAATCACTCTAAGAGGATTCCAAAGAAAAGCCGAGTCTTCTAATGCTGTAACAAGAAATCAAGCTAAGCTCACTCTAAAAGGAGCTTCAACATCAAACGCACTAGCTACAACAAAAACATTTAAACAATTGACATTACCTCCAAAATTTGATCTAGTGGACCAGTTGCAATGAACACCAGCTCAAATATCCATTCTAGAGCTATTAAAAATCTCTCCTAGTCATAGGGAAGTTCTTGATCAAGCCTTACTTAATACTAGTGTGTCGAAAGATCTAGATGTGGATAGATTCCAAACTATGATTAGTCACATGAATTCCCCACATTACCTATCTTTTTTTGAAGAGGATGAAAAATCATTGAATTGGCCACATAATCAACCTCTGCATTTAGAAGTACTTATTCATAAACACCGTGTCAAGCATGTCTTGATAGATGGAGGTGTCAGTTTGAACATTTACACATACAACTTGGTAAAACAATTGGGATTCTCTGAGTATGCAATTAATCCTAGAAGAAAGATAACAATCAAGGCTTATGATGAAGAAGAAAGATCCTCCAAAGGATTAGTTGTTTTACCTATCAGAGTGGGGACCAGTGGAACAATATATCCTATGTCAAGTCCTTGATTTACCACTTGCATACAATATTCTTCTTGGAAGGTCGTGGATACACTCAATGTAAGTTGTGCCTTCCACTTACCATCAATGCCTAAATTTTCCTCATAATGGAGTGGAAGTGACTATTCCAGTAGATACAAAATACCCTTGTAACAATCTCAAACAAACAAAAAGCATGGTTCCTCACAACAAGGAAAGCTCTAATAAGCAGAGACATCCAAATAAATGATTTTGAGAAGATTTTCTAAAAAGATCAACATTCAAGAGACAAGTATGGGAGAATACAAGATCTAGATCCTGCAATATCTCTAATGGATCTTCCCATATCTCCTCGATCTCAAGGAAGACCTTCATAAACATTTAAACCTTACAATGGCAAATCTCTAACATTACATGAGGGAACTGGAATGGTCAAAGAAAAAGTATCCCTTGAAGAATAAAACAAAGAGAAAGCTATCTTACAATGGCTTTATAAAGAAAATGAAGAAGATGGAAATATCAAACATGTTGAGATAGCTACAAACAAGTATGGAAAGGGGTATGAGATCATGAAACAAATGGGTTACAAAGGAAAAGGACCCTTAGGACAAAACAAACAAGGACTTGTAGAGCCTATACATATGGATTTTAGGAATCCTAAAGACAAGACTAGATTAGGCTTCAATGAAGAAACATCTTATCCTGTAGCAGAAAGTGGTCATGTATTTGACAAATTAGGAGACTCAGATGATGAATAAGAGGTAGAAGGACAACCCATTTCTTATGAAAGGTTGCTCCTCTTACAAGGAGACCCATTATCAAAAATTGGTACAAATCTTGAACAAGAATGAGAAGAAAGACAAGCAAAAGAACCTAAAGAAGAACAAGAACAAGAGCTTCATATTTTTGACACACCTCACTTTGATGAGGAACCAAATATGATAACTGAACAAGAACCATTACAAGAAGAAGAGAACAATGCTAATGAAGAAGATGAAGTGCCTATGAATATTGCCCACTTCTTGGGGGTTTCAGATGATAGTCAGGTAGAATCACATGAATATGAATGGGATGCTCTTTTTGATGCTACTATGGATATAGGAGTGGATGTAATACACAAGTTTTCTCCTAGAGTATTGATTGAAGAAGGAGAGAGTTCTAATGCTAGATCACTAGAGTTAGATTTGCATAACACTAACATGAACTCTAATAATAACAAAAATGAATCTAATAATCCTAACATCTATTTAGAAGAAAACTTAATAAAAAACATCTTACAAGTTAATAATGTTGATAATAACACGGTGCTATCTCTTGAACCTACTGAATCTTTGTCCTTATTACATCCTGAATTGATAGACTGGAATGAGCCTACATCCACAAGCCTATTATCTTTTGACAATGACTATTCCTTAGCATGTTATCTTAATGCTTTTGAACCCTTCCTTTCTTCCACTAGTGTAAAGAGTGAAACCATGACTGGGGACGATATCAAGTTTCTCAGTCTCAAAATGAAAAAAAAAACAAACAAGAGATCTAATGGTGAAAACTACCTAGTGGTAGTATCAGATCCTAAAAGAGAAAAATAAAAAGAGGTATCCGATGGTTAAAACCTCCTAGAGGTGCCAAAGGATGGGATTCTTGACATCCTCCCAGATCACTTTCAAGAAATATCATCAGTTTTGATTGAACCTACACAACCCATTAATTTGGGAACAATAAAAGCTCCTCAGCTAGTATATATTTCTTAGTCATTGATAGAAGATGAAAAGATCCAATTCACCAATTTCTTCAAAGAAAAGAAGATCAATTTTGGTTGGTCTTATTTAGATGTGCCTAGATTGGATATGGATTTCATCATGCATCACTTGTCCATTTCACCTGATGTGAAACCAGTAAAACAAAAGCTAAGGAAAATGAATCCACATGTGGCATTGCTAGTCAAAGCAGAGTTGGAAAAACTATTGAAAGTTGGATTCATTAGAGCCATTGACTATGTGGAATGGATTTCAAACATAGTTCTTGTTTCTAAGGTGCAAAAATCCATAATATTTTTCACAGACTTTAGGGATTTAAACAAGGCTTGTCCATAAGATGATTTTCCACTTCCCAACATAGACGTGATTGTAGATTTGATAGCAGGCTATGAGATGTACTCATTAACGGATAGATTTTTTTGGATATAATCAAATCAAAATTTCTCTTGAAGATCAAGAAAAGACCACATTCACATGTGCATAGGGAACATACTATTGGAATGTGATGCCATTTGGTCTAAAAAATGTAGGTGCAACTTATCAAAGAGCAATGACAACAATATTACATGACATGATGCATAGGAACATGGAAGACTATGTAGATGACACATTGGAAAAGTCAAAGATAAGGACTACACATATAGAAGACCTGAGGAAAATCTTTGATAGAATGGAACAATTTCAATTAAGGCCTAATCCCAAAAAGTGCACATTTGGGGTGTCATCTGGAAAATTATTAGGATTCATAGTCTTAGCAAAAGGAATTGAGGTGGACCCAGCAAAGGTGAAAGCTATTCTTGAAGTGAAACCACCTAGGAATATTAGTCAAATGAGGATGCTACAAGGCAAGCTATAATCCATAAGAAGATTTATATCTTAGTTGGTGGATAAGGCACAACCATTTACAAAGTTGATGCGTAAAGGAACTACATTCACTTGGGATGAGCAATGTGAAGAAAATTTTTCCCAAGTCAAGAAATATTTGATGAATCCTTCAATCCTAATGGTACCAATTTATGAAAAACCTCTATTGCTCTACATATCAGCTACAGATACATCATTAGGAGTATTTCTTGCGTAGGATAATGGAACTAAGAAAGAGAGAGCTATATACTATATCAGCAGAACTTTGGTCACATATGAGTTGAACTATTCCATGATTAAGAAAGCATGCTTAACAGTGGTATTTGCATCCCAAAAGATTAGGCATTACATGTTGGCACACAAGGTGAAGCTAGTTGCTAAGATTGATCCACTCAAATACTTGTTGAGTAAGGTAATGTTGATAGGAAGACTAGCAAAGTGGGTCCTCATTCTAAGTGAATTCGACATTGAATATGTTGATAGAAAAGCCATTAAAAGACAAGTGATTATTGATCAACTTGAAAAAAAATAATTACTATATGACAATCCATTACATGTGGAGTTTCCAGATGAATCTATTATGCATTTAACAAAGCATCCCTGCAAAATGTATTTTGATGGCTCTTTCACACAATAAGGATCAGGAGTTGGATGCTTATTCATTACACCACAAGGATATAAGATTCAAAAAGCTTATAAGATGATTTTTCCATGTACCAATAAAATAGAAGAATATGAAGCTCTTGTGAATGGACTCAAACTAGCAATAGAATGGAAAATTATGGAATTACACATCTATGGAGATTCACAACTCATTATCAATCAAGTGAATGGTGAGTACCAGACAAAAGATGCTAAGCTCATGCCTTACAAAATAATGGGAGATGACTTGAAGAAATACTTTGTCTTCATCACATTTAAGCAAATTCTAAGATTAGAGAACAAAGTAGCTGATGCGATGGCTACTTTAGCATCCATGTTACAACTAGAAGAACATCAATTTTGATATGATTTCCTAGTGGAAGAACTCACATTTCCCGCCTATGACTCACCCAATTCCAAATTTTTTTGTGCCCTTGAAACCCAAGTGTTATCCAAATATGCCCATATCTATTCCTATCTAAAGGAGAAAACAATCCTGGAAGGCTATTCTAGAAATGAAAAGAGATCCCTCATAAGAGTGGCATTGTGTTATATAATCATCGCTAATGACTTGTTTAGATGTATTATAGATGGTACACTTCTTAGGTGTTTAGAATATGAAGAGTCTAATTGTGCATTAAAGGAAGTTCATGAAGGTGTGTGTGGATCACACTCAAATAGTTTTTCATTATCCAAGAAACTCTTAAGAGTAGGATACTATTGGCCCACAATGGAAAAAGATTCTATCTATTTTTCAAAAACATGCAAGAAATGCTAGATCCATGGTAACCTAATACATGCTCCATCTAGGGAGCTAATTCCTTTCATAACACATTGGCCATTCCAGCAATGGGCCTTTGATTTAGTTGGTTAGATTTACCCTAATTCATCAAGTGGAAATAGATACATCATTATTGTAACTGAGTATTTTACAAAATGGGTGGAAGTTGTCCCACTGTCTAATGCAACTGGAAAACAAGTTTCCATGTTTATCTTGAATTGTATCATCTGTTGTTATGGCATACCCTCGTCGATTGCGACTGACAATGGGGGTCAATTCAAAAAGAAATGCATAGAAGAGTTGTGTCTTCAATTCAAAATCACTCAGAACTATTCCTCAATCTATTACCCTCAAGATAATGAATAGGCTGAAGCATCAAACAAAACTATATTGAAAATCTTGCATAGGATGGTCAACAAATCAGGAAGGGACTAGCATTTACAAATCAATACAACATTATGAGCTTATAAGAACAAGCATAAGAACACCAACTGGTGCAACTCCTTTTGCACTAGTTTATGGATCAGAGGTAGTCTTACCAGTTGAGGTAGAGATTCCATCACTGAGGGTATCATTGAAACATCTAGTCACTGATGAGGACTATAGAATCTCTAGACTACAAGAGCTAGAATTGCTAGATGAGTGTAGACAACAAGCGTTTGATCATCTTAAAGCTTATCAAAAGAGAATGTTAAGAGGATATAATAAGAAGGTAAAACCAAGAAGTTTTCAGGTAGGAGATATAGTTCTAAGAGAGAATCCTAAAAATCAACAGAATCGAGAAAAAAAGGGAAAATTGAACCCAACTGGCTAGGTCCCTTTGTCATTACAACAACATTTGGATTAGGAGCCTATCAAATGGCTACACCTGAAGGAGATATTTTACTAGATCCAATCAATACTCTACATTTGAAAAGGTTTTATGTCTGACATTCTTGAGGTGGCTTCTTTACAATGAAAAGAGTCCTGAAAAAAGCACAAAAAAATCAGAAAAAGTTCCTGAAGAAAAGTTCAAAAATAGAAAATATGGATCCTGAAAAAAATAAAAAACAATAGAAAAAGTCCTGAAAAAAATGACCATCTTGATAAAAACCTAGCAAATAGGCACCTTGGTGAGTCCAAAAAAAAAATAGAAAAGAGAAAAAGTACAAAAAAATTGGAAAAGAGAAAAAGTGTCTTGGTGAAAACTTGGTAAATAGGCACCATGATAGCAAAAATAGAAAAAGTTTGGCCAAGTAGTGAAAACCTGGTAAATATGAGCTACTTGTAATCAACACTCTATCTATCAAAACAATGCTTGCACCTTTGGCCGATGTAAATCTCAGTTTGTACATATCTTCCCGTCGCTTTCATGACACACCAAATCCTAAGAACCTATTATCAGTAAATCGTGTCTTCCTAAGGATGGAATTTGTCCACATTAAGGTCCAAGGTAAATTGTTTTTCCTAGGGGGCAATGATCAAGGTCACACATGTTGTTAAGATGATGTTAGGACCTTTTGCTAAGAATGGAGTCTGCAATAGACATTAAACTATGAACAAAGGTATTTCTCAATACCACCCTAGTCTGCAATAGACAATAAATTATGAAAACAAAGGTATTTTTCAATACCAACCACAAATAGTATTTCTAAATACTATGACCTAAAAGTGTTCCTAAACACTATGTCATGATGATAAGAGTGTTCCTAAACACTAAATAGGTGAACCACTTATTGATGAAGGATAAATTGATAATTGATAATAATCCCTATGCGTGTTTTCAAAAATAATCAATAGTGTTCTTAAACACTATAATCACAATTATCTATTTTAAAGCAAATACATTGATTATCTTAAAAGTAATAATGAACTTTTTTTATTATCAATTTTTGATTGTTATGTTTCCTTGAGTTACTCGATGATGTCTATAGACTAGAGAAAAGAGGATTGGGGCATAATGTTTTCTTTTTCTTCTATTTGTGGTGATAAATCTGATGATCTAGGGTGATCATGGGGAATGGGTGTCTACTATAAGTGCCTCCATCATGATTGGAACACCATGTATACCTCAACAGCTTGTTTCCTATGAAATATTTAGTGAGGTTGGATTTTTTTCCTTGCCTATTTTAAATTAAAAACTACTTCCTAGTAAGGTACATAGTAAATCGGATTATACCCAAGGGTATGAATATAAAATGAGAGGTCATTGTGGGTATATATTTACACATCATGCACCAGAAAATAAAAGGATTTATATCAAACATGAAGTAACTGACAAAACATTCTAGCCTACATGGTTTAATGTTTAGGTTATCTTTCAACATGACGAATGAAAGGGAAGTATTCATATTTTCATGATTGCTAAATCTATCAATGAAAATTGTACTGACCTAATGAGGTCTCATTACAAATACTCTATGATGACAATTAATCCACTTTGAATAAACAATGATTGTCCTAGGTGTCTTAGTCTAGGTGCATTTCATTTTGGTTAATTGCATTAAGGTTCATTTTTAGTTGCATATCATATTAATTTGCATTAGGTTCATTTAGATGCATTTCATGTTTTTAGTTGCATTGAAATTCATTTTAAATTGCATAAGCATGAATGTGTGAATCCAATTATCTAAAGTATTAATGTGAGTTGAAAATTCTAAAAACATTAACCATTTGTCATGTTTGATCAAGTACATCATGAAATCATAAACAACTAAAATGAAAAGACTGAGTACACATCACTGATATTCATTTACATTCATAATCCATCTCATATCATAAAATCATCTGCATAATCCATCCATAATCATTCATACATAAATATAAGTGAGATGTCCATACATCACATCACATTACATCTCATACATCCATATCCATACATAAAATAAAGATTCCATACATTGCATTAAAACCATCACATGAGTTTGCATCCATACATTCATAAAGCTTTGAAAAAAAAAGAAGAAGAGCATATATCAGTGAAATATATCATGATGTCATTTTATCATCACCATCTAATCTAATCATGACCAAGTATGACCATCACATCAATATCCTAAGCATGAGATGCAAATGAAATATATCACAATATCATATGAAACAAGATGAAGTAGATAAGACATCCATATCATAACCATCAATCAATCAAAAACATCAATATATTATCAGTATGTGAGTATCAGAATGTCAGAGCAGTATATCAGAGCATGGATGAAACAAGTATCAAAGTATCAGAATCACATGAAACAATATATCAACAATGAAGAGTCCATAGGACATAAGAGAGTGTATCGATAAAAAATGGTACAAATACATGATAGATCTAATGTGGTACAAATATAATAGAGATACAAAATATGAGAGTATACATCAAATATCAATCCTTATTGGCTCCCTCGTCCTCTCATGGAGGATCAGGAAGAGGTACATCTTCTCTACCAGGGATCGGTGGAGGCATCACACAGTTTGACTACTATGCTATGACATAATACAGTGGATCTCTTTGAGTACCAGGAACAACAACAGAATATAATGCAAAATAATATGTGGCCCTCTGCCCCTGGTGGGTGGTCATATATGCATACCGGTCTCTCTCCGCTCTCATCTGAGATAACTGAGTATCCCACTTTGATAAATGTTCTTGAAGGGTAGCCACCTCTAAGTACAATGCAACATTGTCCCACTCACACTGAGATAATGGATCCCCTTCACCACCTGTGGGAGGATCTCGACGTGCCTGCTACTAATATTCGCTACCCCTTGCCCTTTGCTGCTATGCATGCTCACCCTATGAAGAAGAGGCCCTATATCCCTCTGGGGAGGAGTAACTCTCAATCTCTTATGTCTCTTTTTCCCTACATCTCCCCAAGAGGCTCACCGTCTGTTACCATCTCCACCTCCTCCTCCATTTCCACCTCCTCCTCCACCTCCATCACCGCCTCCACCTCCACCTCCACCTCCATGGGTACCATCTCTCCCACTGCTACATCTCCTAGCTATGCCTCTGGCAGCTCAGCCTCATCCATCACTATCATCAACTGGGTCATAATCAAGTGCATCCTCAAGGTGAGGAGCAACCTCGATAGGAGCTATGAATCGAGGGTAAAGATGTTGAGTATAATAGGAGTGGTATCCATCGGTGATCCCTCCATCAAGAATCTCTGGGTGACACTCCTAGGCCATAGGTGCAATCTGTGAAATCTCATGAAGTGTTGTCTCATAAATAAGATGATACCCCCACTGGGCCTCCTCATCCATGATATGAGCATATATGGATGTCTCCTATGAAACACCCTATCACTACAACATTTGGGGTCAAATTTCGATGCCAATTTGTGACACCACTATAATTTGTGTATGTTTTTTGTGTTTTGTTTTGCAAGTTCCCCCGAAGGTGTCGTAATAGCAACGCTATTGTCATAATTGTGACACCCATTTGGTTATAAACAAAAAGAAAAGAAAAAGGAAGTGTCATTTGTAATTTATGAATTCAAAGAGCTGCCGTGAAGACAAAACTGCATTTCTACGTGGCGCGAAGAGGGCATCTGAGTTTGGCATGCGCGAAGAGGCCGACACCATTTGGGAAGAGGGCAATGGCACTTGAGGTAGGCATTTGAGCTTTGTCTTCTCATTAACTCAATTTCAGTGGCATTGTTTACATCTTAGCATTGTTAATAGTGGCATTTTTTACATCTTAATTAGCATTTGGAATGCTTGATGACCCACGAGCTTTGAGAGCTAGGGCATTGTTACTATTACCTTCAAGGCATTGTGTGAAGTGTTTGATCTCTCTTTATTTGTTTTGCTATTGATAGTCACTATGTGGTACTCCTTTTTTGTGATCATTTCACAAGGAAATGTCTTGATGGCTTGCGGGCTGCAAGCTACGACATCATACCTTGTTTATGAGCTCACTGTTTAAAACTTGCATTGTTTACATCTTATCATTTGGAATGCCTGATGACCCACGAGCTTTGAGAGCTAGGGAATCACTTATATTACCTTCAAGACATTGTGTGAAGTGTTTGATCTCTCTTTATTTGTTTTGATGTTGATATTCACTATGTGGTACTCCTCGCTTATGATCATTTCATGAGGAAATGTCTTGATGGTTAGCGGGCTACAAGCTAGGGCATCATACATTATTCATGAGCTCACTGTTTAATACTGGCATTGTTTACATCTTTTCATTTGGAATGCTTGATGACTCATGAGCTTTGAGAGCTAGGGCATCATTTCTATTACCTTCAAGGCATTGTGTGAAGTGTTTGATCTCTCTTTATTTGTTTGCTATTGATATTCACTATGTGGTACTCCATGTTTATGATCATTTCATGAGGAAATGTCTTGATGGCTCATGGGCTGCAAGCTAGGGCATCATACATTGTTCATGAGCTCACTATTTAATACTGGCATTGTTCATGAGTTCATTGTTTAATATCTAGCATCATGCAAACATACATTAATACACTTACTGTTTTGAATTTGAGCTCGGGCATCATACAATGTTATTGCTGTCATTGCATGCTTGCTGCTGTTGTGCACCATATATTGTTTTATACACTATTTATTTCATTGAGACCATGAGCTTGGCATTTGCAATGTATTTTTTATTATTGGATCAATGCTACCATGTTGTTGAGTCTGTGTATGGCTTGACTATGCACATGCATAATTGTAGATAAGGATTGGTAATATGGTACTAGACATTGCTTAGATCCTTTGGATCTAACCCCATCTTTTCCTTCCTTGTAGGTTTTGGATCATACACAAGCATACTGGATTGAACCCTGAGTCAACACTTCATTACTTCAAGCAATGTCTGGTACCTTCATTATTTATGTTCATCCACTTATGTATGTTTGCATTCATTCATATTCTTCTGAAAGTTGGCTATTAGTGACCATATAGCACCATTCTTGATGTTTTTGGGTCATTTGATGAAAAGACGTAAATAGGACATCAATAATAAAATAGGGATATCTTCATAGGGATATATTAAGATTAATATCATAAGTAAAAACATTACACAGTGACATTCAGATTAAGTACAATATGAATTCACAAGCCTTTAATTATGATACACTTTCAAAATTATCACTCATTGGTCATTTGACAATTCAAGATATAAGTATCAGAATATAAACTGTTGCAAAAGGAAGAAACCTATATGTATCTATCATCATTTAATATAAAATATAAAAGTATCCCACAGACACACAGTTGCTATTATAACAACCATCCTCTAATCCCATGGTGTACTAGTCTCAAGGTAAGAACAATTTACTTAAGCCATCATATAAGTATCATCCTAAAGTTTAAATAGACATTGACTATGGATATACAACATTGAGCCATAATAAATTACAGAGTTTCACTACAATTTCTATGTCCACTTACAATCATCCTACTACTTACACTGCAATTTCTATGTCCACTTACAATAATAAATTATAGAGTTTCACTGCAATTTCTATGTCCACTGCCATTAAAATATATCACTCCTCCTGTTATATAGACATCCTTATCATTAAGTGTTTCCATTAAAATATATCACTCTTGTTATATAATGTATATGCATACTTGTTGCTCTTAAATATTATTACCATTTCACTCAAATTTACATGACATTAAAACCAAGCCCAAAATGTATACATACGTGTAAGTATACGAGAAGTTGGATTCTACAACTATTGAAAAAAAAAAAACTATACCAATAGTAGCTTATGAGAAACTATACTTGTGCTTACCACACCATACCTCAACATCATAATGCTTATCATTTTTAAGCTTGAGAGAAGCTTTGTACCATGCACCGTTCGCAAATTTGTACGCAACGTTGATTTAGGCTGGAGGTAAACTACATGTGTCATGTAAACAACATGGTTGAATGCAATCTCTTTTTCACGTTTTCAAGAGTTTTCCCACCAATACAAGCGTAAATAATACATTTTACGTAATCTACGAATAGTGCATGGTATGAAGTCTTACTGAAGCTTGAAATATATCCACTCCTCATGTTATTGTCAAAATTAAATTCAAATATTTCTCAAAACATTTATTCTTGTAGAATTAAGATATCTTTATCTCAATAATAAAACAATCTTCCATAATAGCTTTTGAATCACCTTAACACACACCCATGTTCTGTAGCATAGTTCATTTTAGAAGTGTATGGCTGATGTCCCTATTTTGAAGTGTTTGATAATTTCTATTACCTTCAAGGCATTGTTTGAAGTGTTTGATCTCTCTTTATTTGTTTTGTTGTGCATATACCTTCTTTGATCAACTCTGATATGCACAGGTGATGAACATTCATATTTCCTAAGAAGTACTTTGAGCTTTCCTTCAACACATGTACTATTGTGAAAATCATCACAAGTCCATTTGTTGCAGGAAAGCTCACAGTACACATGTCTGGATGACATTGTTTACATCTTAGCATTTGAAATGCTCGATGACCCACGAGCTTTGAGAGCTAGGACATTGTTGCTATTACCTTCAAGACATTGTGTGAAGTGTTTGATCTCTCTTTATTTGTTTTGATGTTGATAGTCACTATGTGGTACTCCACGTTTATGATCATTTCATGAGGAAATGTCTTGATGGCTCGCAGGCTGCAAGCTAGGGCATCATGCATTGTTTATGAGCTCACTGTTTGAGCAACTCATGTCCCTATTTGATTGGCCAGTGCTCTGTTTGTTATATTGAGTTTACATTATATATTTAGTCTTAATAAATATCTTATAAAATAACATAAAGTTAACCTAAAATACTTTATCTTAATAAAATCTTAATAAAACAATATATTTAGTCTCAATAAAATCTTATAAAACAACATATATTGTGTGAAGTGTTTGATCTCTCTTTATTTGTTTTGCTGTTGATATTCACTATGTGGTACTCCCCACTTATGATCATTTCATGAGGAAATGTCTTGATGGCTCGTGGGCTACAAGCTTGAGCATCATACATTGTTCATGAGCTCACTATTTAATACTGGCATTGTTTACATCTTTTCATTTGGAATGCTTGATGACCTGCGAGTTTTGAGAGCTAGGGCATCATTTCTATTACCTTTAAGGCATTGTGTGAAGTGTTTGATCTCTCTTTATTTATTTTGTTGTTGATATTCACTATGTGGTACTCCCCATTTATGATCATTTCATGAGGAAATATCTTCATGGCTTGCGTGCTGCAAGCTAGGGCATCATGCATTGTTTATGAGCTCACTGTTTGAGAACCTCATGTCCATATATATATATATACTTCAAAGGAGGAATTATGAAATATAGTTGTAGGTAGTTATCTCTTCTATAATGATGGAGAAGTGAAAGGTAATGATCAGTGAGGTTGCTGCTATTAGATCATACATTAACACACTTACTGTTTTGAATTTGAGCTCGGACATCATGCAATGTTATTGTTTTCATTGCATGCTTGCTGCTGTTGTGCACCATATATTGTTTTATACACTGTTTATTTCATTGAGACTGTGAACTTGGTTTTTCTTTCAGAAGTGTATGGCTTGACTATGCACATGCATAATTGTAGATGAGGATCAGTAATAGGATGCCATTCATTGCTTAGATATTTTTTTATCTAACCCCCATCTCTCTTTTCTTTGCAGGTTCTGGATCACATAGGGGCACACTAGATTCATACCCAGGTAAAAAATTCATCACTACAGGCAATGTCTGGCACCCTTATTATTTATGTTCATCCTCTTATGTATGACTGTACTCTTGCATTTTCTTCTGAAAGTTATTTTCCTTGTATAGTAAATACAAGTTATTTTTTATATATTTACATGTAATCTTTAGATGCAAAAATTTCTTTTCCTTTACATGTATCTTTGCATGAAATGAACACAAATTAAACAAGATCATCTAATAATGCAAACTAGGGTACTATAGTCACTCATCTAGTAATTAGTTTCCCAAACCATTACTAAGGATTGAACATAAGTCTAAGTCCCCAAATCTATTGTTCTATGTGTATAAAACAATATATGGTGCACAACAGAAGCAAGCATGCAATGGCAACAATAACATTGCATGATGCCCGAGCTCAGATTCAAAGAAGTAAGTGTATTAATGTATGATCTAATAGTAGCAACCTCATTGATCATTACCTTTCACTCCTCCATCATTATAGAAGAGATAACTACCTACAACTAGGGCATGATGCATTGTTTATGAGCTCACTATTTGAGCACCTCATGTCCCTATTTGATTGGCCAGTGCTCAAATAGTGAGCTCATAAATTGCGACACCCATTTGGTTATAAAAAAAAAAGAAAGAAAAAGAAAGTGTCATTTTTAATTTGTGAATTTGAAGAGATGTCGCGAAGATGAAACTGCACTTTTGCGTGGTGGGAAGAGGGCACTCGAGTTTGGCATGCCCGAAGAGGCCGACATCATGTGGGAAGAGGGAACTGGCACTTGAGGTAGGCATTCGAGCTTTGTCTATTTTCTCATAAATGGGGAGTACCACATAGTGAATATCAACAACAAAACAAATAAATAGAGAGATCAAACACTTCACACAATATATGTTGCTTATAGTTCACAGTCAACTACAATAGCTCACAGCCTCAATGAAATAAATAGTGTATAAAACAATATATGGAAGAGATAACTACCTACAACTAGGGAATCCTTGCATTGTTTATGAGCTCACTGTTTAAGCACCTCATGTCCCTATTTGATTGGTCGGTGCTCAAACAGTGAGCTCATAAATAATGCATGATGCCCTAGCTTGCAGCCCGCAAGCCATCAAGACATTTTCTCATGAAATGATCATAAACAGGGAGTACCACATAGTGAATATCAACAACAAAATAAATAAAGAAAGATCAAACACTTCACACAATGCCTTGAAGGTAATAGAAATGATGTCCTAGCTCTCAAAGCTCACGGGTCATCGAGCATTCCAAATGAAAAGATGTAAACAATGCCAGTATTATACCTAAACAATACCATACCTTTACATCATAATGCTTATCATTTTCAAGCTTCAGAGAGGCTTCATACCACCCAGCGTCTGTAGATTTGTATGCAACATTGATTTAGGTTGGAGGTAAACTACATGTGTCATGTAAACAACATGGTTGAATTCAATCTCTTTTGCGCATTTTCGAGAGTTTTACCACCAATACAAGCATAAATAACACATTGAACATAATCTATGAACATTGCATGGTATGAAATCTCGTTGAAGTTTGAAATATATCACTCCTCATGTTATTGTCAAAATTAAATTCAAATATTTCTCAAAACATTTATTCTTGTAGAATTAAGATATCCTTATCTCAATAATAAAACAATCTTGCATAATAGCTTTTGAATCACATTAACACACACTCATGTTCTGTAGCATAGTTCATTTTAGAAGTGTATGGATTGACTATGCACATGCATAATTGTAGATGAGGATCAGTAATAGGGTGCCATGCATTGCTTAGATCCTTTGGATCTAACCCCATCTTTTCCTTCCTTGCAGGATTTGGATCATACAAGAGCATACTGGATTGAACTCTGGTCAACACTTCATTACATCAGGCAATGTCTGGTACCTTCATTATTTATGTTCATCCACTTATGTATGTTTGCATTCATTCATATTCTTCTGAAAGCTAGCTATTCATGACCATATATGATGATTCTTGATATTTTTGGGTCATTTGATGAAAAGATGTAAAAGTTTCTTAAAGGTAGGCATTTGAGCTTTGTCTTCTCATTAACTCAATTTCATTTTGATGGCATTTGTTGATTTAATGGCAAAATATGAATGTTAATACTGGTATTGTTTACATCTTTGCATTTGGATTGCTCGATGATCCGCAAGCTTTGAGAGCTAGGCCATCATTGCTATTACCTTCAAGGCATTGTGTGAAGTGTTTGATCTCTCTTTATTTGTTTTGTTGTTGATATTCACTATGTGGTACTCCCTGTTTATGATCATTTCATAAGGAAATATCTTGATGGCTCATGGGAGACAAGTTAGGGCATCATACATTGTTCATGAGCTCACTGTTTAATACTGACATTGTTTACATCTGTTCATTTGAAATGCTCGATGACCTGCGAGCTTTGAGAGCTAGGGAATCATTTCTATTACCTTCAAGGCATTGTGTGAAGTGTTTGATCTCTCTTTATTTGTTTTGTTGTTGATATTCACTAGGTGGTACTCCATATTTATAATCATTTCATGAGGAAATACCTTGATGGCTCACGGGCTGCAAGCTAGGGCATCATACATTGTTTATGAGCTCACTGTTTAATACTGGCATTATTTACATCTTTTCATTTGGAATGCTTGATGACCCGCGAGCTTTGAGAGCTAGGGCATCATTGCTATTACCTTCAAGGCATTGTGTGAAGTGTTTGATCTCTCTTTATTTGTTTTGTTGTTGATATTCACTATGTGGTACTCCCTGTTTATGATCATTTCATGAGGAAATGTCTTGATGGCTCACGGGCTACAAGCTAGGGCATCATACATTGTTTATGAGCTCACTGTTTAATACTGGCATTGTTTACATCTTTTCATTTGAAATGCTTGATGACCCATGAGCTTTGAGAGCTAGGGCATCATTTCTATTACCTTCAAGGCATTGTGTGAGGTGTTTGGTCTCTCTCTATTTGTTTTGCTATTGATATTCACTATGTGGTACTCCCTGTTTATGATCATTTCATGAGAAAATATCTTGATGGCTCACGGGCTCTAAGCTAGGGCATCATACATTGTTCATGAGCTCATTGTTTAATACTGGCATTGTTTACATCTTTTCATTTGAAATGCTCGATGACCCGCGAGCTTTGAGAGCTAGGGCATTGTTTTTATTACCTTCAAGGCATTGTGTGAAGTGTTTGATCTCTCTTTATTTGTTTTTCTATTGATATTCACTATGTGGTACTCCTTGTTTATGATCATTTCATGAGGAAATGTCTTGATGGCTCATAGGCTACAAGCTAGGGCATCATACATTGTTCATGAGCTCATTGTTTAATACTGACATTGTTTACATCTTTTCATTTGGAATGCTCGATGACCCGCGAGCTTTGAGAGCTAGGGCATCATTTCTATTACCTTAAAGGCATTGTGTGAATTGTTTGATCTCTCTTTATTTGTTTTGCTGTTGATATTCACTATGTGGTACTTCCTATTTATGATCATTTCATGAGGAAATGTCTTGATGGCTCACGGGCTGCAAGCTAGGGCATCATACATTGTTCATAAGCTCACTGTTTAATACTGGCATTGTTTACATCTTTTCATTTGGAATGCTCGATGATTCATGAGCTTTGAGAGCTAGGGCATTATTTCTATTACCTTCAAGGCATTGTGTGAAGTGTTTGATCTCTCTTTATTTGTTTTGCTGTTGATATTCACTATGTGGTACTCCCTGTTTATGATCATTTCATGAGGAAATGTCTTGATGGCTCACGGGCTGCAAGCTAGGGCATCATACATTATTTATGAGCTCACTATTTAATACTGTCATTGTTTACATCTTTTCATTTGGAATGCTTGATGACCCATGAGCTTAAAGAGCAAGGGCATTGTGCTATTACCTTCAAGGCATTGTGTGAAGTGTTTGATCTCTCTTTATTTGTTTTGTTGTTGATATTCACTATGTGGTACTCCCCGTTTATGATCATTTCATGAGGAAATGTCTTGATGGCTGACAGGCTGCAAGCTAGGGCATCATACATTCTTCATGAGCTCACTGTTTAATACTGGCATTGTTTACATCTTTTCATTTGGAAGATAGGCATTCAAGCTTTGTCTTCTCATTAATCAATTTCAGTGGTAATGTTTACATCTTAGCATTGTTAATAGTGGCATTGTTTACATCTTAGCATTTGAAATGCTCGATGACCCATGAGCTTTGAGAGCTAGGGCATCATTTCTATTACCTTCAAGGCATTGTGTGAAGTGTTTGATCTCTCTTTCTTTGTTTTTCCATTGATATTCACTATGTGGTACTCCCCATTTATGATCATTTCATGAGGAAATGTCTTGATGGCTCATGGGCTACAAGCTAGGGCATCATACATTGTTCATGAGCTCACTATTTAATACTAGCATTGTTCATGAGCTCATTGTTTAATATCTGCATCATGCAAACATACATTAATACACTTACTATTTTGAATTTGAGCTCAGGCATCATGCAATGTTATTGCTGTCATTGCATGCTTACTACTGTTGTACACCATATATTATTTTATACATTGTTTATTTCATTGAGACCATGAGCTTGGCATTTGTAATGTATTTTCTATTATTGGATCAATGCTACCATGTTGTTGAGTCTGTGTAAGACTTGCAAGTTTTTACCCCAAAATTTAGCATTAATAAAATAGGGACATCAAATAGGGACATCAGTAATAAAATAATACACTTACTAGTTTGAATTTGAGCTCAGGCATCATGCAATGTTATTGTTGTCATTGCATGCTTGTTGCTATTGTGCACCATAACAGCAAAAACAATGCAATGTTATGAAATTTTGGGATTAAATTGGTGAGTTTGTATACTTTCTCCATTTTAAACTAACCTATGACTTCAAAGGAGGAATTATGAAATATAGTTATAGGTGGTTATCTCTTCTATAATGAAGGAAATATATCACTCCTCATGTTATTGTCAAAATTAAATTCAAATATTTCTCAAAACATTTATTCTTGTAGAATTAAGATATCTTTATCTCAATAAATAAAACAATCTTGCATAATAGCTTTTGAATCACATTAACACACACCCATGTTCTGTAGCATAGTTCATTTTAGAAGTGTATGGCTTGACTATGCACATGCATAACTGTAGATGAGGATTAGTAATAGGGTGTCAGAAATTGCTTAGATCCTTTGTATCTAACCCCATCTTTTCCTTCCTTCCAGGTTTTGGATCATACAAGAGCATACTGGATTGAACCTTGGGTCAACACTTCATTACTTCAGGCAATGTTTGGTACCTTCATTATTTATGTTCATCCACTTATGTATGCTTGCAATCATTCATATTCTTCTGAAAGTTGGCTATTAGTGACCATATAGGACCATTTTGATGTTTTTGGGTCATTTGATGAAAAGATGTAAATAGGGACATCAGTAATAAAATTTGTTTTGTTGTGCATGTACCTTTTCTGATCAACTCTGATATGCACAGGTGATGAACATTCATATTTTCCTAAGCAGTATTGTGAGCTTTCCTTCCAACACATGTACTATTGTGAAAATCATCACAAGTCCATTTGTTGTAGGAAAGCTTATAGTACACATGTCTGGATGTCTGCATGTTTTTCACCTATTCATATACCAAATGATGAATTCTCAATTGTTGTAATGGAAAAGCATTAGAATCATCTATATAGGACCTTCATTATTTATGTTCATCCACTTATGTATGTTTGTATTCATTTATATTCTTCTGAAAACATGTAAATAGGGACATCAGTAATAAAATATGGATTGTTGTCATTGCATGCTTGCTGCTATTGTGCACCATATATTGTTTTATACACTATTTATTTCATTGAGAATGTGAGCTTGTTTTTTCTTTCAAAAGTGTATGACTTGACTATGCACATGCATAATTGTAGATGAGGATTAGTAATAGGATGCCATTCATTGCTTAAATATTTTTTATCTAACCCTCATCTCTCTTTTCTTTGCAGGTTCTGGATCACATAGGGGCACACTAGATTTATACGCGGGTAAAAAATTCATCACTTTAGACAATGTATGGCACCCTTATTATTTATGTTCATCCTCTTATGTATGCATGTACTCTTGCATTTTCTTCTCAAAGTTATTTTCCTTGTATAGTATATACAAGTTATTTTTCATATATATACATGCAATAATCTTTAGATGCAAAAAATTATTTTCCTTTACATGTATCTTTGCATGAAATGAACACAAATTAAACAAGATAATCTAATAATGCAAATTAGGGTACTATATTCACTCATCTAGTAATTAGTTCCCCAAACCATTACTAAGGATTGAACATAAGTCTAAGTCCCCAAATCTATTGTTCTATGTGTGTAAAATAATATATGGTGCACAACAACAACAATCATGCAATGACAGCAATAACATTGCATGATGCTCAAGCTCAAATTCAAAACAATAAGTGTATTAATGTATGATCTAATAGCAGCAATCTCATTAATTACTAAGCCAAAGGGGTTTTTTGATTCGAAAGACTTAGCAACCTCCAGGGTCATTTTCTTTTCTATTGCGTTAACAGGACATCTACTAGAAACATTATGACTGCGCATCCCTTTGATCATCTCTTTAGTTTTTTTTTCTTAGATTTCACTATCTGACATTTCTTTTTGGTAAGATATGGCGGTGAAAAAGATATTTCTATTTTTCATTCTGAGAAGATCCAGAGTGATTTTGAGTCACAGAGGAAATGCCCTGATCCTTCCACAAGTGCTATTCTGACGAGTTCTGATCACTTGACGAACATAAAATTATCTATTGAGTTGAAAATAAAATCAATAGAAGATGTTGAAAATGAAGTGAAAAAACCTAAAGTTTCTTCTCAACGTAAGTAAAATCCTTTCCCACAATGAAAGATTGAAGTCTTTCCAAACTTGTTTCTCCCAAATTATGGGAAACTTTGAACTTACCATTTGAATAACCACAAGTTTTTATTTGTATGCAGGCCATTTTTATAAGAGTCATGAACATTTCCATCCAACTCTTACTGAAAAGGAACATCAAATGGTGAAATCTACGGAAACAAAAATTGAAGAGATGAGTAGAGGGATGCCCAGTCATAAATGTAGATATCACAATAGCTGAGAAACATAAATTTAGATATCCAAAAAATTGTGACCATGATGCTTACATTTATGTTTCTCAGCTGCTGTGTCCCAGGACCCCTTATTTGATTGGCCGGTGCTCTGTTATATTGATGCTATTAGATAAAATAGGGACATTAGTAATAAAATACTACACTTACTATTTTGAATTTGAGCTTTGGCATCATGAAATGTTATTGGTATCAAAACAGTATGTGTATTAATGTATGATCTAATAGTAGCAACCTCATTGATCATTACCTTTGACTCCTCCATCATTATAGAAGAGATAACTACCTACAACTATATTTCATAATTCCTCTTTTGAAGTCATAGGTTAGTTTAACTATTGGACAATGAGCTGATAGGAGTTTCGAATAGATTTGAATAAAAACTAAGAGTATTGAATTTTATCATGCAATGTTATTGCTGTTATTGCATGCTTGCTGCTGTTGTGCACCATATATTATTTTATGCACTATTTATTTCATTGAGACTGTGAGCTATTGTAGTTGAATATATTCCTTTGGGGTTTGATCTATTGTAGTTGTTTATTTTTTCTTTGAGTCATTGTTTACAATTACTTTTGATGCAATATTTGTGTGAAGAACAAGAAAAAAATGGTGAACAAGTGTATTTGACAAAGATAAACATGACACATTTTGTTGGGTTGATTGGGTTGGCCTGGTACCATTTACATGGCCTGGCTAGATATTAAACAGTGAGCTCATGAACAATCATCCTACTACTTACACTGCAATTTCTATGTCCACTTACAATAATAAATTATAGAGTTTCACTGCAATTTCTATGTCCATTGCCATTAAAATATATCACTCCTCCTGTTATATAGGCATAATAAAACAATCTTGCATAATAGCTTTTGAATCACATTAACACACACCCATGTCCTGTAGCATAGTTCGTTTTAGAAGTGTATGGCTTGACTATGCACATGCATAATTGTAGATGAGGATCAGTAATAGGGTGCCAAACATTGCTTAGATCCTTTGGATCTAACCCCATCTTTTCCTTCCTTGCAGGTTTTGGATCATACAAGAGCATATTGGATTGAAGCCTGGGTCAACACTTCATTACTTCAGGCAATGTTTGGTACCTCCATTATTTATGTTCATCCACTTATGTATATTTGCATTCATTCATATTCTTCTAAAAGTTAATCTTTATGAGCTCAAATTCAAAACACTAAGTGTACTATTTTATTACTGATGTCCCTATATATTGTCATCAACAGTCATGGATGCGAGATGTTCCTAATATCAATGAGATGGATGAGATGGATGAAGAAGAATATCAATGACATGAATGAAATGTACAATAATGCCAGATGTTTGGCATGTTCTAAAAATTATTTTATATGTACTACTTGTATTCACCTTGTTTTATATGTCCTACTTATATATCTATCTTTGATCTTTTGTTAAGAGAAATTTTATTCTAAAAGAGTGTATTTAATCTCTATATGCTTAAACAACCTCACTAGTTAAGAGTGTTCTCATTTTTAGTGGGCATGACAAGAATCAAATCACTTGAAAGACACCAGTATTTAGACATGCACAAATTAGTGACGTGATTAAGCAAATTACCTTTCTTTACAATTGCATGGTTTTCTTTGGTTTGTCATTTTGTTTTGAGTGTCTAGTGATTTAAACCAAAGACTTCGACTTAGCCAAAAAATGTGCAAGTCTACATTAGTATGTTTATTTTTATTGTAATTATAATTAGTATGAATGAACAAAATAATGACAATGAAATATTTGTGATAATGCAATATTTGTTGAAATAGCGTCGATGACTTCGGTCAATGTGCCTATGTGTCAATGTGGTGTTGGCCCATGCATGTTGAAGATGTCACGCACAACAAGTAATCCTGGGCATCAATTTTGGGTTTGCCCAAATAGGAAAAAGGTCTGGATATTTCATAATTATATTTTATGTTTTAAAATAATGTGACAACTACTCATTTTATGAAGAACTGATATACATTTGGTATTGTCAGGGAAATACTGATGTCAATACTTTCGGTGGGTTGATCAAACCACATTTATATCTACCACATTTCATTGTCTCATAAGTCGCATCAAATGATCCACTTTCTATAATCTAAGTCTCTCAGCTTGGTTCACCAAGAAGAAGACTTCTCCCAAGTCATCACAGACACCATAGTGATCTACGAATCTCCAATGTGCAAGTTCTGCATGTCTCTCTCTCGACATCACACCTAACTCATTTGAAACTATGGCAAAAATGGTGGACGATCCCAGCGATCCATCACAACCCGATCTCAACAACAATGCAAAGAGTAGCTTGATTCTATCTTCAAGCCGATCAATGCACAATCTACTCAAACTCCAAGTCAAGTCATTACTACACTCCATAGGAACAAAGCACATCAAATTCAGACCAAAGAAGTCAAGAAGCCACTCGAATCATATTCAAATGCAATCAGGTCTGCATATATCCCATGAACACATCAGGAAGAATGCATCTCTGATCACCGCACAAGCTTCTTGTGACGGAGCCATCACTGTTACAAGTCTTGATTTGGTAGGATCCATTCAAAATCCAAGTCTCTAGACTCAACTCAATAATCCATGACCCACTACCAAATCTACTACAAAGTTATCTCTGAATGATCCATAAAAAAATCATGAGCAGGAACCATATCTGCAAGAACACCGTTTTGAATCGCCAAAAAAAAATAAAAATAAAAAAAAATAAAAAAATAAAAATAAAAAAATATATATATATATATAGATATATATATATATATATATATATATATATATATATATAGATAGATATATATAGATATAGATATATATATATAGATATAGATATATATATATATAGATATAGATATATATATATATAGATATAGATATAGATATATATATATATATATATATATATATATAGATATAGATATATATATATATATAGATATATATATATATATATATATATATATATATATATATATATATATATATCTATATATATATATATATATCTATATCTATATATATATATATCTATATATATATATATATATATATATCTATATATATATATATATCTATATCTATATATATATATATCTATATATATATATATATATTTACGACGACAATCAATTTAATATATATATATATATATATATATATATATATATATATATATATATATATATATATATATTTAAAATTGATTGTCATCGTAAATACGACAGAATTACAACAGCGATGGGTATCCGTCACAAACATCTGACATACAATCGTCACATTAACAACATCGCTGTCGAAAAAAATCATAAACGATGAATGTCCGTCGTATGTACAACGTAGTCATTGTTACTGACTGGTTAGATAATATCCTAGTAACTCAAGGATTGGACATCCTTTAACAATGATTCATTGCTTAAAATCATCATGTATCAAATTAGAACATCATGCTAGACTTCATTAAATGTATCAATTCGGGAACGTGAACTTGAGATGATGACTGCAAAGTTTATGCTTTAATTCTCCTTAAGAGTCATCACTACTAAAGTAAAAGCTATTGCTACAGGAGATTTATACTAGAAATTGAAACTACAGATTAAATTTCATCTTGAAGGAAAAACTTAACAGTAAATAGATAATGCTTGAGAAGTAAACCTATGTTGCAGGAAACAGTCAATGGTTCTGCTACCAGTGGCTGCAGGAGCAACAATGCTTAACAACTTCAAAGAAACTTAACTGATTCCTACTTAAGCATGAATAGGGAATTCACCTCCCGTATGGGCCCCCACGGAAGTATGAATGAATTATAACTCAGAGATTGAAATCTGGAACTGTCATATATTCATTTAACAAAACATGGATACAATATAGGATATCAAAGTATTTCACTTTGTTGCTAGATTACAATATGAATTCCTCAAAATGTCTAACTAGCCTGGAATCATAAGTTCCAGCTTATTTAAAAGCAACTAAGAAAAATAGAACACCTACAGACTAGGTCCTTCATTACATAGCATAACAACTTCAGTTACAAGAATGACAACATCATTTATGCAAGAAGATAAGCCATATTTAGTGCTTCAAGAATATAGGAACACTTGGTAACTAGATGGACTTGGTCTGAATCAACAACTGCAAAGTTATGGAAGGAGTGGAGCTATGATGAAATCTAAAATAGTTACTCGCCTTAAAAGACCCACTCATCCTTGAGTCTGTGCTCCTTGCTAACTTATTCTTCTACAAAAGGTTAACATAACAGAATCCACAACATGAATCCAAGGCAGAGATTATAATAAGTTTTCCTATTTTAATGTAGCCTTGTCACATGGCTGTAGGAGGTCTACCCATTAAAGCTAGAGAAGAAAAATACCAGAGTTTATCATACCATTCATTAATCTATATATATATTTAGTCTTGTCCTTTAGTTTCAAAAGTATCAAATATACATATGGCTAAAGCTTAGAAACATAAAAAGTTGTATAATGTTTATGAAAAACCATAAGATATTTAAGTCTGAACTTAGAAAATCATAAACAAAACATCCCATAAACTTGACTCATCATTCCCCCCAGCTTAGCTATTTGCTGGTCCCGCAACAAATAAATTTTTTAACCTGGCTGTCAATCTATAATCAACAGCTATTCTTTGAACAGTACCTCCCTTTGCAAGACTCCAATAGAACCCCTTTGTTTCCCTATGTTTCTTCCACCTGTCCTTTTCCCTCTGCATATCAAAACTGTCCAGATTTTTTGAGTTTGCAAGTAAAGGAGACATCAGTAATGGAGGCTGAAAGGTTAGTGGAATTGATGAAGGGTGCTCCCCTTAATACCACAAACACATAACAGAAATAGAGAAACAACAACAATATGCAAGAACAGAAAATTGGCTTCTTATTATCTCCACAAATGTGGAATTACAAACTTTCAGAATTACAATATGCAAAGCCACATGGGCATTCCCTTACAATATTCTGTAGGACAAAGCCTCGAGCTATTACCTAGATCTACTACCCAGAACTATTCTAAACTGCCTAAGACAATAATACAGCCTTCCTTATATAGGCAATTTTCCACCGCCTGGAAGGTTCCAAAATTTTAGCCAATAAGGCCGACCAAACTTAGAATTTTTTTATTTTACATTTTATTACATCATAGTCGGCTCAAGATAACCTTTGAAACCCGAACAGAAATTTTGAAGAAAATTATTTTTTGCCATTTCAGGTGGCCCAACTTCCGAAGACCATAAGTCATCACCAGTTGACCCGATCGGCTATTATAACCCCATTTCGGAAACGCCACGAAGTGCTCTATAGGCTTGACCTGCGCAAGCACCCGTCACTCAAATTTTTGACCTCATCCGGGGCCTCTAAAGCCTTCAAAACTGAGTTCAAAGTTTCTGTACCCTGCTGCCAATACCGAAAATCTTCAATATCTTCCAACATGCACTTGATCTGGAAATGAAACTTTACTGGCAGACTTATATGACCAAAATGAACCTCCAAGAAAGAAATTAGATCATTCTGAGCACAGACAAAAATTACCAAAAATAGTAACTTTCCATAAATAGCAGCTCTGCACAGGATAGCCCTTATTGAATTCAAAAACAAAAATATTTTTGGGTGATGCAAGATTGCTCTTACACCCAGGATGCTCCTGCATCAGGAATCCAGAAACTTTCTTTCTCTCTTCCCAAGGAAATATACCAAGGTGCACTAGGTTGCCATAGCAAAATTGAGAGGTGAATGTGGTTCTCTGTTTCTCATCTCCCTAAATAAACTGTTCCAACACCACTGAATAATATTTCTAGCCTCAGGCAATTTAGAATCTATCATTTTTTCATATGCATTAAATGCTTCATTTCTCATTGGATAGATGATCTTGCTACCTGAGTTAGAGGGGGCAATCCTTAACCAATTATAATAGTAAGTTCGAGGATCTTTGGCTTCAGGCCTTAGAAATAGGGGAATTTTTGACTCCAAATCCCTATACACTTTGGCTTGAGTGTCCCAACTAATTTCATTCTGTACCTAGGACATGAGGGCTTTGAGTTGAATATCCCCATCATAAAGCAAGGGATTCCAAAATCGGTCATTAGGGACTGCTAGGTTGTGGAGATAAAATTCACATAATAGATTTTGAATGGTTGCAAGAGAGTTATGGAAGGTTTGAGAAAACTGAGTAGGCTCTTGTAATGAGGAATATCTATCCTGCATAATACAGGTCATCTGATAGTTTAACAACTATTCTTTAAGAAACAAGGCATAGATAGGTGATGGGGATCTACAACCCATCAGGTCAGGAATTAGAGATGTAATTTTGTCAAGTTTCACACTTAGTTGTTCTATCTTTTTCTCCTGAACAAGTGTTTCCTAACAATGATAGTATACTACCTTATTTAGTTCTTTCTGTTGCTGTTTCCACTGCTCTCTCTCAGAATTTAATTGCTCAGACAACTGGAAGATAACAGATAAAAAAGATGTTGAACTAGATTGATCTATTATTGAACTAAGGCAAGAATTATTTGCTCCTTGAGGAACAGATGACTTACCATTGTTAGCACTTGTCCTTTCCAAAGGATATGTCTAGATGATCATAGCCCTCTCGGTGTTAGAGCATTGTTGAGCCACTGAAGCTAATGTATCTAATCCTTCATTCAAAATTTTCTCTACTACCTTATTTACAAGGTCTACATCAATATTTGGATTTTCTTCATAGGGATCCCTTTCTACTACAGGAGATCCTGTTGTAGGAGAGAACACTATGTCATATGCTTCCTTGATGTAACTATCAAAGTCATCACTTTTTGAATCATCTTCCTGAGGATTCCCAGAGGTTGATCCTCTCCTTCGAAACACACAAGCTTTCTCTTCTGAGCTGGATTCATCTCCAATTATAATGACTTCTACATTTACTGGCTTACTAGGAACCTGCTCTATTTTAACATCAGGAAATCCCTCAAATGTTTCCTGCTCCATAATCTTAGTCCATTGTTCTTCTTGCTGAGAAGTTTTAGGCTGTAATTCAGCCTCTTGCTGAATTTTTTCATCCTCTTCTTCCTTCTGCCTAGCATCTTGTTCTACATTTGGCTTATCAACTGGAATCTCTACAGTTGTTTTTTACCTCCTCGTAGCACTTCTCCTTAACAAAATTTCCTCCTTTTCTAGATCTTTCCTTTTTCTGGAAGTGCTTGTGGCTGTAGGAGATGCCTTAGCCTGCTGACTAGTACCAAGGTTAATTTTCTCTTTCTTGTCCTTTGGGGAAACCATTTCCACTGCAGGTGCAACTTCATCCTTTCTGTAGGAGTCTCTGATTCCTTTTCATGAGTTGATCTTGTAGTAGAGGAATTAGGGGAATTAGGGTTCCTAACCCTAGATTTCTTTTTGGACACAGAACATTGTCCAATTTCAATAAAAATTTTCCTAACCCCTTTAGTAGTTTTAATCCTTTGTCCCACCCTACGCCCAATTGGTTCTGGGGTTGGCTTCTTAAACCCTTATAGTAGAAATTCCTCCCAGGAAATTTTTGACTACTCCCTTAAGGCTTTTTCCACTATTAATTTGATTAAACAGTGGTGAGAGACAAAATTTCATTTACCCTCTTGAACTAGAATGGCCTATTTTGACAAGATGCCAAACACAAAACTAGGGACATTGATAGGCCTATTGTCATGTCTTAAACAACTCAAGAATTTAAAGTGAACTACATGCAAGAATGAGTGCCACCCTTTGCAGGTGAAATATCTAATGATATGAACCGCACATTGCCTAAACGGCTCAGGAAGAGATAGTCTAAATGTACCTTGTTTCCTATCAACTTCAAGTGGTGGGTCTGGATGTAGAGTGAACTAAGCTCTAGAAGTAGTTGGGTCAAGATTCTCTACAAATTCCTCATCTTCCTGCGGTAACCCCATAACCTCTACCAAAATTGACTAAGAAAATGGCACCTTCAATCCTTTAACTATAGCCACTCCATCTTTTAAGGAGTTAAGAAACTAAAGTGCAACTTCGTCATCCCAGCTAGTTAGCTTCTAGATATAATCCATCCATCCCCTTGCCTGAAAATATGGCTTGCAATTCTAGTCTTATAGAAAAACATTATGCACATTGGGCTCCCTTTGAATGAGGTCTCCTCCCATCGTCTAGTTTCCAAGATACCCAAAATGGAGTTGCAGGAGATAAAAATAGACAACCAAAATTTTGAACAAGAAAGCTTGAAAAGGCAGGTTGCAGGATGATTTCAAATTTGGAAATTTCTAGTAATGCAGCTCGAGAAATGAGCTTATGAGTAACATAATTGCAAATTACCATATTATCATTTCATAATTACTCATAAGTACTCTCCATAGAACTCGTACTCAACATAACTTGCCACCTTACTTTATACATGCGAAAAATAACAATGTAGCATAATGATTTTCAAAAGTGTCTAATCATTGCAGAAAAATACAAGTATGACAGGAGAAAAGAATACATATAAAGATTGCATAAATATAATGACAAAAAAAACTGATATAACTTCCCCCCAGCTAAAATATTGCAAGTGGTCCCACACTTGTAGTGGTGACAAGGCATACGATAAAAATAGGAAGAAAACAAATTAAAATTACATACCTTGAAATGTGTGCTAACCTGAAGCACTGCTGAGGTGGTAGTTGTTGCTATCCATGAATGAAATAAAATATGAGGTGGATGGGTGATAGAATAGAAATGAAGTAGAATTTTATTATGGAGAAGTGACTTTCATTAAGAAAGCATTTATTATGAAAGTGAAGAGATCTTTTTAGAGTGAGGAAGGCAAATGAGCAAAAGCTCATTATGAGTTGTTGTAGGAAGTGTGTCACCAATGGTAGAAGAGAATTGCTATAGAAACTCATCCTTACTCTGGGGGTTGTGATACAACTTCAATCTGTGACCATTGACCAACAGTTTGAAACACAATGGATCAACTATGGAGAGCTGACCTGCACCATTTGGAAAGACTGCAATTATCTCATATGGTCCAAGCCACCTAGTTTGGAATTTCCCTAGGTTATACTAGTATCGAGAGTCATAGAGGAGCACCTAGTCTCCAACTGAAAACACTTTGTCCTTGACAAACTTGTCATGCCATTGCTTGCACTGATGTTGGATCAATTTTGTGTTATGTAGGGAACATTTTCGCTACTCATCAAGGCCATTCAAAATCAAAATCCTGTCTTACTGTGCTGCAGTGAGATCCATCCCAAGATCAAGAGCTATCCTAAGTGTCTTATGTTCAAATTCAATAGGCATGACTATAGAGCGACCATAGACAAGCTCAAATGGTGTGAAACTGGTTGTAGACTTCCATGTAGTTCGGTATGCCCAAAGTGCTTCAGGAAGTTGGATAGCCTAATCTTTCTTATGGATGGCTACTATTTTAGTGAGAATAGATTCCAACTCCTGATTGGTAACTTCCACCTACCCATTAGCCTGGGGGTGATAGGGTGAAGATTTACCATGCCTGATGTTATATTCCTCCATCAGAGTAGCAATCAAATTGGAAGTAAACTGAGGACCTTGATCAGATTGAATCTCCCTCAGTACTCCAAATCTGGTGAAGATGAATTCATAAAGGAACTTTGCAACATTTTTATCCCTAGGGTGCTTCATAGGTTTAGCCTCAGCCCATTTTGTAACATGGTCAGTGCAAACAAGGATATAGGATTTACCTTGGGAAGAGGGCTCAATAGGACCAACAAAGTCAATCCCCCCTTTGTCAAAGGGTGCAACAACTACTTGTGGCTATAGGGGCATTTCATCTATCTTTGTAGGCCATCCCATGCATTGGCATTTGTCACACTTTTTGGTGTACTGAGCAACATCCTTGTGTAGACTGGGCCAATAGTAACCTGTAGTCAAAATTTTTAATGTTGTTCATTTGGCAGCAAAATGTCCACCACAAGGTTCATCATGACATGCCTTGAGGATATCATAGGTTTCATCCTCTCTTATGCATCTTCTAGTTACTTGATCAGGACCAATATAAAACATGAATCCAGAAATCCATGAATAATTAAAGCTCTTTTCAGTTAACAACCTTCTTTCTTTAGTAGAGAAATGAGTTGGTGTCTTACCAGTTGTGAGATAATTGGCAATATTGACATACCAAGGATTGTGTGCAGTCAGCAAGAAAATATGTTCATCAAGAAAATGTCATCAATGGCTACAAGATCATCAGGTACATGCAACCTAGAAAGAAAATCAACTACCACATTGGTTTTACCAGGTTTATCTATTATGGTAATGTCAAACTCCTGCATAAGCAACAACCAGCGAGCCAATCTTCTAGAGATTGTAGGCTTGTTCATGAGATACTTAATAGCAGAATGGTTGGTATGCACATAGATCTCATATCCAGTAATGTAGTGTCTGAATTTATTCAGGGCATAAATGACTGCAAGAAGTTCTTTTTCAATGATAGTGTAATTAAACTCAGTGCCCTACAAATTTTTACTGATAAAGTAAATTGCATGCTCAACTGAGTCCACCTTCTAACCAAGCATAGCTCCAATAGCATAGTTTGAGGCATCAGTATGGATGTGAAAAGGCAAGACCCAATTAGGTCCTCTCAAAACCGGTGATGTAGTGAGAGCTTCTTTAAGCTGCAGGAAAGACTTTGCACACTCAGAATCCCAAAAAAATTTAGCATCCTTCTTGAGCAAGTTATACAGTGGTGCTGCAAGCTGACTAAAATCCTTTATAAACCTTCTATAATACTTGGCATGTCCAAGAAAACTTCTCACATCTTTTTGTTTTGCTGGAGTAGGTAATGTGCTAATCACTTCAATCTTGGTAGGGTCCACTTGAATACCTTTTGAAGATATGAAATGTCCTAAGACAATCCCTTCTTCCATCATCATGAAGCACTTTTCACTATTTAGAGAGAGGTTATAATCATGACATCTCTAAAGAACTTTCTCCAAATTTTCCTTGGCCTCATCAAAAGTATGCCCATAGGTGGTAAAGTCATCCATGTAAATCTCCATGCAATCAGTAGAGATATCTAAGAATATACTGATCACAACTCACTGGAAAGTAGCAGGGGCATTACACAACCCAAAAGGTAGCATTGAATAGGAAAATGTGCCTCATGGATAGGTGAATTTTGTCTTCTCTTGGTCTTCAGGGGCTATTTGTATCTGATTATAACCACTGAATCCATCCAGAAAAGAGAAGTATTTCTTTCCAGCTAGGTTATCAAGGACTTGATCTATGAACGGTAATGGAAAGTGGTCCTTCTTAGCGGTTGTGTTAAGCTCCCTATAGTCGACACAAACTCTCCACTTCCCTCCTTTCTTAGGTACTATAACAAGAGGGGAGACCCATTGACTATCATAAATGGGATATATGAAGCCAACATTTAACAACTTCTGCAGCTCATTCCTAACTATATCCCTTAGAGCTGGGTTAACCCTTCGCTGAGGTTGGCGAACAGGTCTAAATTTAGGACTGATATAAATTTTGTGAGTGCAGAGCTTAGGGTCAAAGCCTTTCATGTCAGTATAATCCCAAGCAAAGGCTGATTGATGTTCTTTTAGAAGCTGTAGGACATCTATCTGCTGAGAAAGAGTCAAAGTGTTGTTTACATTTAACTCCCATCCTAAGCTGACCTCTAGCTTAGTGACCTTTTCTGCCATGGACAATTGAGCAATTGGGGAAGACTCTATTTCATGAGGCAATAATGTATGAAGAAATTTGGAAGTTTCTGAATACTGCAGAGCATCGAAAGGTGGTAACAAAGTTTCAAGAACACAGTCCTCTTGGGAACATACTTGGGATTGTACTCCATACTCATTCATAATAATAGAGGAAATGATTTCATCTTCTCCCCTAGAAGCTACAAAAGGTTCCCTAGATATCATCATTAACTGATGAATGGAATTGACGTCAGGTTCAATATCATCCAAATTTGGCCAGATTATCTGGTCATCTTGCAACAAAGGTTGAGCTGGGGAATATAAAGTCAAATTTTTAGGGTTGACTCCATTAGATATAGTCATTTTTCCTAACCGACAAGCTATATAGGCATTTGCAGTAGCTAGCTAAGGCCTACCTAGAATTATTGGATATCCTCCCATGTTAGCCTTTAGAGAAAGGACAATAAAGTCAACCAGATATTCCCAAGAATTCAAGTTGACTATTACATCCTCTACCATCCCATCAGGTGTAATGGTGGAACTATCAGGAAGTTGAAGGATGGTTGGGGTTTCCCTAAGACCGATGATATGCAACTGAGACATTAATTCCTTGGTCATGACATTTATGGATGCACCTAAGTCAACTAGAGCATTTTGGACTTGCATTCCTTGAATAGTGACTGTAACCACAGGGCTACTAGGATCATAATACTTGGGAACTATCAATTTCTCCAACATTAGATCAGATAACTGGCCTAGGACATGTATGGTTTTAGGATCCTTTTTCTTCCTCCCAGGTTGCTTGATACAAGCTTCCTTGATAGCTTTAGTATATGTAGGTACTTCCTTTATGGCATCTAACAAGGGAATTTTTACTGTCATTTGCTTTAGTTGGGCAAGCAAATCCAACACTTCTTGATTTTCCACTAGCTTAACTTGTTCCTCCAACCTATGAGGAAATGGGGGTCCTTGTGCTGTAGGAGTAGCAAGTTTGATTGGTACCTCAGTTGGTTTTGTCGAGGTATCCTCAACTTCGATAATGATAGGCTTCTATGGAGGAGGAAGGGTTGTGCTAGATCTTAAATGGATATTATTAAGAGAAATTGCATAGCTCTACTGTCATGTTGTTGGTTTAGCATTGTTGGGATTAGGAGTAGGCTGAGCAGGCAATTGAGTCTGTTTAGGGGAAGTAGTGTTGGCTGTAGGAGGAGGCATCAAAGCCTACTACTGAGGTGGTGGCATCAAAGCTTGCTGGTTTGATTGGTTCATCTAATTGTGTGGTTTTTGCCACCCCTACTGGGGCTGTTGCTAGGGTTGCTGAGGTTGTGACCAACCCTATTGAGATTGCTGCCAACCTTGTTGAGGTTGTTTCCAACCTTGCTGAGGTTGTTGCCAACTTGGTTGATGTTACTGCCGGCCTTGCTGAGGTTGTTGCCAACCTTGCTAAGGTTGCTGCCAACTATTATACCCACTAAATCCACTATGCTGTTGATTTTGCCATGCATTACTATTATTAAAATTTTGAAGAGGATCTTGGGGAATAACTAGTCTCTAAGCCCATGGCCTTCGCTGGGCAATGTAGAGCACCTCTCCATTCTCATCAATGGATTTGAACTCGGTAGGCATAGGTTGGGACTCTAAGCTTGCAACAGACTTACACTGACAATTCTTTTTCTTCTCCCTATAGTGTGGACAATACTCTGCTAACATTGCATCAACTTCATCTTTCTTTCTCCTTGCCTGCATTGTGTCCAATTGAGTAGTGACATCATTAATGATGTCTTACCTAAAATCTGATAATAGATTGGATAGCTCCATTTTGGACACCCTTGCACCGTTGGACTTGTGAGGAAAGGCTCTCAAGCATCTTCCTTTCTTGATAGTAGCTCTAGAGTAGTTCAGACATATGCTCTTTATGTCATCCCATGTCTTCTGAGTAATGTCCCCCCCTGCCATAAGGTCAAGGGCCTCTATGCTCCCATCATTCACACCTCTAAAAAAAAAATGCTTTTGAGATTCTTCATTCAACTCATGTTGTGTGTTACACTGCAGGCTGAACATGAACTTGGAGACATAGTCTTCCAAGGTTTCATCTTCTTTTTGTGAAATTTTAAATATGTCATCTCCTTTTAAGTCCCCTCCCCTGCAATAATCTTTATACTTATCAAGAAACATGGTGCACATTGCATTCCAATCTGCAACAACGTCAGCACCCAAACTCATAAACCACTGTAGGGCAGCCTCTTTTAAAATGGAAGAAAATAGTTTGAGCTTATGGCTATCAGTGGTGTAGTCATAGCTTTGGTAGAGGACATCAAACTCAAAGAGGAAAGTCTTCAGATCCTCTGTGATGAGTCCATAGAATTTAGGAAGTGCGGCTGCATGAATGTTCTTCAGATTTTGGTTACCTTGCTGAGTAGGAATAGGAAAAGGGAAGGTAGGATGAGCCATTACGTTATCTAGATATTCTGGGCAAGCAAAGAGGGCATTTAAATGGAGAGACTGTTCAGATGATGGTGGTGAAGGAAAGTGATCATAGGCATCAGCAAATACATTCTCAAATGGTTCTTCTTTTTGTGGGTTCTCTAATTGGGGCTCCTCAAATGTTGGATTGAAAACCTCAAATGGTTCTCCTTGATTAAGGTTAGGTAGGAATCACCCAAGATGATCCCTACATCTATGCATGCAAAATTATGTAGAATGAAAACTAACTTAATGACTTTTGGGTTGAACTAAATTGACACCATCCCTGACATCGGTGCCAAAAATGACTGGTCAGAATAATATCTTAGTAACTCAAGGATTGGACATCCTTTGACAATGATTCATTGCTTAAAATCATCATGTATCGACTTAGAACATCATGCTAGACTTCATTAAATGTATCAATCCGGGAACGTGAACTTGAGATGATGACTGCAAAGTTTATGCTTTAGTTCTCCTTAAGAGTCATCACTACTAAAGTAAAAGCTATTGCTACAAGAGATTTATACTAGAAATTGAAACTATAGATTAAATTTCATCTTGAAGGAAAAACTTAACAGTAAATAGATAATGCTGAGAAGTAAACCTATGCTGCAAGAAATAGTCAATGGTTCTGCTACCAGTGGCTGCAGGAGAAACAATGCTTAACAACTTCAAAGAAACTTAACTGAATCCTACTTAAGCGTGAATAGGGAATTCACCTCCCACATGGGCCCCCACTAAAGTATGAATGAATTATAACTCAGAGATTGAAATCTGGAACTGTCATATATTCATTTAACAAAACATGGATACAATATAGGATATCAAAGTATTTCACTTTGTTGCTGGATTATAGTATGATTCCTCAAAATGTCTAACTAGCCTGAATCATAAGTTCCAGCTTATTTAAAGCAACTAAGAAAAATAGAACACCTACAGACTAGGTCCTTCATTACATAGCATAACAACTTCAGTTAAAAGAATGACAACATCATTTATGCAAGAAGATAAGCCATATTTAGTGCTTCAAGAATATAGGAACACTTGGTAACTAGATTGACTTGGTTTGAATCAGCAACTACAAAGTTATGGAAGGAGTGGAACTATGATGAAATCTAAAATAGTTACTCGCCTTAAAAGACCCACTCATCCTTGAGTCTGCGCTCTTTGCTGACTTATTCTTCTCCTGCAAAAGGTTAACATAACAAAATCCACAACACGAATCCAAGGTAGCAATTATAATAAGTTTTCCTATTTTAATGTAGCCTTGTCACACGGCTACAGGAGGTCTACCCATTAAAGCTAGAGAAGAAAAATACCAGATTTTTATCATAACATTCATCAATCTATATATATATTCAGTCTTGTCCTTTAGTTTCAAAAGTATCAAATATACATATGGCTAAAGCTTAGAAACATAAAAGGCTGGATAATGTTTATGAAAAACCATAAGATATTTAAGTCCGAACTTAGAAAATCATAAAAAAAACATCCCATAAACTTGACTCATCAGTTACAAACCATAAATGATGCACATCCGTCATAATCTTGCGATGGAAATCTGTTGCACTAATAGCATTTCCATTGGCGAACAGGTTATAACAACAGCTTCCCGTCGGAATATTTTGACGGGTCATCGTCGTTTGTATTTGTTGCGACGGTTAGGCATCATAATATGGATGACCGCAAATAGGTGCGATGACAGGTTCTCTTGTTGGCACCTAATTTTTGCGATGGCTGAGGGTGTCGTAATTACGATGCCTAACAAAACTATCATTTTTTTGACTGCAAAACTATGACACCAGGTAGTGTCACTCAATCGACAGTATACTGTCAAAATTGGGATGTTCGGCTGTCAAAAAAAGGTCTCAAATGTACTAGTGTGTACCTTGCCATACCATCGGAAGACACGCATGATAAAAAATCACTCTACAATGTAGCGGGTCTTGCCAATCAAATACCTGCTCTAGAAAAATATGGCATCTGCTTGGCATCAGATGGCCATCCCTCACAGTCTACATAGGGTTTCTAAACAACATCAGTGATGTCATCAAGAACCCACCACCAATACTCTAACTTGCCCAGATGGGGCTGCTGTAACAAACCAATACATATATATGTTGGCAGGTTGGTGTTGCGCTGCCCATCAATAATCGACCGTGTGACGGGGACATGCTCCCATGCCCAGACCTGAAGAACTAAGCTCCCTACAATCATGGTCTGATTATGTTGTTATAAAATCTCGTGGAGCTCCTTGTATAGATGAGCTAAGATACAACTCCCCCAAGAAAATTGGCGAGGTGAATGAATCATATCTGAATAACCCTCGACCAGCCACACATGAATCCATGCTACCCTCGATCAGGCATCATCAATCTTCAATGAGTCAAGTCAAGTATACAAGAAGAGGCACATAGTTGGCCACGATGTGGTCCCAACTGAGGTAATGCCTAGCAAGAGTATCATCTTGAAATAATCATCGAACATCCACCATAGCTATCGAAACTGATGCCTCATACTCCACTCTAGACCCCGTCACAAGAATACATAGTATGCACTAGATGTCCTTTGGGTCACAGTCACCTCATCGATAGGAAGGTGGAAGGTATTATGCTTTGAATGCCACCTTTTAGCCAACACCGTCAACAATCCACAATTCACCCGAATGTCAAGTAAATCAACTAGACTCCATAATCTACAACGCACAATAATATGTTGATTAGCTGCACTCAGATGTTGATGCAACTCCTGGACCTGAGTCAGTCAAGGACATCTAAAAGTAATAACATCAAAATCAGTCTACACAACATAAAATAGGGGCACTATGTCAGTATTAGACAAAAGGAATCGATGAGAAATTGCCTAAGGAATTCAAAACAGACAAGAAACTTGGCTCAAAATTCAAGAAACTAAATGCGATCCTATTTTCTTGGATACAATCTAAGAAATCCAAGATGAAACTCTCTAATAGGATACAAGCCAGGAAATCCCAGATACAACTTGGGAAATTCGAGAAGCGATCCAGAATTCGGATGCGACCTTGTTTTGATAAAAAAAATGATGAAACTATAAAATTTCTAAGAACATGCTTCAAAAAGACAGATGCAACCCGACAGGGTGCGATTGAAGAAATTTGAGATGCGATCTAGGATTCTGTAAAAAAAGGATGCGACACAGGATTTACCGCATGCGATCCTGCATATGAGATGTGATCCTAGATTATTTTGGCTATAAAATGCATGGAAATTCATGAAATTTAAATTTTTAAATTGAAAAGGATCGTTATCAGGTACTCACAAGTGCTACATAGTGTGGAGGATGGTCATGTCATCTCGCTAGCTCAAATTGATGCTTCTCCGCAGGGAACACCATTTCGCCTCAGAGCTCAAAAATTTACTATGGTAGAAGGTGAAAATAAATAGTAAAATGGACTTTTTGACCTATTTAAGCCTCCCAGGGGCCCCAGATCCTTAATGAACATGCATTATATGGCATCACAGAAGGTTCATATCGGGACCAAAATTGAAACAGGTGATCTATATCACTTAAATGCATTAAAAATGAAGTTACAAAGCAAGTCAACTGTCAAAATGTAGAAGTCAACTATGATAAAATTGAAGTCAAACAAGGGCAAAATAAGCAAAAAGGATATAGTGAACATGGTAAATCGATGCAGTAATGGTTATTATTCAGATTCACAGTGAACAAAATTCAAAGTTCAGTTAAAAGCACTTAACGAAAGTTGCATAGAGTATAATTAATGCACAAAAAGCTTGTCGGAAGCTATAAAAAGTGATTTTCTCACTAATGCATGCAAATTTTTATGATAGGATATTGCTTAAACATCAGTCAAACTTGGTCAACTCTCACATTTTCTTGGTCAAACTTGTCAAATAGTGTGTTGTTAACACTAAAATTGATCCTAATTGCTTATTAACATTTCTTAAATGATCTACGCTTGATCCAGATTCATTTCAATCACCACAATTCTTCATAAATGCTTGAAAACAATGATTTTATATGAATTTCTTCCAATTTTGGTCCCGAGGGGGCATAATCATACTAAAATTCAAATTTTCAAATCAAATTCTTTAACGCCAGGGGCATAACAGTTTCTTCAATCAAGTTGATGCTGTTAATCTTTACGATATTAATCAATTTCACCGTTTCAAATCAAATTGGTTATTTGTCAGCATGTTCAGTTACTGTAAATCAAATTTAACTAAAATTTCTTTTTAAGTCTCTTATCGGTATTGTCAATTCTAGTTCAATTAAGTTCAGAATTGATGACTGTCAAATCAGTAGGATTTCGTTCGATCAAGTTCAGAGTTCTAAAATTTAGAGTAGTTCTCTTTACTACTCTCTAAATCTTCAGAGTGGTCCTCACTGCTCTCTAAATCACTTGAGTTTAGAGTAGTTCTCGTTGCTCTCTAAATCTCTTGAATATGTCAGTTTCACTTAATCATGCTTTAAATAAGATATTCTTTGAATCCATGTGTTGTTTGCAAAGCAATTCAAAGAGGGGAAAATGTAATCACCTAAAATTGGGCTTATAGAACCTAAGGCCCTATTTTCCCTAATTCGGGATAAAACCCTAATTATGTTAATTTGATTCTTGATTACTGACATAATTCATGAAATTTGATAAAATTAATTAAATATCCTAGTTCAAGCATTTATCATCAAATTATTAAGGAAAATCAATTTAATTACCTCTATGCCTAATTAATAAAGTCATGGCTAGATTAATTAATTAAAAGAAATGAATAAATTCTCAAAATGACATGTCACCTTGAAGGGGACAACAAACACACCTCAAACCAATGAGAGGTAATCACATGGATCACTCACATGGATCAAGCTTGGAGGCATCTCAACACTCCTCATGGATGCATCCTAACCATCCAAAATCTCAAGATTCTATAAAAGAGAATTTTCAAATCTTCACTCCTCTCCCTAATGCTTTGATTTTTGCTAATAGATAATTGATTTCATGCTTTC